>CAIGQW010054307.1:4586555-4650976 GCA_903798125.1 Danio choprae
TATATATATATATATATATATAATGTAATTTTTTTGTTTATTAAATCCTGTTCTGTTTCTTAAAACAAAACTGTTCATATTTGTAGTATTTAATAATAACAAAATAATAGTAATTATTATTATTACATTATTATAATTATTAATAAAATTTTAAATCTAGCTGAAATTTTGTAGTTTGTAATTTTCTTTTTTCTGCAATTTTTGCCTTTTATTTAAATGTATTATATTTCCATTTCTCAAAGGCTGTTAATCAATATTGTGACGTTACACTATTGTTGAAGTCAACAGCCCATATTTTTTTCCAAGTATGGAGCATAACAGTCAGGTTTTAAACAAAAACTGATAAACATTTAAAGACAGACATTGTGAGCTCTGAGGCTGTTTTACATTCAGGAAACAATCTTATGTAACAGTGAAAGTCATGCAGAAAAACTGCATTACCCATGATGCTGTTCAGAATATCAGTCAACATCAACAGTGCTTTAACTTTAGAGAAAGAAAGCTGTATTTGGTGGAATAACCATGTTTTTCAATCAGGATACATGAAAACATTTGATATTCAGACCAACTGTAATTTTTTTTAATAATAACAGTAATAAATAAACTATTACAATGACAGTAGTTTATTTGGGATCAGAAATCACAGTAAACACAAAATATTGTTTCTATAGGTAACACCAACAACGTTAAATCAGACGTTTCATACTTCTCCGCTATTAATTCGACTGTGTATTTGCAGTGCATCATGGGATTGTAGTTCATTTCCTCATTAAATGTGATAAGCACATAATCTTGCAACTCTTGTCTTTTCGTCAAATTCTTTCATAGAGAGAATGTTAGCATTAGCTGTTATCATGTTTAGGCTAATCATTTCAGGCTTGTCTTTAATATGCTTTATGTGTACTGACAAAGAGTTGGCATTAGCCGTTACGCTTTTTAGACTAATAATTTCAGGCTTGCTTCAGTATGTTTGCCTACAGTCTCAAAATCGTTTTAGAAATAATTAACCCTTGTGTGCTGTTGGAGCTGTTTTCATCCACTCTGGATTGATTTTGAGGCTTAATCTGGCCACAACGTTCTCTGTGTTTCAGCAAATGGAATAATTTTTAGTGACAAAACTGAAATTTATTTGCACAGGCCTATCTAAAGGGTTAATGGTGCCAACTGATGATCAACAGTACAATGCATGCATGATTATATGGTGTAAGGCTCCAAAAATGTGGTTATAATGGAAGTCAATGGGGCAAAAACAGCCCCAAACCTAACGAAAGGGTAGTCAAATATAAACAATAGACAAGGGTAAGAAACATTAAAACGAGAGTACATGTTAATGAGCTGTCTGTTTTTCATTATAATACTCATTAATAGGGCTGCAGAATATAGCAACAATATAGCAACAAGGATTCGATTCATTATTAAATATTAAAAGATAAAGATATTATTCTTTTTAAATAGTTTATACAATGATGACCATGTTTATTTTATGTTTGATTGTTCAATTTCTGCACCTGAATACTGCTAGATTCTCCAGAAAACCATAAAGCGCTGTTTATTTCACTTTTATCGTTGCTCTGTGGTATTTATATATGCTTGTAATTTATTATAATTTATGCAAATGTGATGCATATAAAAAGACTTGATTATCACAAATGTATGTAAATGGATGAAATCTTTCCAAACAGAGCTATTTAATTCATCTGGTGAAATTATATTAATATTTCAATATATATGTATATATATAGATGGGCCTCACAGTGGCGCAGTGGGTAGCACGTTTGCCTCACAGCAAGAAGGTCGCTGGTTCGAGCCTCGGCTGGGTCAGTTGGCGTTTCTGTGTGGAGTTTGCATGTTCTCCCTGTGTTGGCGTGGGTTTCCTCCGGGTGCTCCGGTTTCCCCCACAAGTCCAAAGACATGCGATATAGGTGAATTGGGTAGACTAAATTGTCCGTAGTGTATGAGTGTGAATGGGTGTGTATGGATGTTTCCCAGAGATGGGTTGCAGCTGGAAGGGCATCCGCTGCGTAAAACATATGCTGGATAAGTTGGCGGTTCATTCCGCTGTGGCGACCCCAGATTAATAAAGGGACTAAGCCGAAATGAAAATAAATGAATGAATGAATATATATATATAGATGTATAGATAGATAGATAGATATCGCAGAAAAAGAAAATATTGCAATATTGTGCAGCCCTACCCATTAATATCCGAATGATCTTGATGTTCTTGCACATAACACTTGTTTTTTTATTCTCTCAGGGCACTGGTCTGTCCTCTCTGCTTCCTCAGCCTAAGAATCTGGCGGTGAAGGAGACCCAGAGACCCCTGGTGCCACACACCCTCACCAAACGTCCCGTATCAGACAAGCCCAAGCCAAACGCAACCAAGCCCCAGAGTCTGTCAGGAAGCAGCCCGTCCCCGTCCGCCATCAAAGCGGCAGCTAAATCAGCAGCCATGCAGCTAGCTAAACAAATGGCTGCGGACGAAGACGGAAGCGACGACGAACTCGCTCCAGAAAACTACTTCTCTCTTCCGGAAAGCTCCGTTCAGCCTGTGATCCCGCAAAATGTGGATGCACAGCAGTTTGCGCCCTCTTTACACCCTCCACCCGATGTGGAGGACGCCCCACTGGACTTTGGCTCTGGTAAGCCAGTCGGAGCCATTCAAGACTATAAGACGAGCGGAGATTTTCAACATCAGTACCAGGAGCTTCCTGACAACACACAGCCAGAGGCGTCTGCACAGGTGCCTGATATGTGTGTCATATATATATTATTATGTTGTTTGTGATGTTAGCAGCTGATGTTTTGTGCGTAATGTTTGACAGGAGTATTATGGGGAAGGATACTATCAAGATCCAAACCCTGGAGCTGATGAGGAAGAGGAGTCGGGGTCGTCTTCGTTGTTCAATGATGAAGCGGTTAGTTGTTTGTAGCAGCTCTGGTATTTATTTCTAAAATATGGAGAGCATAATTGGATAAAAAATGACGGCTGTAGTTATTATTATTATTGTAATTGTGTTATTATTCAGTTAATTGAAATGATAATCTTTTTATTTCGTTAATTTTAGCTAAGTTTACAGCAATAGTTAAATAGTAATCATAAAAATATTGCAATATTAATTTCTTTACATCTTTAGAATAAGAAATTGTATTTAAAAGTGTTTAAATAATTAAAGAAATTATTTTACAGTACAATCACATTATTGCAGTAATATATCTTGATTGATGTCAGACACATTATATATTTTAATAATAATAGTAAAAAAACAATTAGATGTTTATTTAAGTCCAGTAGTAGTTTAGCAAAAGTAATTTGTCTTTATTGATTTTCATTTTGAATAACAGTTTTTGATGTTGTTGTTGTTGTTGTTGTATGACAACACAGTAATGATAATAATAAGCAACAATAACAATGTTATTTATTATTTTATTATTATATGACTATACAATAATAATAATAATAGTAAATGACACATTAATATTTACAGTAATTAGTGAATAATAATAACAATAATAATAAAATAATAAAGTTTTTAATTTTCATTTTGAATAACTTTGTTGCTGTTATATGACAACAGAGTACTAATAATAAACAACAATAACAATGTTATTATTATTAATATTAACATTATTATATAACTATACAATAATAATAATAGTAAATAACACAAATTAATAATTACAGTAATAAGTGAATAATAACATTAGTAATACAATAATAGTAATAACAATAGTAATAATACAATAACAATAGTAATAATAATAACAACATTGTTATTATTATTATTACTATTATTATTATCATTATGAGTTTTGCTAGGACTGAGCCTAGGTTAATCCAGGTTAAATTCCAGTTCTCCTTGTATTTCTCCAGTTTCGGCGGCTGCAGGGCAAACAGAATCGTGGAAGAGAAGAAATCAAGTTCCTGGAGATCAAAGGAGACGATCAGCTGAGCGGCAACAAACAGTGGATGACCAAGAACATGACAGCAGAGGTCGAACCGCGCAAGTCCTTCAGCAAGGTCACAAATCTCATTTTAATCTTACCTAAAACATTCTCAGTATTTCCCACAATATTTTTTTCTTCTGGAGAATGTCTTATTTGTTTTATTTCGGCTAGAATAAAAGCAGTTTTAAATTTTTTAAAAACCATTTTAAGGTCAATATTATTAGCCCCCATTTTTCTCCTCTTCTATTGTCTACTGAACAAGCCGTCATTATACATTGACCTGCCTAATTACCCTAACTTGCCTAATTACCCTAGTTAAGCTTTTAGAATGTCACTTTAAGCTGAATACTAGTTTCTTGAAAAATATCTAGTAAAATATAATGCACTGTCATCATGGCGAAGATAAAATAAATCAGTTATGAGAATTGAGTTATTAAAACTATTGTGTTTAGAAATGTGTTGAAAAAAAATCTTCTTTCTGTTAAACAGAGTTTGGGGGAAAAAATGTACAGGGGGGCTATTAATTCAGGAGGGCTAATAATTCTGTCTTCAACTGTATACTATAGTAATCGAAACTCGGCAGCTGACTTTTGCCACCTCCTTTCAGAAACGAGGAGATCAGCCAACGGGCCAACAGAGACGCAAACACCAGATCACGTATCTGATTCACCAGGCCAAAGAGCGAGAGCTGGAACTCAAGAACAACTGGGCCGATAACAAGCTCACTCGGCGACAAACACAAGCAAAGTACGGATTCTAGCAGACTGGATATACAGATCTACCTAATGTCGAGCAGATTCTGTCCAAGCGATGCACAAATGAGAGGTTTTGGCCAGCTTTTAGAGTTTCAGAAAGGCGTTGAGGACGGCGAAGTTTAAGATGGCTAACAAATGTCTACCTAATATCGTCTTTCCATTTGAACTGCGTTACGTTTTGTTACCCGGTTTTAGTTCGGTCGGAAACAATCATCCTGTAACATAGTAGTTGTGTAGGTCGACATTATATTTGTTCATTAAATATGGTTGGGATGGTCTTGTCCTCCACGCTGCCGTCTCGAGCGCCGGCGGTGTATATAAAATATGAGGCATTGAAAATATAACAGAAAACAAATGGTTAACACTTTACAGTTTGGTTGTGTATGTTAATGTTTTTGTAATCGTCAGTGTTAAAGGGATAGTTCACCCAAAATAGGGTGTACATGATACTGGAATTCGGTACGGTTCGTATTTTAAAAACGTCCATTTCCCGCTAACATTTGAGCGCTGTTGAGTGCATTCTTAAACTGATGACCTTCATGCCAATCAGAGTCATTTCTGTTGAGCATGTGAACACAATGAAGAACGTGCTCAACAGCGCTGAAATGTAAGCGGGAAATGGACATTTTTAACATTTCAGTATCGATTGGTATCAAATTCCAGTATCGTGACAACCCAAAACTGAGATTCTGACATTTTTTATTCACCCTCGATTTGTTTTGGTTCTGTCATTTTGAATTGTAACCACTGACATCCATAGTTTTTGTTTTTCCTACTGTGCATGTCAGTGGATACAAGTTTCTAGCACCCTTCGAAATATCTTCTTCAGTATGGAGCTTAAAATATGCCAAAACAATCTGAATTTGAATTGTGTTGTTTTGAATTATATAATAGAACTGAATATTATATGCCATTAAAATTTGCTTTGAATTTGAGTTTCTTAACTTGGATATTGAACATCTGACATTTAAGATAACTGAAGATTTTTATAGACGTATTTTTTAAAGTTCCTAGACTGCAGAGATGCAGTTTGTAAAAAATACAGTTTCAAGTAGTGTTGTCACGATACTGGAATTCGGTACCAATCGAGACTGAATATTTGAAATTACCCGCTATTTACAGGAATTTACATTTCCCGCTAACATTTGAGCGCTGTTGAGCACGTTCTTAAACAGCGCTGATTTGCCATTGTGTTGACATGCTCAACAGAAATGACTGTGATTGGCCGTAAAGGTCATCAGTTCAGCGAACTCACCGCTGTTTACTCAGTGTAACCACAGACATACAGGGACACTGGAGCGGTGTTTAAGAACATGCTCGACAACTCTCAAATGTTTGCGAGAAATGGATGTTTTTAAAATTTCAGTATCGATTGGTACCGAATTCCAGTATCGTGACGATCCTAGTTACAAGTTTTCAATATGAGGAAATTCAGGACGTCAAATTTCATGTTCTACAATTCGAAACCTGAAATTCAGATCGTGAAATTCAACAACAAAAAACGGAAGTTTGAAAATACGTCTATAAAAATCAGACAAAAGTCTTCAATTTCAGATGTTCAATATTAATTTATAAGTTAAGAAATTCAAAACATTTTTTAATTGATATAATATTCAGTTGTATTAAATTACTATTGTTAATAAATCAAATGAACACAATTCAAATTCAGGTTGTTGTTGTTTTGGCATATTTGAAGCTCCATACGTTTGTGGTCTCATGAACCAATCAACGAAGAGTACACACAAAAAATGTTTCCTCTAATTTCTGCTGCTTGTCGAAACTACTTATTTCAAATGTGCTGAATCAACACAATTCTTGAGGGTTTTTTTGGGGACAACTTAAATATTTTATGTTCAATCAACTTAAATTTGTAAAAACAGTGAACTTAATCGATTTGTGTGCAACCCAGCATTTCTTTACAGTGTAAATGAGTACATTTTGGGGTGAACTAATTAAAAACATTTTAATTGTATGGTGAACTATCGCTTTAATTTAAAAGTACACTATTGTTGATGCATAATGTAATATGAGCTCATATTAATGTATACAATGTTACTGTAAAGTGTTACTGCAAAAAAAAAAAAAGTGTTTGAGTGAATCTTCCTGGTTTGATTGTTTTTACCTGCTTGTTTTTCATTTGAATGTAGATTCTTAACCGAGGACCCTTGTGTAGGATTATGAATAAAATATAAGAGTTTCATTGCAGCCGTAGGAAATATACTATGTGTTAAAACACTTTTATGTGACGAATGAATCCTGTATCACTGCCAGAAGTGAACGTACATAGGCCTGAGTAAAGTAAGGGTTAGTTCAAAACATAATTGATCATTTGCGGATATTTCAAAGAGAATCGAGGAGAGTTTAAAGGACATCAGGAAGATACATTTTAAAATGTATTTTAAATCATCTCAAAATATAGGAATGGACTCAAACCACAAACATTAAATTGGTCGAGGATTTAATGTTAAATTGAGTTTGGGTTTTTTATTCGATTTGTTCGTTATTTCAATATGAGCCAATTTCACACAGAAAGGATGTTTACTGTATGCTTTATCCTGAGTTATGGTAAATATACTCCACGTGGTCTTAAATTTCAAAAACTACATTTTAGGCCTTAAGAACTCTTAAATTCACGGATTTATTGTAGGTCTTAAATCATTTTAAACAGGTCTTCATTTTCCTATGTCCATGTTAAGCTGCGATCTGGCTGACACCCATCTAATCATCAACAATCCATCTCAAGAAAATCTAATTTTTTTTTACCACATTTACCAATATTTATAGACCATATATGGTGAGGACAATGACTCGGACAGACTGTTGTTCATATACTGATGAAGTTATGTTGACAATCAGTGTGTTAAAATTATAGTGATTAAACTACTTTTTATACTTTAAATATTCATGTTGATAAATGGTAAAGATAAAGGTTTGAAGAATAGTGACAGGGTAAGAATTTTAAATGAAGATTAAATGAGTATTTTGGAGTTGCTTTATGACCCTTAAATAGTGCATTTCATACATTTCATCAAATTGAGTTGCTCTAAATACGAGCTTTTGTAACATTTTAGCGGGGTTTTCCTGAAAATCATGATGAATAGTCTTTATTTTAAAAACTTTAGGTTACTGTTTTGATTTACTGTTTAAAATGTTTCATTTGTCAAACATTTTTGCAATTTTTCTTGAGGTAGCTCAATTATAATGACTTTAATCTCAATATATAATCTTATTGGTGCTATTTATTTATGTGCTTTATTCAGCATTAAATCTGGTATTTTGGAGCTGCTCTGTGACCTTTAAATAGCGTTTTTTAAATATATATTTCATCAAATGACTAAATGAATTGCTCTAAATAGAGGTTTTGCTTCTGTATCAATCACATTTAGCAGGTTTTTCTAAAATAAATGATAAATTGTCAAATTTAAAAAAAAAACATGAGACATTTAATGTATAGAAAGCATTATTACACTATTGTTTTGATGCTTGACAATGAGAAAGATGGTACTTTATTACTTCAGAACATCTGAATGCAAAAAATCCCAAAAATAGACTAGAAACAGGAAGAAATAAACAAAAAAATCATTTTATTTGTACAAACACCCCATATTTAATCTCTAAACAGTTTCTGGACACATTTTCGGTAAAGGCTATTCTGAATCGGACTCTTTTAAACTTTGCTGTTGCTTCATCAGCAGCAGTTGCCTGGGCTCCACAAATGGCACCACAGACATAGGCACCCGGACTCTGTCCAAACCATTCACCTGACACAGAAAACACAGCTCAGATATCTGTGCTAAAACAGTTAGAACAATATCACACACAGTTATGAATCAATCCACTTACTGTGACCTCACACCAGTGCTCTCCAGGCCCTGTGATTGGCTCCTCAGGAAGAGTCAAAGCATGTGGAGGCACAACCACACCGCGCTGGACAGAAAAACAGCCAATGAGATGTGTAAACACCGGAGATACTGATTAGCCATTGAGAGAATCATCACTACATGCATCAGTTGATTTCCAACACCAAACCAGTGTCAAAAATAAATCAGAAACAGTCACAATATCATCATCTGTCGCAATATTATGGGACAGATTTACTAAGGTGAACAATTTTTTAAGATTTACTAAGATGAACACTTTTTTTAGGTGAACAATTAAACTGTGCAAGTTAATCCACTGAAAAAAAAGTTTGTTTTGGTAATCTTCAATCAAATTTTGAACATTTTCTTCCACATTTGGAATGGCGCTGCTTCTCTGATGATGTCAGTTTGACTTAACCACGCCACTTTTACTGTTGCTCTGCATTCACACCGAAGGCAGCAAGAGCGTCCAAGTTCACTCTGGCGACACCGCTGTCTGCTTTCACAGCTCCGGCAGCGAGATATCGTATTTAAAGGAGCCGTGGCAGCATATCAGCAAATCACTTACATTCCCGCATAAAAATGTGCTTTCTAGTGTGAAAATGTTGCGCGCCTTTTATCGAATTCATTTAACTACGGAAGATCCAGTTGTTGCGTGTGGTGTGGCTTTGCTCCACTTATCCAATATGTCCATATGTCTGAAATATTCTGAAGCAGTAATACTGTTTTGTACTGTCGTTAGTTAGCATTAGATTCCCATTAAAAAAAAAAACATTAATGCACATCAGTAACTTGCCAGTAACCTTTTTTTATTTAATTCCCTGTAAAAAAAACATTGTAAATAATTGGAAATCCAGCGACTGCAATACTAAAACCCTTGGGAACAAATGTGGTCAGAACCAAAGTTTACTGGACTGTGTTCTCTGGACTCCTCTAAAGCGGTGGACTTATACATTCCGATTGCTTGCCGCCGAACCACATCATAGCTCATTACCATAAAGTTGACTTGATTTCAACTCTGGTCCGACACCAGCGAAGACGCGCCATGCTGCTTCACGCCACCGGCTCCCATGGAAAATGAATGACTTCGGCTACTTTGACGCTCTCGCCTCCTTCGGTCTGAACACACTGTTAGCTTACTTTGAGGAATGAGGTGTAAAAGCCCCGCCCCCTACTCAATATTCAGTTTCAGCTGGAAGTACATCAACATGCTGAAATAAAAGTCTCAGCAACTTCTAGGCTTTAAAAGATCTTGGAATTTTCGATAATGACCAACAGAATCTACTCAGAGCTGCACATATAAAAATATAAAATAAAATGGTTCAAAACATTGTTTTCTAGCATTACAAATAGTTGGATATTACAAATATCCTACAATAACTATAGCAGCATGTAAAGTACAATATGGGTTCAGACCTTAACATTAGTAAATAAAATACTATGCTTAAATTTAAAATGTTCCACTTCCTTAAATTTAGCTTCTGACAAGAAACAAAAACTGCATTTGCAATAAGGCCAGTGAAAAAACAAGTCTTTGATAAATATTGACAAGTTTTTAACATCAAAGTGTGTGAAGTTTTTAGTCAATCTAGCCATAAATGTCAAGATTCTGAGTTCATTTACTCGTCCTTCACTTACTCAAAACCTTTCTTAGCTGGAAACCGGTAACCATTGACCTCCATAGTAGGAAAAACCTACTGTGGAAGTCAATGGTTACCGGTTTCCAGTTTTCTTCAGAACATCCTCTTTCGTGTTCAACAGAAGAAAGAAACTCATAAAGGTTTGAAACCACTTGAGGGTGAATAAATAGTGGATAAATAAATCTCTCAAAATTCGAAAATAAATGCTCCATTTGCAATTTGCTTACCTTTCGAAGAAACTGCCTGCAAACAATCTCTTTGGTGAGCGAGTACTGAATTGAAGTGTGAAAAGGAACTTTAAGCTCAGTGTTCTTCAGGAATTCAACAGTCTGCAAAATAAACAGACAAATTAACATGACACTAATAAGACATGAAGCCAACGTGAGAACAGCTTATAACAAAACTTTACAAACAAGACCCCCTACAACGTCCCCAGTTGTCCCAAATTTTTTATGTGGAGGACACAGGATGTTTCTACCAGAAAATCTAAACAAAGTTTACGTGCACTTTATGTACAAAGGGGCTAATAATTCTGACTTCAACTGTACATATTACATATTTATATGCTTATCCATCTTGCCAATGTTCGTGACGGTTTGGAGCCATCTTATGACTGAATAATAAGTTAGTGTGGGCTCAGAAGGCTTTACATTTAATTAAAGAGTTATTAAAAGCTTATTTTTACTTTTGAGTGAGCCTGGTCAAGGATAGTTTTACCCATACTCGAAATTGGTCCTCTGCATTTAACCCATCCAAGTGCGCGCACACACACACACACACACACAGATATTGAGTGAGGAGTGAGAGCACAAACACACACATTGAGCATAACCTAACTATTTGGCCAGAACATCTTATCTTATGGGACTTCAATAACTCACTTGTTGTGCTGTGCGTGTCTGGATTCGGTCCTCTGGTTTTCCCTCATGTAGTTTCTACAAGAAAAAACAAAACAATAATTGTGAATACTTGAAACTACGTTAATGACTTGATTTGTAGACCAAAACTAACCTTTAATTCCTCTGCAAACATGTCTTTATTGTCTTGTGAGGGGTAGACAGCCAGGCCTTCGGGCAGCAGCTTGTTGCGTCCCACTGCCTTTTTCACAAAAACGGTGTCTCCTCGTCCACCGAGCTCTGTAAGATAAATATTACATCAAACATCACAGTATAATGATCGCTTTTGTGCTCCTCCTTTCATCTGTCAGTTGCAGCAAACTAATGAATGGAGGGGGCGTGGCTAAGCATATTTCAGCCAATCCATCAAACTGACATCATCAGAGAAAGACTGCCGTTCTAGAGAGGAGGCTTTTGATTAATGATTACCAAAACAAACTGCTTTTTTTTGTCAGTGGATTAACTTGCACAAATTAATTCTTCACCTTAAGACAGGGGTGCCCAAAATCGGTCCTGGAGGGCCAGTGTCCTGCAAAATTTAGTTCCAACCCCAATCAGACACATCTGGACTAGATAATCAAGCTCTTACTAGGCGTTCTAGAAGCATCCATGCAGGTGTGTTGAGGCAAGTTGGAGCTAAAATCTGCAGGACAGCGGCCCTTATTTATATAAGGACAAAGTTTGGGCATCTCTGCCTTAAGACTAACAATAATTGGTGGTTCATTCTGCTGTGGTGACTCATAATAGATCAGGGACTACGCCTAAGGATAATGAGTGACTTAGTGAAGACTACAAATGTGCGCTAGCAGATTAAACATTGTAAATTTGGAGTTCATGCAAACACATATACACATAACACATTATTTCTTCACAAAAACCATGTCACCTCATTCACAGAGCTCTGTAAAATAAATATTACATCAAATATCACAGTTTAAATATATAAAATGATTTTAGGAAAGTCAAAAGCACTTACTAGGCACCGCCTGTGTGAGAATGAGCTCCATTTTGTCCTGTGGACTGTGTTTTTTGTCCTCAACCAAGCGGTAGACCTTGTGACGGCGGGGATGTAGTCTGGGTGGCTTCCCCTCCTTTGATAGAGGAACTTTCCAGCAGCGTTCAACAATTACTGTATTCTGGAAACAGATCAAATAAATTTTTCTTATCAAAAACCGAAGAACCAAGTTCAACTGTATGACTCTCATCATAACTCAGTTGAGCCAAATTTACATACAACGTTAAATGTGTATCTGCATAAACACTTTTATTTGTGTTTTTTTATAAAAGGGAGTATTATTAAAATATTTGCAACAGGCTAATGAGATATCAAAATAATTACTGTCAGAAACTATTGTTTTTAATTATAAAACTATCACTTTGGTATTTGAAATACACTATGCATTCATGACGTGTGCTTCACACAGGTTAGTGGGTTTGATGAACCACCTGTAGGAAACGAATTCTCTTAACAATAACAGTTCATTTGTATAATTAGCACATCTTGTGTGTATTGCCTCTTTGATGTTGAATCGCTGAATGCCTCCTCAATTGTAAGTCACTTTGGACAAAAGCGTCTGCTAAATGACAATGTAAATAACATGGCGTTTTCAGGTTAGCAAATTATTTGTCTGTTTCTTACCTTGCATGCTGTTTGCGACAGATTCTGTACTCGACCCAAGGAGGGTCTCAGATTTGTAAGATTCCAGCAGTTTTGAAGGACAAACCGTGATGCTGCTGCTGCCCACATGATTAATATCGACTAACGTTATAAAATCGAATATTTCTTAATTTATTGAGCCACCAAACGCAACATGACATAAACACTATATTAAAATGCACAAATACTTCAGCGTATACAACTCTCAATCTGTCATTGCTTTCACAAAACCACATGAACTGCGCAGGGTTGATGATGAAGGACCCATAAATAGGTAGTCATACATTTTTGCCTGACAGAAATGTCCGGTAGACGAAGTAGGCGAATTGGTGAATATACTAATACGGTTTATTAAATATGTTTGTTTTCCGTATTTGTGTATTACCCTATAAACAACTATATAAACAAACATTTATGACTAGAGTTCCATACAAGCAGATACCTAAGAATTGAAGTTATTTCAAAATAAAAGACCTCACTCAGTTAAAGTCAGTCTACGGATTCTCAACCGTCATTATACAAAACAAATCTCTCTTTTTTGCTTTACTAAAGCAATACATTTATTATAGAATGTATTTGAATTATTTACTATTTACTTATCGATTAATTCCCTTCATGCATCCCAATCTGTGGAAATGGTAAGTTTCAAAGAGCACATTCAGTTTTAGAGATTGCGAAGCTGCACCATAACTTTATATGAAACGGCTAGGCTATTGTAAACAATATAAACCAACAAACATCGGCTATGCATCTAAATCTTATAAAACATGTCAAATGGACATTAAACTATTGACACAAAACGAACAGAAAGTGTATAAAAGGTAGACCTGCATTTTACCTGACAAAAATGTCTGTCTATTTGTTTAAGGAGGCGAATTAGTCACGTAATATACTAATACAGTTTATTAAACATGTTTGTTTTGTGTATTGTTTTATAAACAATTATATAAACAAAGATTTATGACGTTAAGCATACAAGCAGATACCTAAGTAACGACGTTATTTCAAAATAAGAGACCTCACTCAGAAGAGATTCGGATTCTCAACCGCCAATAAGCATTATAAATCTGCCTTTTTTTTTGCCTTAATGACGCTAAAGACACTTATTATAGAGTATATTTGAATCATTTACAATTTACTTATCGATTAATTGCCTTCATGGATCCCAATCTGTGGAAATGGTAAGTTTCAAAGAGCACGTTCAAGATTGTGAAGCTGCACCATAACTTTATGAAAAAGCTTTTTATTAATTTGTAAAGAATATGAATCAAGAAAAATTGGCAATGCATCCAAATCTTATAAAACATGTCAAATGGACATTAAACTATTGATACAAAACAAACAGAAAAGTGTATAAAATGTGTTCACATGCACTGATTCAGTCTCACTACCTCGAGTATTAATTGAAAAATAGTTTTGGTAAACAAAAGCGTAAAAAAAAGAAGAAAACAGCAGAGAAATTGTAGTAAATTGTACAAAATTATACGCAATGTAATATGCGACGTATATGCCCAGATAGCACACGTACGTCGCGGAGACGTCTTTGAAAGATCGTAACATCTGCTAAACATCACATTCGATCGAACGTTTTTATTTGTTAATGAGGCGTCTTCTTTACCTCTATACGCCGTCTATACGATGAATGTTGAACTTGAAATTTTTAATCGGTTTTGTTGAAAAATATTAATTATAATATAATATAATAAAATTCTACAAATGATTCTTCAGCTGTTGTATTATGTTTGAGTGTAAATACTTGAGCTTATCATATATGTGTAGACGGATGTATAATCAGTGTATCTGTTATTTATAGCAGTATGAATGTCTAAATAAAAAAAATTCAAAACAACGTCTTTGCTACGTAAATAAGATGTCTCACAGACCTAACATAATGAACATCTGCGATGCATTGCATAGATGTTGTTTGAATGTCTGACAAGAACGTCTATATGACGTTTTCCAGATGAGCAAACGCCCTAAATAAGACGTCTCCCAGATGAAAATGCGGATTTCCAGCAGACGTCTCTGCGACGCATGTGTGCTATCTGGGTGCAATTTACATGTCAATACACTTCTGTGAAACAGGATGGATTCAGAAGACAAATTACACAATCAAAAATACAAAGGTAAAAAAAATAGATAAAGAAAACAAGACACAAGACAATTATTACATTGAAAATAAAATATAATATTGACCGCAAATAGTACTGTTAGTAATTGCCCGTTCATCACAAAATGTATTCACAAAATTCATGGTCTGCTTAAATAAATAAAGGGGGCTTCAGATGATCAGACAAAGCTTTTTTTCTGAAGGAATAGAGTATTAAAATAAACTTTATTATTTCTGTCATTTGAAGAACTGTAATGTAGTCTGTCTATATTACCATTTTTAATGATACCAGCCAATAAACTACCAGGACTTTAATTTAAATGATGAAAACTGCTGTCGTAGCCCCTAACACTGAAACGTATAGCACATTAATTAGTTAACATCATTACTTCACCCAGTAATACATAATAATCAATTACAACACAACGAATTATGATAATGAAATAATAATGGGATTACATTATAAAATATTTGATTGTTTTACTGTAATTTATAAGCACAGTACAGGCTATAAGGACCGTTTTGAGTTAGAAAACCAACGAGTGTCACGTTGTCATTGTTTTCGTGTCATTCTGAGCGAAGCATTGCTCACTTTAACACAAATCCCATCAGCACTTGCGTTTGCATGTGCTAATAAACGTTCACAAAAGCTCAATGTGGAGGTAGACATAAAATGTTGCCTTGAAACGAGCACGACGCCTCTACAATCGCAAAGTAACGGAAGGCAATATAATGAGGGCACAGCTTCAGTTCTTCGATATTAAAAAAGGCTTGAGGAAATGGCCTCGGTATGTTTCCTGTGCTGGGATTTCTCAGACAGTGTGTGAAAATCTGACCTTTGTGAAACCAAAACATTACTTCCCCTAGCAAAACATTTATGCTAAGGCAAATTGGCTCTTCAGGATAAGTTTAGTTACATATATATGTGTTTATATAATCAAACTTATGATTTACATTACAAACGCAACACTGTGTATATTCACTAAAAGCAAATAAATGAGCAAGGCTATTTTGTGAATATAAATGCAGAATATTAAGATGTACTGTATTGCTGTGACCACACACACAAATGAATGAGCAGTGAGTTCTCCAAGGTGCACGTTTACAAAACAACAATGCGCTTAAAATTTGATTTTTTTGGCATTTTTTGAAAGATTTTGCATACAAACGACAATATTGTTAAAATGTCACTTGAAAATGACTAGAATTGCTGTATTATGCAGGCCAGGCCAGTAGATGGCGCTGTCACCGCGCACCTACTGCCCTGTAGTCTGTAATTGTTGTTATGGTTATTAAATTGTCGCACATTCCTATGGAGTGTTTTCATGACGCATCATTAGTCGGCCATATTGGAGAGCTGAATGTAAACAATGTCATTGAACTGAACAAAACTCGCACATTTGGTTGATTACTTTTGCGAAAATTAATCAATTATTGTCATGTTTTGACCTGTGTGTCATTAATTTCCTTCAGCTTAGTCCCTTATTAATCAGGGGTCGCCACAGCGGAATGAACCTCCAACTATTCCAGCATATGTTTTACGCCCTGCGCTAATCAGTCGGACCAAAAAATCAAGCAGATAATAGCCTTTTTAATTCAGTTTGTCACAAATATTTTACCTTTTCCTGCTTGCTAAGTGGTTTTCTGTATGATTTGCAGTTTACACACATTTTTCTGTGGTTTCGACAGCATAAATAAGCAGAACAATGTATTCAGAAGTAGATTACCATGTAATCCAATGCTAATGTTTACATCCGAGTATCTCCATCACGGCCGCACATATGGGTAGCTGACCAAGTCATGACATACTGAAAACACTCAACACGTAATACACACGATTTAATACTTTTCAAAATGTTGTGTTTTTGTAATTTACATTGAGATAATAATGTCAGTGTTTTAACTACAGTAACCCAGCAGGCACCTTAATGTCAAAACAACATCATACAAAAAATCTAAAAATGCAAACCGATTTGATGTCAATTGACTACCTTGATGCCAAAAGAACATCAAATTGACATGTAGCATTGACGTCAAAAATTACATGTCAGAGGACGCCACAGCGGAATGAACCACCAACTTTTTCGCCATATGTTTTACGCAGTGGATGCCTCACATTCACACACACACACTCATACACTACGGCCAATTTTGGGGGAAACCCAGAGCATCCGGAGGAAACCCACGCCAACACGGGGAGAACATGCAAACTCCACACAGAAATGCCAACTGACCCAGTCGGGACTCGAACCAGTGATCTTCTTGCTGTTAGGCAACAGTGCTAACCACTGTGCCACCTGTCAATTATACTTTGTGGAATTTGTCAGATCATCAAGGTTTTGACATTAAAACGATTTTAATTTTTGATGTGTTTTATTATTTTAAAGTTTAATGTCAATTTTGATGTCAGTTTTACATTAGGATGCCTGCTGGGAACAATTGTTTTATCAAATGTTTGCATTTTCAGGACCCTGATATCACATTGTCATGTAAACGAACAATTTTTTTTTCCGTTTTTTTGTCGAAATGTTGTTGTGTAACCGTACCGAAGAAAGCAGCGCTCATGTGTAACAGGATTCATGATAAGAACAATGCAAGATTTTCAAAAGGCCTCAAAATGGATTTTCCCAAATCTCCAACATAGCTACGTTTCCATCCAAAGTTGCGAATTTAACTTACAAGTTCAATTGCAATTTAACTACGAACAATTAGAATGTCGCATAAGAAATGTATTTTAAGTTTTTGAGTGTCAAAAAATATCCAAAAAATCGAGTATCTTTTTTTTTTTACAAAACATGAAAAAATAAATGATAAAGGCATTTTTTCATAGCCTTTTTCACTCAAATTTACCAATTGTGTCAATGTTAGCGGATGCCATTGTATATAACTGCTTGTGTATATGGTTGAAGTCAGAATTATTAGCCCCCCTGTATATATATTTTTTCTCATTTTCTGTATTGAATTCTGTTCAGTCTGTATACACATTTCTAAACATAATACTTTTAATAACTAATTTCTAATAACTGATTTCTTTTATCTTTGCCATGATGACAGTACATAATATTTGACTAGATATTTTTCAAGATACTAGTATTCAGCTTAAAGTGTAATTTAAAGGCTTAATTAGGTTAATTAGGCAAGTTAGGGTAGTTAGGCAATTCATTGTATAACAGTGGTTTGTTCTGTAGACAATCAAAAGTTTTGCTTAAGGGGGCTAATAATATTGACCTTAAAATGGTTTTCAAAAAATTAAAAACTGCATGAGACTTTCTGCAGAAGAAAAAATATTATAGGAAATGCTGTGAAAATTTCATTGCTCTGTTAAACATCATTTGGGAAATATTTGAAAAACAAAATTCATCGGAGGGCTAATAATTCTGACTTTAACTGTATATATATATATATAAGTATATGATTCAGTTGAACATTTCTTTATGCAAATCATCTAGAATTATTCAAAAATACACGGCTGGAAACATAGCTAGAGTAGGTCCATGTGCCAGTACAGTCGATCGATAACACTGGAGGATAATACTGGTATAGTAATAATAGAAATATAGCACTTGATTCAGATTCAAGTTCAAAACTCATACAAACTTACATATTCAGATCTCAAACAAACAAACAAATTTCATTCATCATCATGGTTTTTGTCTGCGTGATAATTCTAAATGCTGATTACACACAAACACACACATACGCACACATATATAAAAGACAGATTGAGTTTTGGAGTGCTGTCTGGTACAATCATAGGCCGCGTCTTCTGACTCTTCAGCATGTGCAGGGCAGGGTTGTAGTGTTAGACCCACCTAACTGCCCCACCGCCATAAGCAGAATGTCTTTCTTCTCCTTATAGAAGCGCAGCTCTCGTCCAGCCAGACGCGCCTCCTCCAGCTCACGCTCTGTCGCCGCCATCTCTCTATTGATGGTCCCGGATAAAGTGTGCTCTCGACTCACCCAGTCGGCGGCCATCTGCGTGCGCATGTCGTCGTCCAGCGCTCGGTGGGAGTAATGAGCCAGAACTTCCTGTTTACAGAGGAGGATTATGTTATGGACAGCACGGGCAGGTCAGTGAAACTTATCAGTGCTTTAAATAAACGCTCAGAAGAAATTAACAAGAGAGATACAGCAGGGAAAATAAGTATTGATCAAGTCATATTTTGTTCCTGGGAATAATATTGGTAAAGGAGCAGTTGACATGGAATTGAACCAGATTTTGGTTAAAAAAAACAATACAAACATAACAATAAAACAAAACAAATCAGAAAAAATTGGAGAAAGTACACAAAGAAAAAGTACTGAACTACTGAAACATATTTAATACTTTATATAAAAGGCTTTTTTGGTGATGGCAGCTTAAAGATGCCTCATATGGAAAATGAAGCAACATGCATTGCTCAGAACTTCACACTTCAACAGAGTGTAAAAATCTTGATGGTTCTGTGGGTCTCGTCTATCAAATCTGAGCTTTATTTTGTATTTTATATTGGATTCAAATCAAGTGATTGGCTGGGCCATTCGACAGCTTGATTTTCTTTCTCTGAAAGCATTTGAGAGTTTCCTTGGCTGTGTTTTGGATCATTGTCTTGCTGAAATGTCCACCCTGGTTTCATCTTCATCATCCTGATGATGTAGATGTTGGACTGAAGAAGCTGATATTCATTTACACTGAGGAATGGCAGAGGGTTGCTGAAGAACTACTGAGAGATTTCAGTTGCTGTCTGGGTTTTCACTGCCTTTCTACACCTCCCTTTCTTCATGTGTTCAACACTTTTTCCCTGTGTCATTTCATTTGATCACACATAACTTCATTTGAAAACTAATTAGTTTTGTTTTCTTTGCATGTATGGATTTCTTTGGTTGTTACCAACATAACTGAGTAAAATAGTGGAGAAAAATGGTGACGTGTTCAATACTTATTTCCCCCACTGTATATTAAATAAATCAATCAAATTGTTTTTGTCAAAGCTTATATGTGGCAAAAAGTAATCATATTTGGTTTTTGACTCATTTTATTTTAGTATTACTGAGATATATATATATATATATATATATATATATATATATATATATATATATATATATATATATATATATATATATATATATAGTTTTAAGTAATATTTTTAATGTTTTAGACATTATGTTTTGTTTGTTCTTTTTTTAAAATTTTGATTTAGTAAATTCTCAAATTAGCATTAACAAAGATGAATTATTTCTGTACAAGTTTGCTAACTTTTAATTCCAATGAAATCTTTTTGTCCTGCCAGCATGTCAAACATTAAAAAAAATAAATATCTAAATAAAATCATTAATACATTTAAAAACAAATTAGGTTAAGGATCAATATTTGTTTTTGTTAAACATAATAAACATGGGTTTAGCAGCAGCTTTCCGATCCTATATCTGTAAGAGGTTTGATGGACTTTTCTACATTTACGTTTTATTACTTGGTTAGCATTAGAAAAGATTCATTTTGTGATAGACTTTATTTTCATCAACGTCTTATTCACTTTACATATCTATCTCTGCTCCCAAACACTAGAATGTTTATGATTCAAACCAGAACAAATATATGCCATTGAGTTGAATGGTCAGATATTTGATTCTGTTTTAAACATAAACTTAATTTCTTGATTATTTCTCACTTAATTTCTTCCGGTAACATTTCAAGTAGGAATATTTTAATTTAAAGATGTTTAGACACTACAAAAACTAAGATGTTTATTTTTTTTACAGTGCATTCAACACTAGCTTTATAAATTAAAGACTTCTGCTCCAATTTCAGAACATTTTAAGGGCTTTTCAATATTTTTTAAGTCAAGTTTACTAGCAAAGCTTCTCAATAAAAAAATAGTTGCTGACATAAATGTGGGTGATATTTTCAGATTTTAATAGATGGTTATTTTTAGACTAATGTGGGTGTTATGAGATCTAATGAGTTGAAGTTATATTTCATTCCTCACTCAATTCCTCTGTTACTCAAAACCATTTATTTGTCTTTACCTGACGGGAGCACTGTCTTTCTCTCATGGCTTTGAGGCTTCCATTCCAATGGAGAAGCTGGAAAACTGTCATCAATTCCTAAAAAAATGTCAAATGTAAAGTCACATAAACATTTACTCACATCATTTCAATACAGTCCTATCGCGATTTCCCTTACCTGGAACTCTAGCATTGATTTTCCCTTATTGGACTCTAACATGAACCGAAAAGCACCAATGCCTGTACTTGGATTGTCAGCTTCTTCTCTGTTTCCCTAAAGAAGATTAAAGAAAACAAATTTCATTATGTTTATGTCATTATGCTCATATGAAAGGCAAAAGTCTTGTCACTTAACAGAAATAATGTACAGTACAGAATATAAAGTCATGGTGAAGTGGAAAAAGAATTAATATTGTGTATGACTCCCATGAGCTTGGATGACTGCATCCATACATCTCTGCAAAGACTCAAATAACTTATTAATAAAGTCATCTGCAATGACAAAGAAAGCTTTCTTGCAGGACTCCCAGAGTTCATCAAGATTCATTGGATTCATCTTCAATGCCTCCTCCTTCATTTTACCCCAGACATGCTCAATAATGTTCATGTCTGGTGACTGGGCTGGCCAATCCTGGAGCCCCTTAACCATCTTTGCTTTCAGGAACTTTGATTTGGAGGCTGAAGTATGAGAAGCACTATCCTGCTGAAGAATGTGCCCTCTCCTGTGGTTTGTAATGTAATGGGCAGCACAAATGTCTTGATACCTCAGGCTGTTGATGTTGCCATCCACTCTGCAGATCTCTCACACGCCCCCATACTGAATGTAACCCCAAACCATGAGTTTTCCTTCACCAAACTTGACCGATTTTTGTGAGAATCTTGGGTCCATGTGGGTTCCAATAGGTCTTCTGCAGTATTTGTGAAGATTGGGATGCAGTTCAACAGATGATTCATCGGAACAATCTACCTACTGCCACTTCTCCAAAATGATCAACTAGAACTCAGGTTATTATTTGTGGCTCTTACAACTGGGCTCGATGACAAGACTTTTGTCAGGTAGTGTACACCGGGCAATAATGTATGTAAATTGTATGTCGTTTAAGGTCACATACTGAGATCCAAATGTAACTTGAAACATTGTATGATTGTACTCAAGTGAGTGTTAACAATAAACATAAAATAAACAAGAAATGTTTATAAAAAAAAGAAAATGCCTATAGCAAAACACAAAAAATGTTGTGTTCCCCCGAAGACTAAAATCATTATCAGACTGAACAACAAGAGTGAGAAACTGAAGCAAGAATGACATTTTCTGGGATAAAATCTCCATTTAACCAATAAAACACTTTGTGAACTCACGTTAAAAGAAGCCAGCGCCTCACACACGCTCTTCTCTATAAAGTCATCAGTGATGCGTCGCGACGGATGCTCATTGAAAACAGAGTTCATCAGGGCGATTTTGGCTGCGCTGCGTCTCGCCTCA
The DNA here is from genome assembly GCA_903798125.1 of Danio choprae. Taxonomy (NCBI): domain Eukaryota; kingdom Metazoa; phylum Chordata; class Actinopteri; order Cypriniformes; family Danionidae; genus Danio; species Danio choprae. Next base: position 4,608,893 of record CAIGQW010054307.1, read on the forward strand.
GCTTTGGTCGGGCAGAACTGAGGAGATCAAAGATGCAGTTTTAACCACAGCGTAATCGAATCCTGAAGATGCTCAATTCCAAGAGATCCTCAAGAGAAAACATTGGACGGCAAATATGTAGACACAGATGGCAACCCAATCACAATTATTTACTTTCTGAAGATCTGAATCGAACGGGCGAGAAGCTTGCCTGAAAACTGCCGAAGCAGCTGCCGCCGGGGAGACTGACGTAGCAGACGTATGGAGGGTTGTTGGACGGGACCATTTCGTAGACCACGAGAGCTCCGTTCCTCAGGTCAGCGCCTCGGGACTGCTTCATCTGCCAGAACTCCTGCAGAGCCTCCACCACGTTCACTACGCCATCACAAACATATCAGTATTCAACACTGTTCTGGAGTACGTCAGGAGTGTAGCTTGAAGCAACATCACATTTCACATACAGTTGAAGACAAAATTATTAGCCCTCCTGTGAAATGATGCTTAACAGAGCAAGGAATTTTTCACGGTATTTCCTATAATATTTTTTCTTCTGGAGAAAGTCTTATTTGTTTTATTTCGGTTAAAATAAAAGCAGTTTTTTTTTGGGTCAATATTATTAGCCCTCTTAAGCAATAAATACTTTTGATTGTCTACAGAACAAACCATCGTTATACAATGATTTGCCTAATTACCCTAACGTGCCTAATTAACCTAAGTTAAGCCTTTAAATGTCACTTTAAGCTGAATACTAGTATCTTGAAAGATATCTAGTAAAATATTATGTTCTGTCATCATGGCTAAGATAAAAGAAATCAGTTATTAAAGAAATGAGTTATTAAAACTATTATGTTTAGAAATGTGTTAAACAGAAATTGAGGTAAAAAGAATATACAGGTGGGCTAATAGTTCTGACTTCAACTGTATCATCATCATCATCATACACTTTTAATAAAGATAAATTTAAGACTTGTTTTTTTTTTTAAATCAACATTTAATTTTGTGACTTTGTGCTTCTTGTTTTTTCTAGCATTTTTATTTTATCTTAAGCAAAATACAGAATAGAATTGCAGTATCTCTGTACAGACTCAAACGTTTGCCCCATTAACAAACCCAACCCAAACTAGTCCCCAACTAAGGCCTTGAAATCCCAACTTAACTGTAATTAAATACAACTAAAACCTTCTAAAACCGTATATACGATAGAAAGAAATCTTAATAAATGAAATCACATACTAAATATAAAAATAAATGAGCCCTAAAAATAAAAAGCCACTGGCTGGTTCTACTGCTCACTGCTGAAAGGAAGGAGAATCATAATTTGTATCATTATATACACTTATGTAAATGGGGTATTATATACATATAAACATTTTATATACTACTTTTTTTTTCAGGCTTATTGGTTTATTTAATTATAGAGTTAAAAAAATATATGTACCTTTTGATTTTTGTGCTAAAAATGTATGCAAATGTATGCATAAATAATTAAATAATACTATTCTTAACTTGTTGTTTATATGTTTATCATTTATACTATTGAATTTTAATTTAAACATAACATTTAAGAAAAAACTATTCAATTTTTGCGAGTCTTAATGTAATCAATCAATCAACTGAGGAAGTAAGCTGATGGTTCATTTTTAGTTGTGGTTTTTTTTACCCTCGTCACTTGCAATATCTTGCCTTAAGATTAATTTTGGAAGACAAGTGTTGTCACAATACTGTAATTCAGTACCAGTCGATACTGAAACTTTAAAAACATCTATTTCCCGCTAACATGTGTGCGCTGTTGAGCACATTCTTAAACAGAGCTGATTTGCCATTGGGTTCACGTGCTCAACAGAAATGACTGTGATTGGCCGTGAAGGTCATCAGTTCAGCGAACTCACCGCTGTTTACTGAGTGTAAACAAAGATACAGGGACACTGGAGCATTTCAAAGTCACGGTTTTTAAATTTCAGTATCGATTTGTACCGAATTCCAGTATCGTGACAAGCCTACACAAAAGTACACAAAAAATAAATATATTGGAAACACAATTAGTTGATTTAGCAACACATCAAAGTTGGTAAACACATTACATTTTATTACATTAAAAATAGCTTACGGTTTAAATAACTGATCCATTACAGTATAACAAGACTCAGCTTGCTATAAAGTATATTTTAAGCAATAAATATAAATACTTGTCACCATGTACTTTCCCTAATGTCATTTCAAACCAATAAGGTTTTTGTTCATCATCTCAACAAAAATGAAGACATTTTATTGCAAAACCTGCAAGATTTATGTTCCTTCATTTAAAGTTAATTTGCCTAAGGTCATAAAGGCATCGTAAAAAAGAATCATATGGCAGTCTAATCCAAATCCAAATCTGATTTCTTTATATGATGACAGATTTATAACACGCATTACTGTAGTAAACACGAATCAAATCAGTGCATGATGTGCTAAAACAACATGAAAGAGAGTGTGGGAAGAGAATTTCACTTTCTGGATATAAAAATATGTTTCTTTAAAGTCGATATATAGATTCTGACTAGTTGTCAATGTTCATCAACTACAACTAATTCCAAAAATATTGTTCTTTGTGCTGTTATCGCATACATGTTAAGTACACATTGCTTTTTACATGTACGTGAGGGTCTGCATACAGTGTGCATGATGTCATTAGACCGTCGTGAGATGGTTAGTTTTACCCTACTGATGTGGGCCGTTGTTGCGCTAGTAATCCCGCTCGGTACAAGAGGAACCGCGGGCTCAGACATTTGGTTTGTGCGCTTGGCTGAGGAGCCACTGGTGCGGAGCCACAATCTAAGTCAAAATCTCGCCTAAAGGCAACGATACCGCAGCGCCGTCGGATCTCCGATGGGCCCGGGGTAGCCGGCAGCCCCCCCGGCACGGAGAGCCACTCATGACCGGAACCGGGGGTGCTACCGGAACGAGTGCCGCCCCCTCTTCCAGAGACGCATGTTTGTGGGGAACCCAGTGCTTAAATGACTCTTCATTTTCAGAATAGTACATGCACTTTTTTGTAATCTCGCATGTGCAACTTGATTTGTTTTTATTTATAATTTTTGTGCTTATCAGTTTGTCCACAAGGTGGCAACACTGATCAGGACACACAATCCAAAAAGAAATAAAGCAGATGAACAAAAACAACAACAAACTACTCAAAATGGCAAAAAAACACAGAAGTCCTGCATTGATGACTATTTAGTGAGGGATTAAACAGTACTCATAACTCTAGTTTAAACAAGTTAAAAAAAAAATGTCATTGCTCATAACTTCTGGAGAGAAAAAGCACAGATACTGGCAAGCATGAAGGATTCCAGTGTGCATTGCTGAGCATCTAATTTCTCGCATGCTATCAAATAAAGAATATATTTTGAAAGGTTGTGTGTTTAACTGAGGATGTGCTAATGTACGCATGGGCTGTGTACATACAATGCATTTTTTCTAACTGTGCCTATACGATGTACATGCACACACAAACAATTTGAATTGTTCTTGCACTAATTAGTTTACCCACAAGTTATCAATACTGAAACCAGGACGTGGGTAAAAAAACAACAACACGGGGGATTTGAACCAGCGACCTTCTTGCTGTGAGGCGACAGTGCTAACCACTGAGCCACCGTGTCACCCTCAATCGATTATCAGTTTGTTAAATGATATGAAGAATGTTAGAAACAAGCAGCCATTGACATCCATAGTATTTATTTATTTTTTGTTTGTTCTTACAATGGACGTCAATGGCTGTCAATGTTTCCAACGTTTTTCGAAATATCTCATTTTGTGTTCACCAGAAGAAAGAAACTCAAACAGGCTTGGAACAAATGGAGGGTTAGTAAATGATGACAGAATTTTCATTTTATGGTAAACTATTTCTTTAATAGTAAGTTTAGTAATGTTTAAAAAATGTAATGTATAGAATGACATGCCCCAATATATGTGTGTTTGAAATATGTATGTTATGTTTATGTTTGTTTAAATGTGTTTGTTTAAATGCAAAGCAGAGGGCAAAATAAATCAAACATAGCAACTTTTAGGCTTGTCAGTTCATAAATGGTTTTCTATGACTGTCCCACACAATCAAAATCACATGCTTATTTAATAGCTGATATAAAGGAAGCGTGTTGTTGTGGAATTGCTTAGATACTAGTTTCTAACAGGAAACAAGGGTGTCGTGTTTGGACTGAAGAAATGTGAAAACCGTCACAGCCACGCATCACACTCATGCGTAATTATATAAAGACCTTTCTTTGGCAAATGAAGGCTGAACTTCTTGCCCGTTCATTCGGAAGGTCTGAGGTGTCTCGGAGGTAGATTAAAACACTTAACCTGCCTGTAACGAACGCTGGCAACAGAATCTATCCGACAATAATCCCTTGACTGTAATTAGGTCAGCATGTCAGGAAGCTCAATCTGCTGTATTTTGAGTGCTCTAATCAAATGCCTAAACAAGCCTGTGGTGCTGCAAAGTGCTGTCTGGGCAGCGAAATGAAGAACATCTGTGGTAACATTATGGCTAATATATATATAAAGATCAATGGAGAACAATATTGTGCAAAATCAAAAAGAGATATTATTGATAATGATGTTTTTATCCTCCAGGTTGTTTTAATGAGTCACATAAATTTAGATTATTCATAATATCTTTTACATTAGAGCAATGATAATAAAGCCAAGGGGTGTGTTTAATTATGGAAATACTGAAATGCTGCAACAAAAATAATAATTCTATAAATAGGCGTAATTTATTTAGCTGAAAATAGATTTTCTTTTTATTTTTAGAGTGAAGCAAGGTTTAAACCCCCTGAGAAATAGCCAGAGGTTATGTTTTGGGGGAGATATGCTCAATTAAATGTTTAAGCTTGAGAAAAGCTTAACATTCTTGTGAAGTTTCAGTAGATATTTCTGAGTGTGTTTGATTTAAATATCCAGTAAGTGGGTCAGTTTTGTGGCGCTGTTTTGTTTTTTCAGAGTTAGTGTATTAAATAATTCAGAAATGCATTAAAAATGGAATTCATACAGAAAACGAAGAGAACATCTCATATGATGACGATGATGTTTCTAATTTCTGAATTAAAAGTCCAATTTTGAGAGACTTAAAATGAATGTTTGCATGATGTAAATTTTATATAGGCTAAGTCAACTGCAAACCAACATGCCCACTTTAAACTTATGTGTTATTAAATATATTAAACCTGTGTTATTACATGTTTCAATATTACAATATCTTGCTAATATTTAATAGTTTGTGCTTCTAAACGTGTAAAAGCTCAGTTCTGGTCAAACAAAATAAGCCTGAAAATGATAATGCTATTTGTGAAGATGAATATTTGTATTCCCATATGTTGAATATGAAAAAGAGTCATTCAATAACAATGCCATAAGCACATACACTCAAACAATAACTTTTGACTACTGCTTATTTAAAATAAGCTGAATCAACACAATTCTTCAGTTTTTAAGGGGACAACTTAATTGTTGTATGTTCAATCCACATAAATTTGTAAAAAACAATTAAGTTAATCAATTTGTGTTGGGAAAGCATAAAGGAATTGTGTGGACAGCAGCATTTTTTACAGTGTATAAACATCTGAATATGAATATGAGTGAAAAGTCTGCATATATGCTACATATATTCTACATAGCCAAGCATTTTACACTATATTATAAGACTTCTCGTTGTTTACTAATGACCACATGCTCTCATAATGCAAAACTCCGTGGTCGCCAAATACATACCCCTGCCGTATCCCTGCGTGTGTTTGGCGAAGCTCCGCACCACGGCGTCCACCGCCTCCCTCAGAACCGCCGGGTTGGTGGGGTTGGACAGACCCAGACCCGCCGCCATGTCCACCGACCCGAACCCGCTACCCATAAAACCGGACCCCAGGCTGTGGAGCTGAAGTGGCGGCGGGGGTGGCGGCGGCCCCGGTGAGGCAGACACCGAGACGTGTGAACCCTGCGCCGAGGAAAGAGTGCCGGTAACACCGGGCCGCAGGGAACGGAGAGTCCCGGTCGCGCTCGCTCCGTATCCGATACCGGGCTGCAAGCGCTGATGGCGAAGAGACTCCATTGTCTCGAAAAGTGTTGCAAAAAGAATCCAACACAAAGGAAACGACTTCTACAAACGATCGCAAAGCCGATTAAGAAAGCATATGGCAGTCATCAAAAGTGTTTCTCGAGGGTACGAGCTTTGTTAGGCTGATTGGACAAAAATATTATTTACAGTTTGGGGCGTAAAACTGCCATGGGGAGGAAAAAGGAGCAGCATATGCTCGAGTTTGACCAATAGATGGATTCACGCTGCGTGACGTGGCACGTCCGGACAGCCCTTCTCAAATCTCTGTATCCAAAATCATGTAAACATTCCCGTTTCCAAATATTTGTTATAGCTACGTGTTTGGGTTAGTTTGTATAAATAACGTCTTCTTTACAAATGACACGGGAACAAAAGATGCTGAAGCAGAAATCTGGAGCCACTGAGAGAGCAACTACTAAACATGGTTGACGTAATTAGTTTAAGATGGTACTGCTTTTGAAGAACACATTGAAAAATTCTTGTTCTTGAAGGTGAATAGGTTAAAATAAAATATTAACTAATATAACACTTCTTCACTATTGATTAATTACAGTGGGGCTACATTTTTGTAGACCATAAGCCTGTTTTGTAGACTTATTTACGTTTATAAAATGTAGTTTTATGTACAGGCATTCATTCATTTTCTTTTCGGCTTAGTTCCTGATTAATCAGGTGTCGCCACAGCGGAATGAACCACCAACTTATCGCAGCGGATGCCCTTCCAGCTGTAACCCATCACACTACATTCACACACATACAATACGGACAATTTAGCTCACCCAATTCACCTATACCGCATGTCTTTGGACTGTGGGGGAAACCGGAGCACCCGGAGAAAACCCACGCGAACATGGGGAGAACATGCAAACTCCACACAGAAATGCCAACTGACCCAGCCAAGGTTCGAACCAGCGACCTTCTTGCTTTGAGGCGACAGCACATGCACCATTATCTAATTAAGTATAACTTGTATATTTATAAAAACCAGAATAGAAATCTGAAATGATGTCTAATTGAAAAGCAATTGTTTCAAAGAAATGTAGAGTTCACCCAAAACAAAAATGTACACACTCTTTACTTCACAAAACCATCTGATTTTCTTGTGCTCAACAGAAGATAGCAACTAAGCAATGTGAAAGTAAACAAATAAAAAAGTAAACAGCAATTTAATTTACAATTAAATTACAATTACTGCCCCTTTAAGCTTATGGCGTTGAAAGACATGCACTTTTCAGTTTAGAATCAGATTTCAGCACTGAGTTTGTTGAACTTGGCATAATGTTAAACGTTTTTACAGCTGATTATAGATGTCCTTTTTATCACTTTATATCAGGAAATAAACCAGGGGGGAATCAGAAGTTATCAGCAGACAAAAACAAATAATTATTTACAAAGAAAACCCCTGACTTTAAAGATGTATTGTGATTTAAAGTTTACTGTATGTAATAAATGTGTAGTACAAATGTAATAAATGCATGACATTCCATCTGAAATTTACAGAAGTATTTTTACATACATAAAAAGCAAGTTATGCTAACTATAAGTAACATCTGCATCAAAAATAAGCCAAAATATGGATGAAATTATGTTCCATTGCCATTCAGTCATTGTCAGCAGATTTTTGTAAATTTATTCATTCATTCATTCATTCATTTTCTTTTCGGCTTAGTGCCTTTATTAATCTGGGGTCACCACAGCATATGTTTTATGCAGCGGATTTTTGTAAATATTAAACATATACTTATTGACACCTGCACTTATTAAAAATATGCTAAAGAATAAGTGTTCATACTGAATTATATTATCTTTATAATAATGAGTCAAAACTTTTGGCAGAAAACAGACAGATGGGAAAAAAGTGGTTTGAAGGATGGTGGTAAAGAATGAAGTATTAAATATACATTATGAATGTCATTCACTGAGCCATCATGCCGCCACAATATGCATGAAAGCAAAATAAAACAAATATGAAAACAGCGTTGAGTCTGGTTACAGTAACCAAACATATTTTGTCTGCTTGTTTACGCCATGACTATACCACATTTTTTAGGCAAATTCCATGGTATATTTAAAGTACCATGTAAATATATTAGGAGTGACCTATATTAACAAATTACTTTAAAAAAATATATGTTATGGGATGGGGCATCACAGTGGCACAGTGGGTAGCACAATCGCCTCACAGCAAGAAGGTCGCTGGTTTGAGCCTCGGCTGGGTCAGTTGGCTTTTCTGTGTGGAGTTTGCATGTTCTCCCCGTGATCGCGTGGGTTTCCACCAGGTGCTCCGATTTCCCCCACAATCCAAAGACATGCGGTAGAGGTGAATTGGGTAAGCTAAATTGTCCGTAGTGTATGAGTGTGAATGAGAGTGTATGGATGTTTCCCAGTGATAGGTTGCAGCTGGAAGGGCATCTGCTGTGTAAAACATATGCTGGATAAGTTGGCGGTTCATTCCGCTGTGGTGACCCCAGATTAATAAAGGGACTAAGTCGAAAAGAAAATGAATGATGAATGAATGGATGTTAAATCACAGATCTCTGGCATCATGTGAATCAGCATGTTTTCTTTGAAGAATATTATTATATACGCTTATACATGTATATACTTCATACATGTTTAAAAATACTAGAAATCTGGCTTACTCCTGGTAGTGGCTTGTTACAACAGCACTCTTTGTAGTTGAAGTAAATTAGCACTGACCACATGTTTATGTGATCGATTAAAAAAAATGAGTCAGTTAATTCCTTCTGCATTCTGTAAGCGTGTTGCCATTTTCCTCTGGAGAGCTATATTGATGATAATTAACGTTGAGCTAAAGTCTCAAGGGCGATCACATTCGACATCATTTATAACAAGCCGATCTTTGTTGTCAGAGGAGGAAGATTGAAATATAAAACTGGCAGGAGCTCTGGAAAGTTCATTGAAAGTATGCAACCAAAATGGCACAAAGCACTGAGCTGCAGTGATTAGTCATCGCTCTGTGGTTCCTCAGTGATTCGGCTGCATTGAAAAAGCTCCCTCTAAAATGACGGTAGTGCGTTCTGCAAGTCGTATGGTCACCATATGCTAAAAAGGGGCATTGCTAAAAAGGGACAAGGCTTGGGTGAATGTTACTATTTATTTTTATTTACTTATATAACCAGGAAATTGCCATTGGATTCTACCTGGGAGTCCTGGTCAAGACAGGCAGCATAAGACAGGGTTACAGAAAAATACATATCACAACACATAGACACACACAAAAATAATATAAACCATAATCAATTATTAAAACATGTGCACTGTTCCCATTAGACAGACAAAACAAATATATAATATTTTTAAATATAGCGATATATGGTACACATTTCATATGCAGTGTATCTTGAAGCTCATTCCATACATATGGAGCATACTTAGAGAATGCAGATCGACCTAACTCTGTATGAAAAAATGACGTCTTAAGTAAGAGTATATCTGCTGATCTGGTATTATATTTGAGCAGTACACCAACAAACTAGACATATACTGTCGTCTTATAATGAATGGCAGATCCAGAAACAATCAGATAATGCAAATATACAATATAATGCTACTAAAAACTAATTTATGTGTCATCATGCAGTGAATTTTATCCAGTGTATAAAATGTATGTTTTAATGTATAGTCCAAGTTCACACATCACCCTTAGAAGTAACAATCATCTTAGAATTGTAAAGGCATGGCAGTCCCAGGTCAATTGGGAATGATACAGAACAGCCCATTACAGAAAAGTAAATCCAAACATAATACAATGCATTATGCAGCTTATAATAAAATGCAGAATACATCATCAAAGCCTATGGAAGGCAAGCCTGCAACCTTAAGTCAAAAGGCAAAGAGGCTAAAGCTAATTCTCTTGCTTTACCGTACAAAGTTAACTCTTTAAACGCAGTCATTTTGTAAACTTTGTCATCAGTTCATTCATTTTCATTTCGGCTTAGTCCCTTTATTAATCTGGGGTCGCCACAGCGGAATGAACCGCCAACTTATCCAGCATATGTTTTACGCAGCGGATGCCCTTCCAGCTGCAACCCATCTCTGGGAAACATCCATACACACCCATTCATACTCATACACTACGGACAATTTAGCTTACCCAATTCACCTTTACCACATGTCTTTGGACTTGTGGGGGAAACCGGAGCACCCGGAGGAAACCCACCCCAACATGGGGAGAACATGCAAACTCCACACGGAAATGCCAACTGACGTAGCCGAGGCTCGAACCAGCGACCTTCTTGCTGTGAGGCGAACGTGCTATCCACTGCGCCACCGTGAGGCCCCTTTGTCATCAGTGTTAGCCTATATGTTTTTGTTAAACCCACCTGTTTGTATTAATTCAATCTATTGTTGTATAACATGTCTTTATTAAGTTTTACAAAGTTTTACAATAAATCAAACCCCATTGCCCAAAACTTACCCCAGACAGGTTTAGGGGTAAAATTTAATTAAAATTAAAATTAAAACACCAATTCACTTTCCACAACTTCTGACTTCTAAAGCTTCTTGGATATCTCTATTTTACACAAAGCTCACATATATCATAAGATTCTGAGGATTTCTTTCTCATTACATATGTGAGCTTTTCAAGAGCCTAACGTGTTATTAAGTTTCTCAACCGTAGTCCAATGGAGGGTCGATGAACCTTTTTCCAACACAAAACAACAGAATGTCTTGCTTGTATTAAAGATAATCGATCCATTTTCTTTCAATTCAACCTATTTTAAAAACTGTTTTAGTTCATTATTAGTTCTGTTATCAGTTACTCATGTTGGTCCAATCCAGGGCGGCATGGTGGCTCAGTGGTTAGCACCGTCTCCTCACAGCAAGAAGGCTATTCTGTGTGCATATTCTAAGTTTGCATGTTCTCCCCGTGTTGCCATGGGTTTCCTCCAGGTGCTCCGGTTTACCCCACAGTCCAAAGATATGCACTATAAATGGGTAAACAAAAATTGCCTGTAGTGTATGAGTATGTGTATGAGTGTGGGAGTGTATGGGTGTTTCCCAGTGCTGGGTTGCGGCTGGAAGGGCATTTGCTGCGTAAAACATATGCTGGAAAGTTGGCGGTTCATTCCTCTGTGGAGAACCCTGATAAATAAGGGACTAAGCTGAAGGAAAATGAATGAATGAATGAACGTCGTTCCAGTCCCCTGAGACTCAAATGAATATATTTGAGCTAAAATCTGAGAGCTCCCTCATCTTCCACAGACAGCAAATGTCCTGAGAGTTGTAAGGTCCAGAAAATGTCAAAACATTCCATGGGCTTTAGTGGTTCAACTGTAATCATACGCCAAGAAGACTTTTGTCTGCATAAAGAGTGTAAATAAGACTATATTCGCCAATGTCTTCAACATCAGATGTGTTTACTACGGGCAATTTAATGCTTGTGTGCTGCACTGCTGAGTCTAATGACAGTACATCATATTCAACTAGTGAATGCGCAGACTTATCTTTCGTGTAAATGAAGATGGCTGAACAGATTCTTATTTGCAGTTTTTTGAAGACACAAGGTATTTTTTGACAATGTTTTGGTTCCTTTTCTGGACTTTGAACATCACTGGGCCATTGCTATTTATTTAGGGCAAGCTAGAGAGCTCTCAGATTGAATCTAAAATATCTGAATTTGTGTTGTGAAAATCAGGGGTTTAGAACGATATGAGGGAGAGAAATTAATAACAGAATTTTCATTTTTAGGTGAACAATCCCTTAATCTACTGAGCAGGGTCAAGTGTCGATGTATTGTTGCATGTTGAGCTGATGCACTCTGTTTACAACTTTAAAACAAATTGAATCAATTATAGATTAAAGGTAATAACATTCATTTATTCATTTTCATTTCGGCTTAGTCCCTTTATTAATCTGGAGTCACCACAGCGGAATGAACCACCAACTTATCCAGCATATGTTTTACACAGCGGATGCCCTTCCAGCTGCAACCCATCTCTGGGAAACATCCATACACACCCATTCACACTCATACACTACGGACAATTTAGCTTACCCAATTCACCTATACCGCATGTCTTTGGACTTGTTGGGAAAACCGGAGCACCCGGAGGAAACCCACGCCAACACGGGGAGAACATGCAAACTCCACACAGAAATGCCAACTGACCCAGCCGAGGCGCGAACCAGCGACCTTGCTGTGAGGCGAATGTGCTATCCACTGCGCCACCGTGAGGCCCAAGGTAATAACAATTTGAATAAATTCTTTTGTTCTCCACAGACTGATCTTTTTACTTCATAAGATCTGAGTATTTCATCAGGACCAATGGGTATTACTCTTGTTTTGCCTGTTTTCTTCTTCTTTGGATTTTATGAATCCCCAAACACTATATGTTCAGCTAAAACCTTCTATTAAAAGTATTTCATTGAAGGAAAAAAAACGTAAGCTACATCTTTTAGACCTGAGGGTGACCATAAATCAAGAGCAAATTTTAATTTTTGGGTGAACTAAGCCTTAAAATCTAAATTTAAACCCCACCCTGTTGATTTTTCTTAAATATTTAGCATATACACAATATTTTAGGCTATGTTATGTTGGTGGTTGTTGTTTTCTATATTAGCCTACACAGCAGTACTGTAATGATGCCACCAGCAGTTTCCTACAGCAGCCTGTGTAGGCTACTTGCTCAGTAAAATCTGTTAATTACAACAGAACATGTCGCAACACAAGAGCAATATTTATTTAGGCCCCTCCAGCTGTAGTATATAGCAGACTGGCATTTGGGAAGTCCCAACAGATTTAGCTCTTGTTGTAGACGTGTCAGTCCACTGCTGGAGGGAGAACATGTCTTGTCCCTATATATAGGGAGTTAATGCGTGTTGTCGGGAGTCTTTACTTTCCTTCAAGTTAATGATGAGAGAGCACTTCACGTTCAGATTGTCACTTTCACCTGCGTTTGTCAGTCACAGGCTCACAGCTGAAGCGAGCTCGACGACGCTTTATTCCCATTGGCTAGTTTAGTGTTTGAGCGGATCCCTACCGGAGTCCCGCTGGAGAAAAAACGCAAACTCGGAATTCCCGAAGTTGCGAAGTTCGCGAGACGGAACGCGGCGTGGAGAAACCAAACGTTTGAGAACGGAATAAGGCGTGCGCGACTCGACTGAGGCCGTTTTTAAGCACGGTAAGCATTTTGTATATTAGCATCCGTGTGTAAAATCTGATATGAGCTCGTAAAGATCCTTATTTCATGCGGAAGACGAGGGAGGAGGGCTGTGTTCATTCTGCATACCGTGTCGTGCGTCTGGCCACCGCACATAATGTATCCAGTGCTGTGCATCACCATTATGACAGCGCGTTTTCGAAACCGATATTTCCATCTGAACGCGATAAACAATAGGCCAGGAATGCACTGAGGCCGACCATTTTTGGCCACATTATTAGAGGGTGGCTTTATAGACTGCAGCAGTCCCTCGTGTATTGTTCGTGGCTTGTGTTTGTCTGTTATGTAATGGGTATAATCGTTGTCTTGTTGCCTGCATCGCTTATCTCTAATTGCATAAATAAGGTTCAGCCTGCTGGTGTGGATTATATAATGAGTGTACTTGGGTTCGCTGATTTGTGTGGAATGTAACGAAGCATGTCTGAACAATTGTGTTTACGCGTTGCTGAAGTAAATCTGTTCACGATCAGAATTTGCCTATTTTTGCAGGCTTCCTCATTTTCTCACAATACGTGTTGTTGTTTGTCACTCTGTATGTGTCACTCAACACTGTCAGATACAAACACAATGTGCTAAATATGTAACAAATATTAACAAATGTAGTGTACACTTGAATGAATGAGCTCTTCTCCAGATTTTCAGATACATTCATTGAATTGTCACAACAGTCAGATTGAAAGTTGTAGTGTTAACTAAGTAAATTTTGTATATCACACATATTACAAAGCCATTAGGAGACAATTTGTTTCAGATGTTTGCAACTGAAGCTCACTTTTATAAGATTTTATCTTAAATAAAAATGTTTGTGTTAGTTGATGTGTCATGGTTTCCTAAAAAAAACAAAATAACAAGCAGGTGGAAAAGTTGTAGAACTAAAACGTGTGATTTTGTCGTCTGGTTAAATGTACATGTTCTTACAAAAAAGTTGGTTTAAAATAGTGGTATTATCAAAAAAGTAGACCGTTTAAAGTCCCAAAAAACATTTTTGTTGATAATTTCTTGTTCTACATGACATCTAAGATGTAGCTGGCTCCCTAAGGTTCTTCAGTTGAACATTAAAGAGATTTTTAGCACAAATTGTGGTTTTTAGTGATTCGTAAAGTCAATGGCTGCTGGCACTTTGTATATATATGAACTTATACATGTATGTATATATGTATGTATGTATGTATATGTATATATGTGTATGTATATGTGTATATATATATATATATATATATGTGTATATATATGTATATATATGTATATATGTGTATATATATGTATATATGTGTATATATATGAAAGAGAGAAGAGAGAAGAGAGAGAGAGAAGCAAAACTAAATGAATACCCATCCCTCCTAATGATACACTGAGGTCTTATGGATCTTATGCACAGACCGACCAATCATCTCACTTCATAAGATTTTTAATGTGTCCTCAGGAGCCACGGGTATTCATTTTGTTTAGCATGTTTTGCTAGTTTGACATATTGACACTTCTTGTTATGCGCTGAAGAAATTAAGGCTTCTAAATCTTCATCTTGGATGTCCTGAGATTGAAGAAGTAAATTAACAGAAATGTTCATTTTTGGGTGAACGACTCCTTTAAGTCACCATTGTGTTAGTGTGTAGGTGGAATTATGAAATCAGTGCATTCTTAAAAACCCCCCAACTGATGTATGCTAGTACTCATATTACTGATGGTATGTGCAGGTCAGTAGAAGCTGTTAGTAAGCTAATCGTTCTGCTTGTGGTTTTCTATATTATGTAGCCTAGGTGCTGTGCAGAGCCACAGGAGGGCCATGTCTGATAACAGCACCGGCAGCACCGGGTCATCCAGTAACAGCTGGACTCTTCTCTCCCCAGAGGTCTGTAAACCACATTGTCAAAATGCTTGTGTCAGTGATGTAATGGGTTTATTTTTATGAATGACTCTTAGTGGGTATTGAATGATGTGCGCTTTGCTGATTTTTTTTTTTTTAGGAGGTTGCCGCTGATCCTGCAGCACCAGTGGATGATGGGACGGAAAGCATTGGAGATGCACCCAGTCTGTCGGAGGATATAGCAGGTTTGTGTAGTTCAAATGTTACTCTTAAATTGTAATAAATAAGAATATTACTGTTTTTATTGAATTTAATCAAATAAATGCTGAATAAGTCAATAAATAAATGCTGCTTACTCTCAAAAAATGATGTTTGCTGTTTGTTTAAACTACTTATTTAAAATGAGCTAAACCACACAATTCTTGAGTTTTTTTTGTGGACAACTTAATTGTTCTATGTTCAATCTGTTTAAATTTGTAAAAACGAACAATTCCTTCTTGTTGTCCCGACACAAATTGATTGTGTGTATTTACAGTGTATTAGAGACTGTTTAATAAAATGACGTCATTTCAACTCAAGATTATAGTTCTACCATGAGTCTGTAGGTTTTGTAATGAGAAACTGTGTTTATTTCAGGGAGCTCTTTGGAGACGAGGTCACACGACCCCGAGACTCCAATTCTGGAGCCCGTTTTGTCAGAGGAGGGTCAGCAGGTCAGTGCTCCACCGCCGGTATGTACAGCGCATCACGTTCACTCCTGTCTTCACAGTATTTGTTTTGCGCACGTTGTGTTTCACTCACACTGCATAAATCTGACTTAGTTAAAAATACAACCTTTATGAATTGAGTGCTGTTTTGGAAGTGATGAAGTCTGTTTTGTTTGAAAACCCAGTCATGTAGTAAAATAATGATTCTATATTGGCGTCTTTGGTTCTTCAAAGAACCTTTAACATCCACGCACTCCCATGGGCTTTTGCACCATTTAATTACAGGAACTCAATTATAGGAAATGGTCTCTATGGCCAACAGTGGCATCAAACACTGCATTTAACTAAATCAACAACTAGAGGATTGAGGATGATGTAATTGAAGTTGTGTTTTCATTGTGTGTTTTGTGATAATGGAGATGGAATGTAGAAATTTATTGCATTGGACTGAAACACCAAAGTAGATGACACTTGTGTCCCTGTAGTTTCTATTGTGTTGGATTGGACCCTGCCTTAGAGTAGAGCTAATTTAGCTCCCCCAAATTGCGTTTCTGGTTCCTGGTTTCAGTTCTGGGTAAGCGTGTACTTTCCACAATAGTTCTAAGACCCTGGTGTCAGGCAACATCCCTGCAGAGTTTATCTCCAACCCTATTTAAACCAGATACATCTTTAGGCTTATTTGGAAACTACATGGTTTGTGTGTTGGAGCACTAAACTCTGCAGGACTGCAGTCCTCCAGGAACAGAGTTTGACACCCCTGTTCAAGGAACTGTGACCAAAGTGTTCTTCTATGTCATGGAAGTTTAAAATGTGATAATAGTACTCGTTTAGGTTTGTGCTTGAAATGGCATCTGACAGAGACCACAGTATTTCTTTGAATATTTCACACCTCTTTTCTTATAGTAATTTATATGCTAAAGGATGTGCTTGTCATGTCAGTTTGAAGCACAGTTTGCTTGTTTCTTAATGCTAAACTGCCCCCTTCTAAAACACAGCAATATATCCAGATTTGCCAGGAAACATCCCCAGATTTCTTTGAGGAAATGGCAGCGTATGGTCCTCCCGAGGTTGAGCTTGATCCTGAGATCCATGCTCCAGTCATCCACGACACCATCACCAGTTCTCCGCCGGACAGTGACCTTCTGGGTGCCGTTCCCTTTAGCATCGCTACAGAATCAGCCTTTCAATTTTCAGAGGAGTCGGTCCTTGATGAGCCCACCGAAGAAGACGTTACTGATGTTTTCCCCAGTCAGCATGTTCCAATCCAAGAAAGCCCTGCTCCTCAACTAGAACCTAAAGTCACCTCTACCCCCGAACCCTTCAGAGAATTAAGCTCCACCCCTGATGTTTCAGCCGACATAAGCCACGGCCACACCATCAGGGGTGATTCTGCAATCCCTGTGCTTGATATTCATGCTGATGTACATCCTGCTCCTGAAACCCCGCCTCTGGCTCCGCCCTCTGAAGATGATACTGGTTTCGGGACCACTTTGGAAAGCCCCGCCCCTGACAGCCCATATCCAGAAACCATTGGTTCAATTGAGGCTGAGGAGGAGCCTAGTTTTGAGAAAGAAGACATCGAGCTACCTGAGAAATTCCCTGATGTGATCAGAGAACCAGGTACAGTCTTAAAACGTTTAAGTAGCAATATGTGTGCAAAAAAGCACTATGTATTGTCTTTTACGCAGAAACTTTTCGTTTAGATTTAGAGAAGATGATATGTCATTCAGCATATCAATAGTTTATATAACATTTATATATTTATACTTATACATTTGATGTATTTAAAGACTCAAATTAAGCATCACAGTGCAGTACCAAAACACTAATTAGTTTCAATGAGTAATTGGCAAAGAAACTGGCAAACCACTAGTTCAACCCATTTATCTGCAAAAAGTTTTTTTTTAATCATTTAAACTATGTTGGTATGTATGGAGTCGGCACGGTGGCTCAGTGGTTAGCACTGTCGCCTCACAGCAAGAAGGTCGCGGCTTTGAGCCCCGGCTGGGTCAGTTGGCATTTCTGTGTGGAGTTTGCATGTTCTCCACATGTTCTCCACATGTTTATGTGGGTTTCCTCCGGGTGCTCTGGTTTCACAGTCCGAAGATATGTGGTATAGGTGAATTGAAATGTGTGTATTGCCAGTACTGGGTTGTGGCTGAAAGGGTATCCGCTGCGTAAAACATATACTGGAATAGTTGAAGGAAAATGAATGAATGAATGGTATTTATGGTTGTAAAGCTATCATACTCGGAATTACAATGTAACATTATTTCACCCATATTCAAAACTATTTCATTATATTTTGTTTTTATTTTTAGCTATTTGAAACATTAAGGACACTTTTTAAGCATATTACATTGCTTTTGTAAATTTAATTGGGTGCAGAGACTAAAATAGGATGTGTAGCGTTTTTAAATATATATTTTTATTTAATGATACTCATATTAGTAGTGTTATTAATATTAAATATGTGATTATACATTAGACATTTTCTGTATTATTTATTAAAGTATATTTTTAACATTTCAATAGCATTATTTATTTTACAGATATAGCTATATAACGTAAAACCACTCAATTTATCATTGTGTATGGGAGTGCAATGCGATCCAAACATTTTGGAAAGAGATCCTTGCCACGATTGGTAAATTAATTGAAGAAAATATACATTTGGTTTCCAAATTATGTTTATTTCATTTATAACCTGTAAATCTGGATCTGAACACAAGCAAGCACAAACTATTAGATTTTAGTTTACTCCAAGCGAAGCGTGTTATTGCTTTAAATTGGAAAAGAACTTAAAGGCCGTCCTGTGGCCAGTGGATTAAAGAAATCTTCTTGCTCTGGAGAAGCTGACACACACTGTCAAAGGAAAGTTACAAGACTTTTATAAAATATGGACCTCCTTTCAACACTTTCTTAACATATTTTTTGATGTTTGAGCTTTCAAACCCTTGTTGGTGTCTTATTGTATTGTTCAGATGTCTTACATTTCAGCAACAATTACCAAATGTATTTAACCAGCAAAATACAAAACAACACACTGGAAAGCTGTGAAATGCAATGTACAAAAATATGTATTGAACATTGTTATTATTTATTTATTTATTTTTATTATGTATTGTTATTATTTGAATTTATATAATTTATTTATATATTTATTTTCTTTTAACCATCTGTTTGATTCCTGATGTTTCAATACTTCATAAGTTTTTATTTTTATGTATATATTTTTTTTTATTACTTTTTTTATGTATTTCGTTCTTTACTTCAAACAAAATCCAATAAATATATTTTGGCAAAAGAAATAAAAAAACACTCATATTATATTAAATATAAATTCACATATATACATTTTATATATTATTTAAAAGGTTTTTTTCAGTGTTATGCATTTAAAGACTGAGAAAAATAATCATATTTTAGAGTTTATATCTTGTTTATAGTTTATTTTATATTATGTTTATTTTTTATATGTCCAAATATCAAAAAGAAAATCTTAAAACAAAGGGGCATTTCATAGACAAGTAAAAATATTGTTTGTTTTTTCAGAAATAAGTCAAATTAAGTAGGTTTTTCCTTAAAATAAGCTAAATTATCTGCCAATAGAGTAAATAAAATGATCTTATTTCAAACTGAAGACAACAATATTGATGTTTTGTTTATTTATTTTAGCTTTTTAGATGGTTTTGCAGTGAATGAGTGTCCCTGAGTTAAATTATATTATATTATAACCTTATGTCAGTTTGTCCCATTTATCTCTGTTTTCTTTGACATGTAGAATCTCTCGGTGCTGAATTTCCAGCATTCTCCTCAGCAGATAATGAGGATGATGATGGTCTGCGATTCAGACATGTTCAACCCACCATAGTGCTGAAGCGCAGCTCCGATGAGGAGGAAGAGGAAGGAGAAGAGGAGGAGTTTAACCTCCCCGCCAGGAAAGAGGAGAAGCGAGGTTTCTCTCTCAATCAGCTCATAGTGGGCGCACTCGTCCTGCTCTGTGTTGGGTCCTTCTTTTTCTCTGGTGAGTTTTGATTTTGGTCACAAATCTAAATCACATTTTAAAATCCATTACATATGACATCACACACAATTCATATTCATAGATATTATCACATGCCACATTGTGTTCTAAAGAAAGAGCATTAATTTGCTATTTTTTCAATGGTTGCGTTCATGTTATTGTGCCTGCAGGTTCTGTGTTTGACCTGGCTGATGGTAGGTTTGTAGTGTGAGCTGCTGTACTGTAGGTGGCAGTATATGCTTGTGTTTGAGCTGTGGATAGGAGTTGCCCTTCGGTTCTAATGGTTTGGTCAAATCACTAACTCAATAGATGATACTCAAAATGATACCAAAATAGGTTAATTCACTGGAGGGCAACCTCTGTCACCAGCCTACTTCATTACCCATCATGCACTGCTTTACTACGGGGCTTATCAGCTGGTTGCTTCTACTTTTCACGTTTCAAAGTTAACCGTGTTCAATTTCTGTGCCACTGGAGATACCGTTTATCATCTCTTCCACTGCTCGGACAAATATATCTCTACAAATATACAGTTGAAGACAAAATGATAAGCCCTCCTGGGAAATTGTAACTTTCAAATATTTCCTAATTGATGTTTAACAGAGCAAGGTTATTATTCACAGAAAGCTTTGATTTCTTAAGTTGTAGTTTGGCTGGAATTAAAAATGAAAAAATGAAATGAAATAAAATAAAATGCTAAGGTCAATATTATTAGCCCCCTTAAGAATTGTTTTTTCAGTTGGCTACAGAACAAACCACTGTTGTTCAAAGACTTTCCTAATTAACCTAGTTAAGCCTTTAAATTGCACTTCAAGCTGAATACTACTTTCTTGCAAAATAACTAGTAAAATAGTATGTACTGTCATCCTGGCAAAGACAAAAGAAATTTAGTTATTAAAACTATTGTTTAAAATGTGTCTTCTCTTCAATAAACGGCACAAAAAATCTGATTATTTTGTCTTCAGTTGTATGACCCTGTTCAGGCTACTCAAATTTGGTGCTACTCGTGGCTAGAAATGACACTCATCACCTTTTAGTGCTCGTCTCACCCTGAAATGGCTTAAGGCTGAGATTCTGCTGACACTAATGCATGCTTCAGATTACACTACTACACATTTTTGTCTGTCACGATCATCAGTCTTTAAACAACCACCTTTATTGACATTGAGAAGGTGTACTGAGGTGTCTTGTTAACAGAAATAAAATAACAAAAGCAGAAGCAAAGATAAAATGATATCATTTTGTTTTATTCGCCAGGTTTAATTAAAGATTCGCCAATGGTTGCATTCCCACACTTATTGTGATTTTTACATTCAACAGATTGTGTCGAAATCGGGCTGATATTGTGTAGTCTGACCCTGACACATTGGAGACTTTGGCAGGGTTAACATCAAAAGTTATTAATACACTTTTTTTTTGTATAGAACAGTTGCATTTGATGTGAAACATTAATCATTCAAACATTCACATTAATCATTCAAACATTTGGTAAACTTAAAAAAAAAAATTCAATAAAAGAAAATTTAGTAATTAGTAATTAATGCAGTAATTAAAAAGTAATTAATGCAGAATAGTATTATAGGTAAAAACAACTGCTTTCTGTTTTAATCCATTTACAAATGTAATTTATTTATGTGATGGTCAAGTTGAATTTTCAGCAGTCATTCATTTTACATAATCTTTCATTAATGTTGATTAATGAATGTTCGTAAAAACCATGATGCATTTATTTATTTTGTATTTATTGACTAATGAATGAAAAGATCATCATTTAAAAAACCCCGAAATATTTAGTACCAGTTTCCAGCAAGAAGCAATTTGTCTGTCAGAAGTCACAGCAATTCAGAAGAGCTTGTGGGCGGGGTTTCTCTTCATGATGTAATTTGTTTACATGATTAATGATGTAATTTGTAAATATTAAATAATTTCATTCTTATTAGAAGCACACGTCGACTGATATTTTCTCTGTCATGTAATACATTTGTTTGTTTTAATGTTTCTTTCAATTTATTTTCAAGATCTGAGGTAAATCATCTCTCTTTGCTTTCAAAATGTCCATAAAGTATATTCCAATTTAAGTTGGACACTTTTAATAGCAAATAAAGCACATAATCAGTACCTGCAATATCTCAGAAAAGGAAACCGTTTTTAAAAGTTAAATCTTGCTTGTTACATGTCATTGTTGCAACTGGTTGGGACAACAAGGTAATTTAACATAGAATTGATGCCTTTTACAGTGTGCTGTGGTGTGTGTGTATGTGTGTGTGGTCAGATATCCAGGAAATAACATCGTTTGCAATAACCGCATTGACTTTGGCATTTCATTTTTTTCAGCATTTGAGTTTTTAACATTAACATTATTTTAACATGAGTTTTTAAACACCTTTTAGACCCTTTTCACATTTCCGGGTTTCTCAGTAGCGGAAGTCGTCATAGTTGGGAAAACTTTGAGCGCAGTGAATGGGAGAATACAACAACTAATCTTTTTACAATCTTATTTGCTCAAATAATTAAAGAAAAACTCCACGATTAAGTTATAAGGACGTTTAGAAAAAGGAAACAAATTGTGTGAGGCTGATGACGGCAGCCAGAGGAGAGAATAACGTCAAGTTTACTGTCCTGTCCCATAGACGCTGCATTAGAAACGCCTCGCACAAGCGGTAATTCGTTTTTTTTGTAATTTGAAGCAAAGATGATATACTACATTCATTCATTAATTTTCTTTTCGGCTTAGTCCCTTTATTAATCTGGGGTCGCCACAGCAGAATGAACCGCCAACTTATCCAGTATATGTTTTACACAGCGGATGCCCTTCCAGCTGCAACCCATTACTGGGAAACATCCATACACACTCATACACTACGGACAATTAAGCTTACCCAATTCACCTGTACCGCATGTCTTTGGAAATTGTGGGGGAAACCGGAGCACCTGGAGAAAACCCACGCAAACACGAGGAGAACATGCAAACTCCACACAGAAACGCCAACTGACCCAGCCGGGGCTCGAACCAGTGACCTTCTTGCTGTGAGGCGATTGTGCTACCCACTGCGCCACCGTGCTGCCGATATAATAAATACATATAAATGTTCATACGTTTAAAAAAAAAAAAATCTAAATATTAAAAACTTTGAAGGATTTAATATGCTGATGATCGTTAAACGCGCCAGAACATGCTTGTGAAAAGGGTCCATAATTCACTTATATTCTTCAACCTGTGAAATCTCAATAAATATTACAAATTCATTTTTTTTCTCTCTCTCTCAGATGATATTGACGTGACAGAATTAAGTGACCAGGTCGGTGTGTTACTTCACTTTCTCCCTTTTCTCTGATTTATAATTATTAATCAACATGTACATTATTTCACCTTTGGCCTTCTCTGACTTGTATTTCTGTTTCCAGGAACTTCTTGATAAACTTGCTCAAGAGAATAAACAAATTAATATATTGGAGGCCCAGATTGAGGTTGGAAACGTGTTTATGTTTCCGATTTTAATGTCAGGCTATTTACTAATTGCCTTATTCTCAGATGTTGAACTTGAAGATTATGTTCTGTCTTTGTCATTTCCATGATCAGTCACAGAAAGAGGAGCTGGACCAGGCTCTGAAGATGGCGTCACAAATGCATAGCACTGAGAAAGGAGCGCTGGAAAACGAGAATACTAAATTAAAAGAACAACTGTCTGAACTGCCTGGTTTAAAAGACGAACTACAGACACTGAGAGCAAGAGTTGCTGAGCTTACAAAACTAACAGGTAATGAATGAGAGAGGGTGAAGAAACGGCACATGAACAGTATTGGAATTTTAAAGGTACATTTAAATTCGGATGAGTTGGATAGGGCTTTGAATGTAAATGTAAAAGTTTACAGAGATGAGAGTGGGGCTGTTAGCTGTATTTCGTGAGCCATTACAACTACCATTCAAAAATTGTGGATGTTTTGATCTTAAAAGTAATTAATTTGAACAAGGATGCATTTATTTAATAAAAAAAGTGACCCTAAAGGCATTAGTTATAAGTGATATGCATTTTAAATGAACTGTGTCCTTTCCAGTTTCTGTTAATCAAAAGTGTACCACATTTTCCAGCTTCTGATTCCAGCATTGATGATAATATGAGAAGTTTAATCATCAGCATGTTCGAATGATTTTTAAAGGATCATTTCCTTTAAAATGATCCATAATGACACTGAAAGATTTGCTGTGACGTCACAGAAATAATTAGCAATTATAAAATCTTTATTTATTTTTAAATGAACCATTTTAAATTCTAAAAATATTTGACAAAATTACTAATATATTTTATTATTAGATTACAATATATTCATATTATATACTTATATACTTTTATAAGTTTATGATAAAAACACTTAACAGTTAATCTGTTTTTCATATTTTTCTGATTGTGTCATTTGTTGCATAAATTTACTTTAGCATTTATGTAAAGTTAATAGGAAATTAATTAAAACCATTTTTTTTTAGACCTACATGATAATGGAAAGTCTACTTCATTTAAAAGTGTTTAAGTCCACGTGAAATGGAAGTTGAGACTTTTATTTCAGTATGTTGATGTTGGTCCAACTGAAATAGAATATTGAGTAGGAGGCGGGGCTTTCTTTTTGTGCATCATTCTCTTCTAGCAAACTAACAGTAAGAGGGGCGTGGTTACAATGTTGTTGCGAAAGTCGTCAAACTGACATCACCAGAGAAGCAGCGCCACTCCAAACGCGGAAGCAAATGCTCAGACTTTGATTGAAGATTACCAAAACAAACTATTGTTTTCAGTGGATTAACTTGCACAGATTAACTGTTCAGCTAAAGATTACCAATGTGCGCAAGCAAAATAAACATTGTAGATTTTGATTTCACACAGACCAAGTTTTCTTCTTTCTGTTTCTTCTCCTTCAGCAGAAGATCTCGCACAAACAATCCCTGACTCCGACCCTCCTTCCACCGCTGACTCTGTTCCAGAAGAAGCTGAGAAACACCGGGACAAAAAGGAAGAACTCAAGCGTCAGAAAGCTCTGTTGGAGGAGAGCCGGAAGCGTCTGGAGGGAATGAAGAAGCCAAGCTGGAACAAGCAGGGATTGAGGGAGAGCCTGGTGGAGATGCAGAAGAGACTGTCCAAACAGGTGGAGCAGCTGGGCAAACGCGAAGACTGGAAGAGGAAACACAAGAAGGAATGGGGCAGAAAGAAGGAACACGACTGGAAGAAGGACGGAGAGGCGGAGAGAGGGAAAGAGTGGAAACACGGCAAAGACAAGCAGAAAGAGCATTTGGTGAAGTACAAAGAAGAGTGGGACCACAAAAAGGACGAGAGAAGGCAGGAGCGGGAACGACGACAGAAGGAAAGACCTTGGGATGCAAAACCTTCCAAACATCACCACCATCACGAGAAGGCGGACTTCTGGAGACACCAAGAAGAGAAGCTCCGGAGGAACCGACATTCGGCTGAAGGCTGTCGTGGCGTTTCCAACTGCGCAGACGCCGAAGGTCTCGTTCCTGTGACGCTGCCGGAATTTCAGGACCTCCTGGAGATCTACACAAGCAAACTACAGGCGGTTCCTCAAGAAAACAAGGAGTCTCTCAAACGCCTCACGGCCCAGTTCTTCAGCGGCGGTGTTTTCGCCCACGACAGAATGCTTTTCAGCGAGTTTGCCGAGGATGTGTCCGATATCCTAGAAGATCTGGCAGACGAGCAACATGACAATGATTCCCTGGAAGAAGAGATGGAGGAGTTTGAGAAGGAGGCGCTGTTCAAGTTTGCCGCCACTTCAGCGTAATGTAGAATCTTGAATGGGAGAAAATACACCAAGTGAAGGAAAGCAAAAAGAAATGATACTTTCCCCAATCTTTATGGACTGTAGATGTAGTTCAATGCCGTGTGTGTGTGTGTGTGTGTGTGCGTGTGTGCGTGCGTGTGTGAGGAGAGTCTTGTCATTAGTGAAGTCCCACCTGTGTTTTGAATGTTTTGTTGTAAGCTACCTCCATTAGTCCTGTTCTTCAACGCCAAACCCTTTGACTCCTGCTTGCAGTGTAAAAATGTCATGTTGCCACGTGAATGAAACCGCTTGACTTTGGGATGGATCGGTCTGCTAGTACATATGGAGTTGTGAAGGAGATTAATGCTTAAATGGGTACGTGCAATGAGATTGGAGAGGAATGTCCCTTTATATTGGTCCTAAAATTTACTTCAAGGAAAAGTTCTCCCAAATATAAAGTTAAACTCACCCTGAAGTGGTTCTAAACCTTCACCAGTTTCTTTCTTCTGCTGAACACAATATAAGATCACGTCATTCTTCAAACTGATCTAATTGTGTTTAACAAAATAAAGAAACAAGTGAATTCATTGTTGGGTGAACTGTTTCATTTAGAAATAATGTCGAATGTCTCTTTTATTTTAGATGTGAAGGATTTGTTTTTTAATTTAAGTTTTTTTTTTTATGATTAAAATCCTGGTTTCTTTGCACCGATCTCATGGTTTTGCTTAGTGAGCTAGAGTCGAACTGGTTTCCTTTTACGTTTTGTTTTCGCTAGAGGTTTTAGAGGTCATTGTAAACGTTCAGTTTTTCGGTTTCTGCCCCAACCCAAGTTCTGCTCACACTTAATGTATATGACAAAACATAAATCTTTGAATGTGTTTAGGAATTTGACACGTTAGCTTATGTGCCTTTACTAGTGAGCACAGTACTGAAGTGAACACTTTGAATCCCATTGAATGAAAACCGAGAGTTTCAAGAAATGGATTAGTTTGCACTGTGGTGACATTATATTTATATCCTCTTTCTATCCTAGGAAAAGAGCCATTGTAATCAATCATCACGATCATTTGATTTATTGCTGTGTGTTTTTGTTTTGTTGTATTGTTTTGGGAGGGATGAATTGAATGATGGCCTTTTCTTGTCCAGTTTGTAAATAGGAAGACAAAGTAAATTAACAGAACTCATAATTTAAGGTAAGTTATCAGCCGGCACACAGTCATATTTATGATGATGGAAAATTGAATACCATTTCAAAGGAAGACCAAATGTCACAATGTATCAATATGAACAATTTTTTGATGATTATTAAAACCATGTACCATTGCCATGAGAATGATTCTTTATTGAGAAACTACATTGTTTACGGTCTCTTTTCTTTTATACTCTTTACAAAGGCACATTGACCTCTAATAGGGTCAAGACGGTCTGTGTGTGTGTGTGTGTGTGTGTGTGTGTGTATTTATTCCAGCATGTCAGTTGATGCTGAGTAAGTTTTGGATGGAGTTATCAGATGAAGTTTCCCTGATGACAGCATTTAGGAAATGGGATACAGAGGTGTAGAGTAATCAGCAAAACGTACTGCACTGAATTAATCGCCAACAAATATAAATGGTATATTTCTGAGAAGCTCTCAGACCGTAATGTGGGGTCCGTGCTGTTAATCTGTCAGACGTGCTCCATGTTGTGTCCTCTGGGTTACCACAGATGCTCTCTTTTGCTACAAAACAACTGTTTTTCCGTTGCTATGGAAACATAAGCAGGAGATAAGAACATCCTGACTTGTTGTGAGGGAGCTTTGGGTGTGATTTGGGTTTTCCGCTGAGTTTGACTGTCTGGTGAAGAGAATATAAGGTCGGAGATGCTCATTTACACGACACTCCAGTCAGATCATCACTCTTGCGCTCAGGTAAGCTTATAGCATTTTTTTATTTCCATTTTATTGAATCCTTTACTAATACTTTGGATTTAGGGCATCCAGAAGTTAACATTATTTTATCATGTACTTCGCATCGTAGAATTAAATGTACTCAATCTTGATTCAAATCTGTTGGAGTTTGTTTCTTCTGTTGAACGCAAAAGAAGATCATTTGAGGAACGCTGAAATCCTGTAACCATTGACTTCCATAGTATTTGTTTTTCTATATGGAAGTCAATGGTTACAGGTTTTCAACTCTCTTCAAAATATCTTTTGTGTTCAACGGAAGTAAGAAGAACATAAAGTTTTGAACAATCAGCATGAGCAAATACTGAGTCAGTAAAGATTTTCGGGTGAACTACCCCTTTAATTTCAGCTGAAATGTATTTTGTTGTTTTAAGGCTCAGCCAGATTTGACTTTGTGTAAGGGTTAACCTGGAACTTTTTCCCCCTCATCTTCAGCCTCATCTTTAACTCTCCATCTCCCAGAATCATGGAATCTGCCATTAATGTGCTCGTCTCGGAGTTCAAGGCTTATGCTGGGAAGGAAGGTTCAGCGAGCACTCTGAGCAAAGAAGAGTTTACGAGCTTGGTCAAATCCCAATTACCAAACTTTGTAAAGGTAAGCATTTTGAGTTACTGAAGGCTAGCCTATAGTCAATTGTATTTAGTCCTCAGGTCTGGACTACATCCTTAAACATATAGATTTCATTTAGAACCCACTGAGTTCTTTAGAAAACAAGGGAGAAAAAAACAATACATTGATTATTAGAAAATTAAATCGTAACGTACAGAAATATAAAACTGAATTACTTTTAATATTCAACATCTACAATGAAAATACTTGTGTACAGAAGGATTATTTGTTTTAGTAAAACTATTTTAAATTTTTTGTTACTTGAAATAAAGTATTAAAAACCTTATTTTTGCCAAATGATTTCAAGGTTGCCAACTTGTACAACACAATGGAATAAAAAGGAATAAAAAAATGGAATGAATGGAATAAAAAAAAGAGGCAAAAATAAGAAAAATACCAAAACTTCTTAAATAAAATGGAGGAATATAAATCCATATATAAAGTTTTAAAAATAAAATGTAAAAGATTATGCAAATAAAGCGGCACGGTGGCTCAGTGGTTAGCACTGTCGCCTCACAGCAAGAAGGTCGCTAATTCCAGTCCCAGCTGGGTCAGTTGGCATTTCTGTGTGGAGTTTGCATGTTCTCCCCGTGTTGGCGTGGGTTTCCTCCAGGTGCTCCGGTTTCCCCCACAAGTCCAAAGACATGCGGTACAGGTGAATTGGGTAAAACAAAATTGGCCGTAATGTGTAAATGGGTGTATAGGTGTTTTCCAGTACTGGGCTGCAGCTGGAAGGACATCCACTGTGTAAAACATATGCTGGAATAGTTGGTGGTTCATTCCGCTGTGGCAACCCCTAATAAATAAGGGACTAAGCCAAAGGAAAATGAACGAATGAATGATTATGTGAAATAAATAAATAAAAACAATAGTTGCATATAATCTTTTTTTTTCTTTAGAAAATTAAATATTAATAAAATATGAAATCTACAGAAACATAAATAATTTGTCATAACTTACAGCTGCAGTGAAAGTACTTTAGATATTAGACAGGCTGAATCTTTGTGTCTTCAAATCTGTTCTTAAAACTGAACTCTTTAGAATGGCTATAATGGGATTTCTTATTGTCCTATGAACAATGTCCTTTTTATTACCTTTTATTATTATTATTATAATGGTGGATGTCTTTACTCTTCTTCTTCTTCTTCTTCTTCTTCTTCTTCTTCTTCTTCTTCTTCTTCTTTTTTACCTTGTTCTGTGTTCAGCGCTTTGAGATGTCCTTTAAAGGCACTATAAAAAAATAAAGATTATTATTATATTAGTACTTATATGCAGAAGGTTAATTATGCTTTAAGTAAAACCTTATTTTTTCCAGTGTCAATGTTGCCCAAAAAGAATAAAAAATGTAAAAAATGGCGAAAACAAGAAGCATACAGAAATGTGTTCAATGAAATGGGGGAACTATAAACATATTTAAACAAATGTCAAAATATAACGGGAAATATAGAATTTTTTTATTTTTTATATTGTTGCATTTAATTTCTATATTAAATATTCATTTTTTCTTTAAACAACTATTTATAATAAATATAACAAAAGTTAAATGTGTATGATTAATATTTCCTTCTTAAAAGCCTGAACCAGAGCACCATTTTAGAGGTCTGGTGTGGGTTATTAGTAGGCCCACACGGAATCTGTGCGCGGAGAAATCCACAGATTTCCAGCCCATCATTGAGTCTATTTATTTACTTTTGTAAATGTGTGTAAATTTATATTTATTCAGTTTTTAAATTAATTTCAGTAATAATATTGACTAATATGAAAGTGTTCATTTGATTTATTTACTATACAGTTTGTAAAGTAATATTTTCTGTCTTTTAGTAGATCTATTATATAAGAGACTTGCTTTGTTTACCAAATAAGTGGATCTAGATGGATTTGCATTGTAAACATTAGATAAAAATGTAAAAGGTATTAATTTTATTTCATATATTAAGTAATATGTTTTAGTTATGATACTCCCAAAACAATTCCACATAAATCCGCAGATTTTTTTTTACAAAATTCTCCACAGAAATAGCATAAAATGTCCGCAGATTCTGTCTGGCCCAAACCACATCCCAATCTTCTGAAGAATTCCTTATGGGTCATGTGTTTGCCATGTTTTTTTGAACAGGAAATTACAAAAATCCTTCCTTGAAAAACGCACAAGTTAGAGATGCTCTTCCCACTACTAGTGTGCATCAAAGCAGTTCAGCATGTTTACATCAGACCCCATCAGTTAGCCTGGAGACAATGGAAAAACTGCCACATCAGAGCATTTTCTGTTTGACCCATGCAGAACAGGAACTCCCCCTCGCTCTAACAGCTCAGCAGAAAAGAATGCACAGTACCTCTCGGAGCCACTAGATGAAGACACTGTCATTACAATTGCATATAACAGCTTCCCCGTTGTGTCTTCTCCCCCAGAATTCCTCTGATCCAGCTACCATTGATCATCTCATGAGCTCATTGGATGCGAATAATGACGGGCAGCTGACGTTCATGGAGTTCTGGAATCTGATTGGCAATGTTGCGAACAAGCATGGCGGGTTCTAAGCCAATGAAGAAACACTTTGAAGTTTTGCTTTTAATTTTACCTTGTGATTTTCTGATGTAATTATATAACCTGTTACACAGTTAATGATTGTCCTAAGCAGGTGATGGCAAATAAAAGAAAGCATTGTTTGATTCTCAAGGTAATCTGGCCTTGCCTTTTTATTGCTTCCCTTCACACCTCTCCCACTCTTTTGTGTAGACATTATGGTGCATCTGATTTAATGGCGACGTTTTATGGTAACCCGACACCACCCTGAGGCCCTCAACTATATACTATTGCATGGCGGCTTAGTTTTAGATCTTAACAGTTTCACCTGAAGTCAGTTGCAGTTATGTGAAATCCTTGTTGACATATTTAATGTCACACACAATATGAAGCAGTTGACTTGCTCGGCAGGTGTGGTCTGGGGGAAGGGCGTTGCTTTCTTAGGGATAGTAAAGGAGATTTAGGTCTAATTTGAAAGTGCTGTTAGTTGGAGGGCAAATAATAGACAAATTCTCAAAATGTAGAATTTTTGCCTGTAGAAGAACAGTTAAATTTGCCTTGGGAAATGCATCTGATTTTAATTTTAAACTTTAGACCTGTTGCACTAGTTTTGAAGAGTTTAAGGGTGCATTTACATGACAACAAGGAACTTAAACTTCATATTTTGGTGAAGTCCACATACACTACCTGACAAAAGTCTTGTCGCCTATCCAAGTTTTAGGAACAACAAATAATAACTTGACTTTTAGTTGATCTTGGGTACCAGAAGTGGCTTATATGAAAGGCAAAGGTCTCTCAATAATGCTTATTTTACTTAAATAAAATATGATCATGCCTTGATTTTTAATGATTTAATAAGGACAGTGAGGTCTGACTTTGCTTAGATAAAAGTCTTGCCACTTAACAGAAATAATGTACAGTACAGATTATAAAGTCATGGTGCAGTGGGAAAAGAATTAATATTGTGCATGACTCCCATGAGCTTGGAGAACTGCATCTATACATCTCTGCAATGACTCAAATAACTTATTAATAAAGTCATCTGGAATGACAAAGAAAGCTTTCTTGAAGGACTCCCAGAGTTCATAAAGATTATTTGGATTCATCTTCAATGCCTCCTCCTTCATCTTACCCCAGATATGCTTAATACTGTTCATGTCTGGTGACTGGGCTGGCCAATCCTGGGGCACCTACTTTGCTTTCAGGTATGAAAAGGAGCGCTATACTGCTGAAGAATTTGCCTCCTGTGGTTTGTAATGTAATGGGCAGCACAAATGTCTTGATACCTCAGGCTGTTGCTGTTGCCATCCACTCTGACTTTTGTCAGGTAGTGTAGAGGAGACAACATTGTATAAATGGGTCTGTGGAAGTAAATAGAACTGATGCATTTTGCATGCCATGCCAGAAGATGGTGATGTCACTTTAAAAGAAACACTTTGCGCCTACATACATACAATCCTGTTGTCCACCATTGTATTTTTATTTAAATGGCAATGTTTTCAGCCCAAAATGAGACTCTTTCGGTGTGTTTGTCCTGTTCATTTACATGACAACATCGTTTTTGTGACTGAAAACGCATAAATATGAAAGAAAGTCTCCGTTTTTGAAAACAGCGCCATTAAGGTATCCATATAAACACCCAAAAACCTCTTTGAAAACAATGATGTCATTTATAGTATGTGTTTAGGGAGGTGTCGGTTAAAGGCAAGTGCAAACAAACACACAACAATGGCGGAGTACACAGTAGTGGTGTTGTTGTTCCTGTGTTTGCTAATGCTTCATCAGCAAAGTGTGGATTTACGTAACATTACAACCAACAGTGGAGACTCTTCTTACACACATGGCAAATTCTACATACACACCAGCGCCGAGCCGCCAACATATCGTCACTTCCCTACTGGTACAGTTTACTCACAAGGTGACAGCACCAATACTAGCCTGGCATAGCCCAGCATTTATTTTTGTTGTTTCATGGATAGGCAAATGCAGACAATTTTGAAACGTGTAAAGGGAAAAACCTTTCTGTTTTTGGCTACATCGTTGTTGTGTAAACTTAGCATTAGTTACCACAATTCCAGATGACACACAACAATGGCGAAGTACATAGTAGTGGTGTTGTTGTCCGTGTGTTTGCCAATGCTTCATCAGCAAAGTGTGGTTTTACTTAACATTACAACCAACAGTGGAGACATAGCATTAGTTACCACAAGTCAAGATGACACACTTTATATGCAAAGTGTGAACATTCATTAATACAATTGTTGTGTAAACGTATTACCCAAATGCAAAAATTAAACTGTCATGTTAAAATAGTATACCCTGAATAAACCAATCACGATTGACTTGTTTTAGGGGGTCCCACAAATGCTAACCCTTTCTATGCAACATAAATCATCAAGAATAACCTTTGTAACATAAGCAAAGAGATTTGAGGCATGACTAGAATATGACCACAGTCCACACAAAGTAGTCAGCTCAAACTGCTTTACATAGGCGGTGCCTTTTGTAAACACAGATTATCATAGTAAGTGTTGGTACTGGGATATGATTCATTTGTCTGTATGTCTCCCCTTAGGGCTGGTAAGGAAGATTTATGGTGATACAATGTATTCTAGTGTGCAAGTATCTTGGTGATATTACTTCCTGCGGCATTTAAATATCAACGATTTCCTGTCACAACCAGTGTCAGAAATGTAATTTTTAAAATTATCGGCCACTATTTCCCTTCTTGGGTTCATTTTCAAGGTTGGTTTTTATCCTTTTTACATGTAAACATTCAATGTGTGCTTATTTAAGACTTAAATTGGTTAAACTAAGTGTTATTTAGAAATATATAGCCGCAACAAACGTTCTTTGTTCTGAACACTAAACGTGTTAACATTTTTACAACTAACATACTACATCATTATTCATTAATCTTACCAGATAGTAACCAATAACAGGTTTTAGACGCAATTTAATGATTTTGTAACATAAACAGGGGAGCATTTTTCCCAGAGCCCTGGATGATTTTTAACTCCGGTCCAAATGTTGTGCAGGAAGGGTTAAAGTTTTTAGTACTTCCCTTAAAGCTCCAGACG
Organism: Danio choprae; assembly: GCA_903798125.1. Classification (NCBI taxonomy): domain Eukaryota; kingdom Metazoa; phylum Chordata; class Actinopteri; order Cypriniformes; family Danionidae; genus Danio; species Danio choprae. The sequence continues at coordinate 4,642,610 of CAIGQW010054307.1, forward strand.
AAACTTACTGTCATCTGGCGTGATTCCCAGTGTGATTTCTGCTGTGAAACGACATTCTCGTGCTATAATGTTGATGTTACAGCTGTGGACAACATTAGAAAGATCTGGGTTCGCCCATTAATCACTTCAAAACTCAACTGTCCTGTTTGAAGTAGCAAAATTAGTTCGTCCCCTTGTTAGTTCCCCTCCTCCAGGTACGCCCTTTCATTTGTCAGAGTCAGGGGCAAAAAAAAATTCACGGAAGAGATTCGGCTTTGGTTCGGGTTTGACAAGTTTTTTTTATATATTTTTTTTGAGGTAAGGGAAGAGAAGGGAAAGGAAAAAAGAGGCTTTACTGCAGCTACTGCGAACTGTCAGTCCGTGCTGTCCCCATTTTAGGGTAAGTCCTCCAAAATACACTTATTTATAATTTGGGACAACTTTCAACGCAAAACCTTGAGATTTGGACATGTAAGAGTTTTTAGAGTGTCAACGCCACGTTTTAGGAACACCCTTCGACCACCCTCAGCCAACTGAGGCTGAATCTGGAAACATCTGCCGCTTTCGCTCACAGTTAATCCGTTTTTCACAAATATGCTGAACTTTATGTACGTAAATACTACTGTGGTTTGACGCGTTGTTGGCGCGCGAATACATGCACGAGCAATGAGCTTGTACGTTAGTTGATAGAGTGAATGCTGCCGTTTTAAACCTATTTTAAATGTATGTATTATTTTAGGATTTTTTCGTCTTACGTTATTCTAAGTATATTTTATACATAGTTATATATGTATCTTTTAATATGTAAATGTTTTAATTCGTTTTTTATATATTTATTTTCGAATTTTAGTTATATTAAGTGTAGATGCTTGACGATTGTGACGCTCTTCAGTCTCCCGCGGCCACAGTAAATCAAGTCCAATATATAAAGTAGCCTAGCTCTTTAACTCCTGACAGAAAAGAGGAGCGTTTACGTTAACCAAAAGGTGTTTTGTTCCACGCGTGATTTGAGGGTGAAGAAAATAAGAAGTACCTCGAGATGTTCCTCACCAGGCTTTATACTCAGGCAAAGTTGTTCCTGTGTGAATTTTTAATGGCGCACGCGAGCGGCGGGTATTGTCGTTACTGAGATGGAGCGCGCGCGCATGTATCACATTCTCCCGCTTGGAAACGCAAACCTTTCAATCTCTTTAGCGCGTTGGAGAGAGAAACTGCACAGTGGAAGAGTGTCCGTGCTTATACTGCCTATGTGTCCCCTTTATCTCATTCCTTGAGTTTGTTTGCACAGATTTACTTATTCATTTCGACCAGGCACAGAAAAAGGTCGTGTCTGTTTTGGAGAGTCACTTAAGTAATGGAAGATCTCCCTTCATTACTTATTATTAACTCATCCACGTGCTGTCTGTCTGAGGGAGTTTTGGGTTAAAGCTCGAGACTGTCTAGGGTGGCGCGGACGGCATTGCCAGGTCAGGGGCCAAAGGCGTCAATAATTCATATGACTTCACGACTGGCACTGGATAGGGTTGAGCCCGAAGGTTGAAAGAGTCAACGGGATCGGTGACCAGTGCCTATAGAGACTAGAAATATGACTGTGGAGACCAGGTGTGCAGGACTTGTGACAACAACAGAGCATTGACTTCAACAGAGCAGCGGCCCTTTGATCCAGGGCGCATGTCAATGTAGTTTGTGCTGTGAATAAGGACTGACAGTACAGTAGGGGCTGTGTCTTAAAACACTACACTGTTGTGCCTGCAAAGATGGTCTATTTCAGTTAAGCTACATGCTACTTTCGGTATGAACAGGTGCTTGTACGGTAACCTGTTCTTCTAGGTCTCAAGCAAGATCTGTTTATGATAATGCTGACTTGGCAGTTTACTTTTGAGAGACAGTCTAGACTCTAGAGAAAGACACTTTTCTGCGTTTGAAACTAGGCTAACCTTTTTATGGCTTAAAATGTGTTTCATGCACAAAGGTCTATCTATACCTGTTGTCTTTTTAACCAAGTAATCAGTTTACACATTTACAAAAGTTATTTTAATTGTCAAATCAAGTATGATTAACATTAATGTTAAGGTTTTCTCCTTGGTTAAAGTGTGCATAAATCAAGTTTAAAACATTCATTCATTCATTTTCATTTCGGCTTAGTCCCTTCATTAATCTGGGGTCGCCACAGCGGAATGAACCGCCAACTTATCCAGCATATGTTTTACACAGCGGATGCCCTTCCAGCTGCAACCCATCACTGGGAAACATCCATACACACTCATTCACACTCATACACTACGGACAATTTAGCTTACCCAATTCACCTATACCACATGTCTTTGGACTTTTTGGGGAAACCGGAGCACCCGGAGGAAACCCACGCGGGGAGAACATGCAAACTCCACACAGAAATGCCAACTGACCCAGCCGGGGCTCGAACCAGCGACCTTCTTGCTGTGAGGCGATTGTGCTACCCACTGCGCCACACTGCTGCCCTAGTTTAAAACATGTATTCTGTAATTATTATGTATAATATATATTATCCATGTAATATATAATATCTAGCTGGCTTTATATACTATAGTGCACTCTCAGGATAGGTTTGGTGCAGGAAGGGCATAAAATGTGTCACAGTAATTGGTGGATCATTCCACTGTGGTGACCCCTAATAAAGAGGGAAGCAAGCCAAAGGAAAGGGAGTAGACTAATTAGATTTTTGATAGAAGTGTTAATTCATTAGGTAATACCAAAAACATTTGTTGTGTTTTATTTGATGGTTAAAATATGTAACAAAAATTTACTTTAAATATAGCAACTGGTTGTAAAAAAGGTTTTTCTATTAGTTTTATGAGTGTAATATTAGTTTTAATTGGTTATATTCTAGTCAAAAATAATATTTTAATTGGTTACACCAACCAAAGTATTTTTTTGTGGATGTTTTCTCTTTAATAAAAACATAAATGATAAATCCAATGCAATGAAATCATGTCAAAATTGCGTCTAACGCTGAATAATGCCCGTGTACGCTTATGTTTAAGTTCAAGTGTAAGTTCAAAGTATCACATTTGTATAGCTTTTATTAGCACCAACAAAGTTTTTTTTTTTAGTTTGTGGCACAAACCTAAATATTTTATTTAAAACTTTAAATTCTACAGTATGAAGTGTAATATTTGTATGCTAAATACATTTCACAGTTGCAGACTGACGCTTTAGTAGCATTTATTCATTCATTCATTCATTTTCATTTCGGCTTAGTCCCTTTTTTTAATCTGGGGTCGCCACAGCGGATTGAACCACCAACTTATCCAGCATATGTTTTACGCAGCGGATGCCCTTCCAGCTGCAACCTGCCACTGGGAAACATCCACACACACTCATTCACACACATACACTAGGGACAATTTAGCTTACCCAATTCACCTATACCGCATGTCTTTAGACTTTTGGGGGAAACCGGAGCACCCGGAGGAAACCCACGGCAACACGGGGAGAACATGCAAACTCCACACAGAAATGGCAACTGACCCAGCCGAGGCTCGAACCAGCGACCTTCTTGCTGTGAGGCGATCGTGCTACCCACTGTGCCACTGTGAGGCCCCCTTTTGTAGCATTCAAAAAATATTTTTTAGTTATCAATAATTCAAAGAGCACTGTCAGATATGTAAACATGTTCACTTTGAGGCATCAGAGAAGCTGTCAAACCACAAAATGAAATGTCGTTTTGCCAGACAGGTTTTGAGACACAGTTGTGGTTTTAACCAAGAGGAATTATGATATAAATTATTATATTATTGTCATTATAACAAATAATCAGTCACTGTTCTTCAGCTTAGTCCCTGATTTATGAAAGTTCGCCACAGCGGAATGAACGGCCAATTACCCTTTCCCCGCCGGATGCCCTTTCAGCCGCAACCCAGCACTTGGAAACACCCAGACTCTCTTTTATTCACACACAGACACACACACACACTCATGTACTACAGCTAGTTTTTGTTTACCCTATTCACTCTTGGTCTAGCCGGGACTCGAACCAGTGAGCTGCTTGCTGTGAGGCAACAGTGATAACGACTGAGCCACCGCGCTTTAAGGTTATTTAGATTCTGTAATTTGTGGCAAAACAATTTGTATGTCCTAATATAAACTTTGACACCATTGATATAGTATATTATATTATGGCTATAACATAATTTGTGAATGTGTCATTAAGTCATTATATCGTGTCATCATTATCTGAGTGTCTGTGATAAGAGGTGGAAAAGTGGAAGGAACTGTTTCCTGCACATTTACACCTGAGCGTTGTGTAAAAGACTCCTTCTCACTTTCAACAGCCTATGAAACCAGAAACTTTAATATGCAAACTGCGTCATCTCTGTATCTCCTTCTCTCGCACTCATTAAATTAGGCTAATGGTCATGTTTCGTAATTGCTTACTACCTGTCGATGTGGTTATTACTGCTTACTGCTGATAAGAGGAAAGTCTGTGTGTGTGTGTGTGTGTGTGTGTGTGTGTGTGTGTGTGTGTGTGTGTGTGTGTGTGTGTGTGTGTGTGTGTGTGTGTGTGTGTGTGTGTGTCTCGGATGACAAACACACCTACACAGATTTTGACCTGTAATAACCACCCAAAGGGCTACTTTACCGACCGCTGGATGTCACAGCTTGTTTTGTTAGTTTTTGTTATTTCTATGCCTCTGTTTGTACTGCTGTCTGTGCAAATTATATGGTTTCAGTCCTGATCTGAACAAGTAAGCCATCGTTTTCTGGTTAGGTCTGAATGGCTGATGTAAACAAAAATGATTGGAATTCGAAAGATGACAAAACCTCAGAGTGGTGCTTTCTCTGTGTGACACTAAGAGCCTTCAAGATTTTATCAATGAAACATACCTTTCAGTGAATGTGTGCAAGAAAACATAGGTTCTTTCCAGCCATTCTGCTGTTTCATAGATATAAGTGTTATTATTTTATATATATGGAAATTTATTATACACTGTAAAATAATACGGGTTCCACACAGTTCCTTCATGTTGTCCCAACACAAATTAAGTTAATTTGATCATTTTCACAAATTTAAGTGGATTGAACATGAAACAATTAATTTGTCCCCCCAAAAATTAAGTATTGTGTTGTTTCAACTCACTTTAAAAAAGTAGTTTGAACAAGCAGCAATTGTAATTTTTTTGAGTGTAGTATTTAATAATATTTCAACCATCAATCCATTGTCTGCTGATTATCTGGGTCAAGAGGGCATCAGTCTCAGCAGAACCTCAGACTTCACTCTTGCCAGACACTTTCTCCAGCTCCTCCAGGTGGATCCAGAGTTGTTTCCAGGCAAGCAGAGAGACATAGTCCATCCAGTGTGTCCTCTGGTCCTCCTCCTGGAGGGACATGTCTGGAACACCTCTGGTGTAGGCAGGCTTTTAGGAGGCATTTGAAACAGTGGCTGAGCCACCTCAGCTGGCTTCTTTCCATGTGGAGGAGCAGCAGCTCTACCCCAAGCTTCTCCCGGGTGACAGGGCTCCTCACCCTATCTTTAAGGGTGCGCCCTGCCATCCTGTGAAGAAAACCTATTTCACCCTCTTGTATTCGAGATCTTGTCCTTTCCGTCATAATCCAAAGCTCATGATCATAAGTGAGCGTAGGAACGGGAACCGCATTACTGCTGCCGTTGCACAGATCTGCCTGTAAATCTCACGTTCCATCTTTCCCTCATTCATAAACAAAACCCCAAGATACTTGAACTCCTCCATCTGGGGTAAGGACTAGAGACCTGAGATGGCAAGCCACCTTTATCCGGATGAGCACCATGCCCTCGGACTTGGAGGTGCTGATTCTCATCCCTGCCGCAACACACTTGGCAGAAAACTGTCCTAATGCATGCTGAAGGTTCGTGTCCGATGAAGCCAACAGAACAACATCATCTACAAATAGCAGAGGTGAAGTCCTGCGGTCCCCTAACCAGACCCCCTCCGGCACTAGGCTGCGCCTAGAAATTCTCCCCATAAAAATAATGAACAGAACCGGTGACAAAGGGCAGCTCTGCCAGAGTCCAACATGCACTGGAAACAAGTCTACCTTATTGTTGGCAATGCAAACTAAACTCCTGCTTTGTTCATACAGAGACTAGACAGTCCTTAACAGAGAACCTCTGACCCCATACTCCCAGAGTACCCCCCCATAGATTGCCAACCTGAAGAGAAAACCTGGCCAATTTGAAGAGAAAAACTGATGGATACTTTTGCCCCTATGATCCTTTACACAGGAAAGTTGATTAGTGACACACAATGGGTTCCATTCTGAAGGGCTCTTCCCTATGCCCTAATATCTTCAAAGTTGTCACTCTGAATAGGGATGAGCCCTATCGAATGGAATGCACTGACTCAAAATGTTCAAGGGGGGCCCGGAGCACTAGAGCACTGAAGAGAAAACCTCTTTTGCCATGACTTATTTATTTTTTTGGTAGACATTTTTACAGTCTATTGATCAGTGTAAATAATTAGTTATATAATAATAATTTGTGTTTTTTATTTTTAGATTTTTTTAGTTTTTAATTACAAAATACAAAAATATTTATTAATATGATTTTGTTTATAATTTTCAAAATTATCATTTATTTTATATTAAAATATTTAGATTAAAATTGTATTAGAATTTTAGTATAAATAATACAAAAATGTAAATGAATGAGATTTAGAAATTGTATAAAATTTACTGCTTTAAATTAAAAATTAAAAATCCTTTGTCAACTAACTAATATAATTAATACTTACTCACAGGGCCATTTATATCAGTCATTTTTATGAGGTGAGTTGTTAGCCCAGTGCTCAACCCCCAACCTAGAGGACCAGGACATACACACATACACTACGGACAATTTAGCTTACCCAATTCACCTACAGCACATGTCTTTGGACTGTGGGGGAAACCGGAGCACCCGGAGGAAACCCACAAGAACGCGCAAACTCCTCACAGAAATACCAACTGACCCAGCCAAGGCTCGAACCAGCGACCTTCTTGCTGTGAGGCGACAGTGCTACCCACTGTGCCACGGTGTCGCCATATAATTAATAGTAGGTCAATAATAATATTTTTTTAATTTAAATTGGCAAAATATGTTAGATATAGATATATTTAATAGGTGTTATCATTAGCAGCACAGCTAGGCCTGCAGATGTTTTACATATGATTGCTGTTGCATATATTATATTAAAGGGATAGCTCACCCAAAAAGCTAAATTCTGCCATTTTTTACTCATCCTTTACTTATTCCATCACAGTTTGAGGGTTTCTGTTGTGCACAAAAAAGATATATTGAATAATTATGGTAAAACAAATATGGAAGTCCCCGGTTAACTTTCTTCTTTTGTGTCAGGTTTGGAACAAGTGAAGGACGAGTAAATGATGACAGATTCTTCAGTTTTGGGGGAACTGTCCTTTTAAATACACATTCATACAGACATTTTCGTCCCCCGCCAAAGTCTGATCTTCATCTGTTCATGCCAAACATAACTGACTTACGAATTTCTGAAAGAATCTGAGCAATGCCATTCACTCAATGAGCCATTACAACTCTCTCGTAATTTCCTTCGAAACCAGTCAGTAAAAACTATGTATGGTGGAATGCATAGAGAGAGCGAACACTAAGCGTGTGCCTGCATCAGTCAAATCTCATACGTGACAAAAGCACTGAATTCTTTACATTGAAAGAGGCACGAAGACCTGAAAGCAGAAAGCATGAGTGAGGACAGACGTGATGTTGGAGCCGCTGGTAAAATCCCTGTCGAAACACGAGCCCGCCGTGCATTTGGGTCATCAGTAGATCAGATGACCTATCAGAGATCAGGACGAGCGCTGGCCAATCGCCTCTTCTCTTATCTGTAACTCGCTGTCAGCTCAAACGCACTGCATTTCCATTCTCCACGCTCCACTTCACACACTCGCTCCATGCACTCGCTGAAGGCTTGAAGAAAAGTGACAAACACTCAGTGAACATACTTATAGACTTTAGAAAGATTTTTACTATCAGTGCCGTTGAATAACTACTGCTGGTTCTCCAAATAACCTTTTGTTTTGTTTGTATATATTTTATTTTTATTTCTTTTTTAAGAAAGAAAGAAGGATAATAATAATAATAATAATAATAATAATAATAATAATAATAATAATAATAATAATAATAAAAATAAATGTCAGAACTCAAATGAACAGTTGACTGGTCACATTTCCTTACAAGTCACATTAACAAATACATATAAATATCAGTCTACACCATGTGAAGGCATAAGCACAATCCATTTCTCCCAATACTACGTCCAATATTGGTATTTGTCCTTTTGCAGTTTTAATGAAAAAGTCATCCTCTCCAAGAACATTGTTTTTGACGCCACAAAGAAAGGAGTCATAAGATAT
>CAIGQW010054307.1:4660976-4671034 GCA_903798125.1 Danio choprae
CACACACACACACACACACACACACACACACACACACACTCAGTACTTAGTACACTGAGGGCTATTTTGTTTTTACCCAATTCACCTATTCCATATGTCTTTGGACTGTGGGGGAAACCCATGCCAACACGGGGAGAACATGCAAACTCCACACAGAACCAGCGACCTTTTTGCTGTGAGGCGACAGTGCTAACCACTGAGTGCCACCACCCATTGACTTTCATTCATTTTCATTTCGGCTTAGTCCCTTTATTAATCAGGGGTCGCCACAGCGGAATGAAACGGCAACTTATCCAGCATATGTTTTACACAGCGGATCCCCTTCCTGCTGCAACCCATCACTGGGAAACACCCATACACTCTCATTCACCTATAGCGCATGTCTTTGTACCTGTGGGGGAACCAGCCATTGACTTAACTTTTATAATTATGTACATAGATTGTTTACTTAATAATTATAAGGCAACGAGTTTACTCTATTTTTAAGTCAACTAATCTGATTTTACAGTGTATGAAATCAAACTAATTTATTTCTTAATCACTGAGGTCTTTCTACACTCACTGTGGTACTTGTATAATTTTTTTTTCCTACGCAATTAGTAGCCTAATCAATACGCCAGTGGATACATCTGGTTATTATAATTACTAAACTTTTACTAAATGAAACAAACAGTAGAAATGCAAACTCGACTACATAAATTAGTACATTATAATGTTTTTTTGTTGCCGACTTTGTATTCTACTGATTTTTTACTATAATGAAACCATGGTTAATTTTTTAAAGGATGTCTTCCATATAATTTTGCATTATGGGACGTTGATCGGTGCTCCGATGACTTTTAATGTTCAAAACGTTCAAACGTTTTACAAAGTGACTTTTATTGACATTTTGGATTAATATATTCCATGACAAAAAGTGCAGTTCTTTCTACTGTAATATGCATATAGACCAGGGGTGTCCAGACTCGGTCCTGGAGGGCCGGTGTCCTTAAGAGTTTAGCTCCAACCCTAATCAAGCACACCTAAACCAGCTAATCAAGTTCTTACTAGATATAATAGAAACTTCCTGGCAGGTGTGTTGAAGCAAGTTGGAGCTAAACTGAGCAGGACACCGGCCCTCCAGGATCGAGTTGGGACAACATGAAGCAATTAAGTTAACTTATTAGTTTTTTACAAATTTAAGTGGATTGAACATAAACAATTAAGTTGTCCCCCAAAAACCTCAAGAACTGTATTGTTTCAGCTAATTTATAATAAGTAATTTGAACAAGCAGCTTTTTTTTGGAGTGTATTGACCCAAATGACTGAAAACAAGTTGTCTTTGAGACAATAATAATAAAAAAAGCAATACTAGTAAAATTCATAGTTGATTAACATAAATGTGAAATGTGTTTTCTTCTGACATGCTAATTTTACGGTCATAAATTATTCTACAGGCTCTTTCTTTCACTTAACTTTGGCCCGTGGGCCCAAAATTAACTAATGGATTTGCTTTAGCGCAATTCCAGGTGTGTACTGAGTTTGTGCGTCTTCGCAAGAGCCTCGAATTACTTAGGTGAAGGTTCCCTGGGGAACTGCCAGTAGTTTTATCTTCGTTTTGACAGTTTTATGTTTCACTTGCGGTTTCCATTTGAGAGATGCAGGCGCTGTTACACGAGCGTCAGATGATTTAGATATGAGCAGAGAAGCGTTCGCATACAACTAATGAATGGTCAAAGTCAGAGGCCAGAAAACTAGAGTAGCATCACTCTAAAAAAAAGTGTTTGTAATTCCATCTAAATGTCCTTTTGTCTCTTTATAAAGTGCCAAACTTCCCATACCACAATACTTAGAGGTCTAAAATAACCTATTTGTTTCTTTGAGAAACAAAAGTAGCCATACTAACAAGTCATTTTTATTATTATAGCACTTTATTCAATTCAAGTTGCGTCAAAGCAGCTTTAGAAAACATGTAATAATTCAAGATGTTTGAAGTTGAAGTTTCCATTACAAATTTGGGCAAACATTTTCTAAACGTCGATAAAAGCTATTGATTATTTATATGAAATAATGAGTGCAACAATAACTCAAAAACCATGTCAGCAGATGTACAGTAGGTAGGTTTACTAATATATCAATCAATCCACTAGCCACTGTTTTCAATAGTAGGAGACATATGCACCCCAGAAAAGCTTGGATGGAAAAGATCCTTTTTCTTCTATGCATTTTCTTAAGCTATAGCCAACTATATTTAGTTTTTTTAATGACCAGATCAACTGTTTTTGGATTGTACCGTGTGCTACTGCAGCATGATGCCTAAGGGAGCCAGATTCAACAAATAGACGCGTGGTTATATTAAAATAATGATCATGTGATTTTCACGCACACCATGTGACCTGTGTAGCTAGAAAAACCACCTTGAAAACAAACTTGTTTGCCATATATGGGCAAATTTAAAATTCGCTATTTCAATTTACACAATTTCAAGTGTAGAAGGCTAGCATAAAACCAATGCTATCTCGCGTCAATCCGTAACTTTTTACGATTGTTGTACAATCTCATTCGTACGTTTTAGTACGATTTGCTCATCTCCCAATGACGGCTGGGTTTAGGGGTGGGGCTTGATGCCATGCCTCCTTTTACAAATCGTACATTTTCGGAAGACTGAACTCCTATGAATCCGTACGAATTACCGTGAAACAAGCTCAGTTTAGTTCATTACACACAATCATTACAAGTAATCCGAGTAATGTAATCAGATTACTTTTTCAAAAAAAAAACAAGTAATGCGTTACATTTTAATTTCCAAGAAATTATTTGAATTATTTAAAAACAAAATGCAGTTTGTTTTCTCATGCATTTACTGATACATGACAGATGAAAAAAGTAACACATAAGTAACGCAAAAGTAACGTAACATCAATTTCCTTAAAGAATAACAAAGTAACACATTTAGTTACTTTTTTAGAAAGTAACCCACTATGATGATACATTACTTATGAAATAACTTTCCCCATTGTTCTACGATGATTCAGTTCAGTTCAATACAAATGTCATTGTTGAAGGACTTGATTCACTGTAGGTCAGCTCTACCGATTCCAACACAATTTTTTCCAAGACTTTATTTTTTACGCCAAATTCTGTTTATGCTCCAAAGTCTTCCTGATCTTCTGTTGCACCTCATCAATGACTGTGTCTGTTTCTACATGCGCAGTAGTTTGCTGAACCTGGAGAGAAGAGATCCAAGATGCCACGCTCAAAGTGTGATGTGTAAGAATGTTGCTTTTTGAGTGACAAACCTCTCATTTCTTCTGAATCACATACCCCCCCCCCCAAAAAAAAAACTGTAAGGATATAATCTCAAACAAAAGATTGAGAGAACATTTCGCTTTTTGTTTTCACCCATGTTATAGTCCAAAAATAACGTCCATGTGTTTGTGCCAGCCAAAGCTCCGCCCATGCTAGTCATGTGACCACACATGCAGCTGGGTCTAGTGAGGGGCGCATCATTTCGTTGTATCTAAACTTTGACTTTTTTTTGACCACCTCACAGGATGTCCAAAGAGCCAAGCACCAACCTGGAGAGCGCCATGCAGATGCTCATCAAGACCTTTCATAAGTACTCGGGGAAGGAAGGAGACAAATATACGCTCAGCCGAGGAGAACTGAGGGAACTTCTGACAGAGGAGCTGGGGAATTATCTTGGGGTGAGGAAGAAACCCATTGCACAATTATGACTCTTGTGCAAGCAAGCCAAAATGTAGATGTTAAAGGGGCAGTTCACCTAAAATTGACATTTCATCACCATTTACTGACACGCATTTAGATATAAGAAGATATTAGGAGGAATGTTGGTACTCCATTGACTTCCATATTTTATTTCCTTCAGTGGAAGTCAATGGAGTACCAACATTCCTCCTAATATCTTCTTATATCTACTTGAGTGTCAGTAAATGGTGATAAAATGGAAATATGAATTTTCAACATTCTACAAAATATCTTCTTATGTTTGCTCAACAAGAACACTGTAAAAATGCTGGGTTCTACACAATTCCTTCATATTGTCCCAACACAAATGAACGATTAAGTTAACTTTATAATATTTTACAAATTTGAGTGGATTGAACATAAAACAATAAGGTGGTCTCCCATAAAAAAGACATTTTAAATAAGTAGTTTAAACAAGCAGCAAAAGTCATTTTTTGAGTGAAGAAAAGCAGAGTGAGTAGCTGAAGACAGAACTTGGGTCAGTTGCATTATATAAAGAAGTGGGTGGGGTTTAATTGTGTCCATTATGAACTGAAAGGATCTTGTAAAGTGGATGTTTGTTCCAAACGGGAATGGAAATGTGGCTTGGGAAGGGAGGGGTGATAAAAAAAGGAATTTGTGATGTCATAACGGCACAAAGACAAACATTTGTTTTTTTATTTGGAGTAGTATGCACTAATACATGGCAAACAATAAGACCAGGACTATGGGTTAACAAAAACAAATAGTAATCAATTATAGAACTCAGTTTCGGCGGTTTTATATTTAGAGAGAGGTTTTTTCACATTCCCTCTGACATTTTTTGGTAAAAATCTTTACATATAATATGTTAAGAACCACTACAAATAAGTATATATATATATATATATAAAAAGAAATGTTAATACTTTTTGCTAGTAATTGCTAGAAGAAATTGATTGTGATTGCTAGAAAAAGCTAGTAGATATCTCAAACCACTGAATTAAAAGTCAAATGTTAAATAACATACTTTAATAACGTTTTTATTTGGATTATTATATAGACTCATTGTTTTAACCCAGTTTTGGATCAAATATGAACAAGACCAATGTTGGATACATTTTTAAAATTACATTTATTGGGGGTCTATCATGCAGAAATCACTTTTATAGGGGAGTTACTGTCATGCTACTGTAAAATATCTGGATATTAGCTATTGTCCATATTTTGTGATTGCATTATGGGATCTTGATCTTTCCTCCAATAACTTTTGCTGTGGAAAAGTTTTTAAAAAGGGACTTCTATTGATATTTTTTATATTTTGAAGTGATATATTTTCTGGATTGGTGTTGTAAATTACTGTACAAAACCCTGGTAATAAACTGCCAGTAGTTTTCTGCTATTTTACAGACTTATTTCTTTATTTCCCAGTGAGCTCTTTGATGTCAAAGCAACATAAAAAAAACACATCAAAAATGCTAAATCAATTTGATTGCTGAAACCTTGACGTCCAATTGACATCTAAACATTGATGCCCGTTTGACCACCAAAATAACGACACAAAACTATTATTCATTCATTCATTCATTTTCATTTGGCTTAGTCCCTTTATTAATCTGGGGTCGCCACAGCGGAATGAACCGCCAACTTATCCAGCATATGTTTTACGCAGCGGATGCCCTTCCAGCTGCAACCCATCACTGGGAAACATCCATACACTCCCATTCACACTCATACACTACGGACAATTTAGCTTACCCAATTCACCTATACCGCATGTCTTTGGACTTGTGGGGGAAACCGGAGCACCCGGAGAAAACCCACGCCAACACGGGGAGAACATGCAAACTCCACACAGAAATGCCAACTGACCCAGCCGAGGCTCGAACCAGCGACCTTCTTGCTGTGAGGCGAACAACCTTTATGTCAAAACGACATCAAATTGACATCTAACATTAGCATAAAAATTTTACAAATGGATTACAGGACTGTCCTGTAATCAAATCTGATGTATTTGTAATTTTTTGGCATGTTTTTAATGTAATTTTGACATCAAGGTGGCTGCTGTAAAAGGTGACTTGTTTTTTTTATACAATACATTGTTTGATACTACTACAAATGTCAATACAAGTCACTTTGTTGAATTTTCAACATCAATAGTCAAGAGAGCAGAGATCCCATGATCCCAAGGTCCCATGATGCCATTCATAACCAGTGGTAACCTTCTTGCTGTGAGGCGACAGCGCTACCCACTGTGCCACCGAGCCGCCCCAACTACTTATTTAAAATGAGTTGAAACAACACACAGTGTAAAAAAAATACTGGGTTCCACATAATCAGTTTGAGTTGGGACAACATGCAGGAATTAAGTTAACTTATTAGTTTTTAAGTAGATTGAACATAAAATAATTAAGTCCCCCCCCCCCTTCAAAAAACTCAAGAATTGTGTTGTTTCATTCATTCATTCATTTTCATTTCGGCTTAATCCCTTTATTAATCTGGGGTCGCCACAGCGGAATGAACCGCCAACTTATCCAGCATATGTTTTACACAGCGGATGCCCTTCCAGCTGCAACCCATCTCTGGGACACATCCATACACACCCATTCACACTCATACACTATGGACAATTTAGCTTACCCAATTCACCTGTACCACATGTCTTTGGACTTGTGGGGGAAACCGGAGCACCCAAAGGAAACCCACGCCAACACGGGGAGAACATGCAAACTCCACACAGAAATGCCAACTGACCCAGCTGGGGCTCGAACCAGCGACCTTCTTGCTGTGAGGCGATTGTGCTACCCACTGCGCCACCGTGAGGCCCTGTGTTGTTTCAGCTCATGTTAAATAAGTTTGAACAAACAGCAAACATCTTTTTTTTCAAAGCGACAACTTAATTGTTTTAAGTTCAATCCACTTAAATCTGTAAAACATAATAAATTAATTGGATTCCTTTAAGTTGTCTCAACACAAATCGACTGTGTGCATTTTCTTTTACAGCGTACACAGACTGGAACCCACTTTAAACACTGTGCTCTTTCATTTTGCCAGAACGCTCAAGATAAAGACGCGGTGGAGCGAGTGATGAACGATCTGGACTCCAATAATGACGGCGAGGTGGATTTCACCGAGTTCATCATCCTCATGGGCGCTCTGACCGTGGCCTGCAACGACTTCTTCCTGGACAGCCCAGCGCCCAAAAAGGCCGACGGGAAAGCCGGCGGTGCAGATGAGAAGAAAGAGTAGCAGAAACCACAGAGAGAAGTGTTAGCGGGTTGCATGACAGAGAGAACGAGAGTGAGTTTCATCCATTTCTTAAAAAATCAGGACAGACAAACCTAGTTCCTGGAGGAGGTTTCTCTGCTTTTATCCCTCAAACCGAGCTGTTAATACACTTTTAAAGCAAACCCCGGAGGTTTACGACTTTTGGGTTTGACATGAATCACACATCAGTGCAGTGCCAGGAGCTGGGTTGTCTAACGCTGAACTATTCGATTTGTTTTTCTAGTTAATGAGTATAAGGTGTTTTCAAACAATCTTTCAGGATTTCATATCAGAATACATGAGTGTAGACTGTATACAGAATGTGAAGACGAACAGCAAAGCGTAGCCTATTATGAACGCAATCGGCGGATACTTAACGACTGTCAAAGAGAGAATGAGATTGGAAACGGTGTGTTATGATGGATTGTTATGAATTTGTAACAATTGTAAAACTACGACTCGATAAACAGACGTTGAGGTGTTTATATTGACATCTTTCATTACGATGTGATTGTAAACATCGAGCAATGTTACATTTACTCCTGAACAGTGTTCGTGGTCTGTAATAATTCAGTGTTGACGACGTGAACTTGGTTTGTCTCTGTCTTTGCGTCTATTTTTTAGCCTATTTTTGTTTAATAATCAGTATGTATCTTCTTCATTATAATAAACGTGCAACTGACCTCCATACATTTGACTGATGTGCATTTTTATGGACTGTGATTTCTAATGAATTCATTTGTAAAAATATGAACATTTGTTATATTGAATGCTGTCAAACGTTTCCTGTAATGATTAGTTTATATTCTTAACGTAATTGGGTTTCTTTCATTTACATATACACATGAATTTGATAATATTATATAGGCTAATGCTGTCAAAAGCTGAAAATCATGAGATTATTTGAAAGGTTTTTATATTGATAGCTGTGGAAATAGGAGAAATGTGGGCGTTCAGTCATGTATGAACATTATATTAAACAACTAATATTTCAGAAAGTATTTTTTACTATCATTTATTTGAATGAATTGAACATATAAAACATAGTAATTTGGAATAATTATGATTTTGGAGACCTAATTTTGTTGTTTTTATAATAGATTATTTTTATCACAGAAAAAAACCCTAATTAAAATCCCCTAAAAACTAGGGTTATATTAATTAAAACTTTAATTACGATTTGAATATAAAATTAACATATAAGCAGGAAAAAAACAATATAAAGTAAGCTTAAACTAAATGAAAAATATTTATCATATAATTATGAAAAAGTACAATAATAAATATTAATATTCATTCATTGATTCATTTTGTTTTTGCCTTAGTCCCTTTATTAATCTGGGGTCGCCACAGCGGAATGAACCGCCAACTTATCCAGCATATGTTTTACACAGCGGATGCCCTTCCAGCTGCAACCCATCACTGGGAAACATCCATACAACTCAATCCAAACATCCATACACACTCATTCACACATACACTACGGACAATTTAGCTTACCCAATTCACCTATACCACATGTTTTTGGACTTGTGGGGGAAACCGGAGCTAAATATTAATGTATTATATTTTAATATATAATATTATATAATTAATATATAAAATTATATTTTAATGTAATATCATATATTTTACATGCATCTTAACAGGCAACTAGCAGAAATAAGTTGTGGTAACTAACTAAAGCTAAATAAACTAATTAGTTAAATGCATCGATTATCATGAAAAACTAAAGCATTTATTAATTAATGTTCATTTCAACATCAACAAACATCCTAAATGTTTTACGGATCTGAGCCTACGTTAATTATGAGAATACAACTGTATGTTTCTTATAGTGTTATCCGAGATTAATAAATGCATAAATAATGAAGTGTAATTATTGTAACAAATGTAGTACTCATTGTAAGCTACTGCAAGTTAATTCATCAACTAATGTTAAGGCGTCATTGCAAAGTATCACCCATCCCTGATCCTAAAATAACACTATTATTATTAATGTCCAGCAAATATGCAAATATACATTCAACACCACAATCTTATCATATCGGAAGTAATGGCATCTTTACATGAACAAGTCTGTGTGTCACTTTTAGACTGAGCTGTTGAGGTCATTTGTGTTTAAAACCCTGTTTAACTGCTGAATGAAGTGTCGGAGATATTTACCATACATACACAAGCGCGGGGATTCCCGACTGATGTGTGTAAATACTGTAAAAGTGCTTGTTGGAGCACATCCTGAAGCCGCTTCTCACTTCCGGCTCAACCGGTCTGACCTGATCCACTGCTGGCCATGTTTACCCAGACCTGTAACAATACACACACACACATACACGCACACACACACACACACACACACACACACACGGATGCGCGTGTTGGGTTTTCATGTTTTATGGGATCTTCCCATAGATGTAGGGATTTTTATACTGTACAGATGGTAAATTCAGTCCTCTTTCCTCAACCCTAGCCCTAAACCCAACCCTCACAGAACATATTCTGTAGTTTTGCAGTGTTATTTTCAAAATACTTCATTCTGTGAGATTTATGAGCAGTTTTCCTCATGAGGACCAATAAAAATGTCCCCACAAGGTCAAATAATACTGGTATTGCTATACTTGTGGAGACATTTAGTCACCACAATGTCAGGAATACCAGAGCCCCACACACACACACACACACACACACACACACACACACACACACACACACGCACACATACACACACACACACGCACACACACACACACACATGTTTGTTTTTGTGAAAAGTGGGTACATTACATAGGTTTCCATACATTTTATACTGTCCAAACCGTATATTGTATTGGCCTAACCCCAGCCTACCCCTAAACCCAACCATCACAGCAGACTGTGTACAGCTTTACTCTCTGAATAAACTCATTCTGTGTGGTTTATAAGTTTCTGGAGAAATGAGGACGTCAGCAATGTCCTCATATTTCACCTCCTTTTTGTAATACCTGTGTCATACCTATGTCATTATACAGATTTGTGTCCTGACATGTCACTAAAACACGTACACACACACACACACACACACACACACACACACACACACACACACA
>CAIGQW010054307.1:4673614-4703972 GCA_903798125.1 Danio choprae
AATGAAATATTGAGTAGTGGTTTTATTTTTGTGCTCTTCCTCTCTTCATTCATTCATTCATTGTCTTTTCAGCTTAGTCCCTTTATTATTCTCGGGTCGCCACAGCGGAATGAACCGCCAACTTATCCAGCATATGTTTTACACAGCGGATGCCCTTCCAGCTGCAACCCATCACTGGGAAACATCCATGCACTCATTCACACACATACACTACGGACAATTTAGAATTGCGGACATTACGGACATGTCTTTGGAATTGTGGGGGAAACCGGAGCACCCGGAGGAAACCCACGCAAACACGAGGAGAACATGCAAACTCCACACAGAAACGCCAACTGACCCAGCCGGGGCTCGAACCAGCGACCTTCTTGCTGTGAGGTGATTGTGCTACCCACTGCGCCACCGTGCTGCCCTCTCTTCTTCTACTTGCAGCAAATTAACATGGCTAAGCATATTCCGTCCAACTGACACAATCAGAGAAGAACTGTCTATGAAGAGCTAGATTTTGATTAAAGATGCACGATTAATTAACTTGCGCGGATTGTTCAGCTTAACACTAACAACGCATAAATAAATATTGTACACTTTCGTGCAAACTAAAGAGTCCTAAACCTCAAAAATGTCAAGTGTTTTGCCGGCATTCATATTTCCACAAGGCTCAACTGTGTCAAGCTCAGAGCTAATTACTGGAGTCCAGACAGTCATTCTGAATCAATTATGAATGGAATCTTTCATTTCAGTGATGTAAGCACGCGGTGGGTCGCGTTACATAGCAACGGATCGCGTGTTGTTTGCTCTAGCGAAACAAATCTTGTTGTGTTGCATCGGGACTATATAGGCTGCATTACAATGTTGAACAAAGCTTGCTCTGCATAACTTCATGAGTGAGAGATACGCACCTGTAAATGTGACTGCAGTGACATCGTCAGAGGGAAGGTTTCGACTGGAGGATACGGATTGCATCAGCTCAAGCATGTTGCGTTTTCTAACGAGCTGAGTAATTGTTTGACATACTTCTGTCTGTACCATTATTGCAGAGTAGGTACAACAATCAAACATATATTTTAGCCTATATAAACTGCTTGCACTGATAGCCCACTTGAACGTATTTGAAAATAAAAAGCGAAACAGAAAACAAAACAGTATAGTACAGCATTAATATTGTGAAATATTATTGCAATTGAAAGGAACTGATTCCAATTTCATATTTTGTTTATATTTTGGTAATATTAATATTATATTTATGATACATATAGACTAATGTTTGTAATATATTTTTTTCTGAGAGCTGAATTTTTAGGAGCCATTATTCTTTTCTTTATTGTCACATTTTTATTCATTTATTTTTTAATTTACAGGGATATTCAATCACAAAATATATTTTTGCTGCTTGTTTAAACTACTTTTTTTTTTTGGAAAAATAAGCTGAATCAACACTATTCTTGAGTTTTTCTTGGGACAACTTAATCGTTTTTAATCCACTTAAATTTGTAAAAACAATTAAGCTAACTTAATCAATTTGTGTTGAGGCAACACGAAGGACTTGTGTGGAACCCAGCATTTGTTTTACAGTGTTGAATAGATGGCTCAAAAGAACACAATTTACACAGAGTAAGTTAAATACATGTCAGGGTTCTGTGTTTTGTGTCATGTGTTTTCCCCATGTGCTGTTCTCCATGTGCTTTCTGTGTTTTCCCATGCCATGTGTGTTTATGTCATGTGATCCCTTTGTTCTAGTTCCCCCGCCATTTGTGAATGTTCAGTGCTTCCACCTGTGTCTCACCCCTGTGTCCAATTAGTTCTATTATGTGCTGTGTATTTAAGTCCTGTGTTTTATTCAGTCCAGCGTCAGGTGCTGAATGTCATCCCTGTGTGTCAACGTGTGATTCCTTGTGATTCCTTGTGATTCCTTGTGATTCCTTGTGATTCCTTGTGATTGAGTGTTTAGTTTGTATTAAATATTCGGATTCTGTGCTTTTATTTTTGTGCGATCCTGTGCTTTTATTCAATTCAAGTTTATTTAAATAGCGCTTTTTACAATGTAGATTGTCAAAGCAGCTTAACATGTTCAAGTAAAGTCCAGATGCAGCTTTTATGAGAGCTAAGCGAGCCGAGTCGTGACAATATAGCATTCAAATGATTCATTTTGATAGTTGCAATACATTCTTGCATTTTTTTTCCTTGTGGAACAAATGCGTTTTGTTGAAAAGAACAGCATTTATTTGAAATGGAGGGCATTAGTGACATTATAAATGTCTTTACAGTCGCTTTTAATGAGTTTCAGTGATTCTTTTGTGAACAAAAACTACTTTCTTTTAAAAATTCGTAGTTTTGCTATTGTGTTATCAATTGCAACTTCATTCAGCGGAACAGTCTTTATATGAAATAGAAATATTCTGTTTAGAATATATTAAGTTGAACATTTTCTTGTTGGGGAAAGCAGCTTTTCTTTCAGATTCATGCATTTTCAGGAAATGAAGTCATAGATAGCTCTCCTAATATTTTGACATCTAACATGCAGTTGAAGTCATTAGCCCTCCTGAATTATTATAATTATAGGTAATAATATAGACCGTAAAACGTTCTTTAAAAAATTTTAAACGGCTTTTATTGTAGCCGAAATAAAACAAATGAGACTTTCTCCAGAAGAAAAAATATTATAGGAAATACTGTCAAAAATGTCAAACTCCAATGTAAACAGGTCTAGTGTGTCTGTGTTTATATTAGTTGTCCTTCACAGCGCCATCAGTGTCAGTCTGCTGTGATGAGCCGCTGTCACCTGACCGGCTCCGGCTGGTAACTGTAGTGCTTCACGTCAGTGTTATCTGGCCGTGCTGTCTGGAGCAGGCCTGACAGACACCTCAGCTTACCTTAATGTTCTCTCCGTCTCTCCATCTGCGCTGAAGATGATCTGCACGCACAATAACAACAACAGCAGTGTTCATAAATGCAGACAAACATGCATTTCGTGCACTATAGAAACTGCACTGTTAGACTTTGACACAATTTTACAGTTTACCGCAAAAACGCCCAGTAAAATACCACACTGTAATATGCACTGCATTGTGGGCCATTTTTAATCTTTTACAGTAACTTACTGCATATAAGTATTTTGCGGTATTTTACTATAAAAGTAATTAAGCCCTGCTACTGTAGTTGATGACAAAAATGAGACAGTCAATGAAAATGTGCTTGGAATGTATTAAGTTCAATAGAAAATGCTAAAAATAAAAGTTTTGTACTGCTAGTGTAAAATGTAAATAAATTACAGTAAAAGTACTGTAAAAATTGTCATACTGTACAAATAAAATATGGTAAAGGGCACATTTTACCATAAAAGGAAGTTGAGGTAAGGCTATTTTACTGTTAAATGAAATTGCGGTATGGTCCTGCTACTGTAAAACACATTTACAGGTAAGATACTATAAAGGGGTTGCGGTAACTTGCTGGCAACAGTGCTGCCAGTAAATTACTGCAAAAATACAATAAAACGTCCAACAGTGTGGCATGGATTTGATCGTGATAGATGTGGGAATGTATCTGTGAAGTCATTGTGTTTGATATTTTGTGGTAAACGTTGCATACGAATGTGAGCATGTCTGAGCAGGTACCATAGATCAGTGTTTCTCAACCACGTTCCTGGAGGACCACTAGCTCTGCACATTTTCCTTGTCTCCTTAACCAGACACACCTGATTCAGATCATCAGCATTCAGGAGATCAGGAGACATCCATAACATGCAGTGTTGGTGGTCCTCCAGGAACGTGGTTGAGAAACACTGCCATAGACGAATTACAATAGATAATGAAGGCCAGCATTATGTCTATACTGCGTCTAATACTTCCCCATTCCATTTTGAGTCTGTGTGAATTGGTAGTAACGCTATTACCAAAACAAATTGCATACATATAGGCAATACATTTACAGTTTCTTAAGTTTAGACTTACAGTTAGGGTTATGAGCTTCTAGATCCTGTTATCCAACTATTAATCTCTTCTGATTTTGGGAATAATTTACAGTTAGGGTTAGGTTTAGGGGTGGGGATTATTTATGGATTATATTTTGAAACAGGAATGATGTTTCAGGATCAACATGGATGTTACACACGGATCACAGCAATACGTGATAGCAGAATCACAACCATCCCTAATATGAATTCATATTTTCAAATCACTCTCTCAAATCAAATCACTCACTTTTCTTCGGCTTTTTCCCTGCTTTATCAGGGGTCGCCACAGTGGAATGAACCGCCAATTATTCTGGCATATGTACTATGGGCGGATGCTCTTCCTGCCGCAACCCACACACTCTCCCATTCACACACTAAAGCCAGCTTAGTTTATACAGTTATCCTATATCACATGTCTTTGGACTGTGGGGGAAACTGGAGCACACGCAGTGCAAACATGGGGAGGCCTCCTGGTCCTGTCCTGTCAGGACTCAAATCGTTTTCAAATCAGTTAGAGAGACAACCTCAAAAAGTCTGGTGAATAGACTCCAAAAATCTCAAACAAGTTTGTCATTAAACATGTGGTACTTCATTCATGTTTCATTTGACACAGCATTTGGCTGTAACACAGTTGACAAAATAATAAATCAAATATTCATTTTTCTTTACATATTTAAAAAAGGTATTTGAGCTTAAGCTTGCCAAATAAATTCAGCACTTGTATTATTCAAGTGTATTATTATAGATGTGTATTATTCAACCTGGTTTATTAAAAATAAGACTGATTTTCTGATTTTTTTTGGCTAACATGAAATGTATCCCAAAATATAATATGACTCATGGACCACAATACATTGTAAAAAATGCTGGGTTGAGAAAAGCCAACATTGAGTCAAATATCGACAAATCCAACAATGGATTATTTTTCTTTTAATTACACTTCTTAAATTACACTTTTTATCCCAATGGTTGGGTGTATCTATATTTGACCTAATGTTGGCTTAAATCAACCCAGCATTTTTTTAGAGCACAAGCCATATTTCCAGCCCCTTATTGAGTCTACCATGAAGAATAAAGACAGATTTGAAGGCAAACAATGCTCTAACCTGGTTTTACAGGGGTTGGACAATCAAACTGAAACACTGGCCAATTTAGTGTTGGAGATTTCATGGTTAAATTTGACCAGCCTGGTGGCCGATATTCATTGACTGCACATTCCACCAGTAAGAGCAGAGTGTGAAGGTTTAATTAGCAGAGTAATAGCACAGTTTTGCTTAATGCACACAACATTATGGGTGACATCAGAGTTCAAAAGAGGACAAATTGTTGTTGCACATCTCACTGGCTCATCTTTGACCAAGACAGCAAGTCTTTGTGATAAATGAAGAGCCACGGTATCCAGGGTAATGTCAGCATACCACCAAGAAGGACAAACCACATCAAATAGGAGTAACTGTGGATGCAAGTGGAAGCTGTCTGAAAGGGATGTCCGGGTGCTAACCCAGTTTGTATCCAAAAAAAATAACACCACAGTTGCACAATTCACTGCAGAATTAAATGTGCACCTCAACTCTCCTGTTTCCACCATATCTGTGCATCGGGAGCTCCACAGGTCAACATACATGGCCGAGCTGCTATAGCCAAACCTTTGGTTACTCATGCCAAAACTAAACGTCAGTTTTAATAGTGCCAGCAGTGAAAATCTGGGCTGCGGATATGTAAAATGTGTATTGTTTGCTGATGATTCCACCTTTACTGTCTTTCCCACATCCAAGAGAGTTACAGTGTGGAGAAGCCCCAAAGAAGTGTACCTTTGCATGCCCAGAGTAAAGCTTGGACTGCAATACTATGGTATTCTCTATGCCCAATACTATATATATATATACATATATATATAGTTTTCCCTTTTCTAAGGCCTCACAGCAGCGTCATCTTTAAGTGAAGCTTTGATTTACCGTAGCTTGATACAACTGCAGGTTTTCACGTGTTTGCTGTCTCTTTAACGGCTGGTTTCTCTGTTTCTCATTGAATATGCTCATGGAGGATGGCTCTGGTCTTGAATTGGATCACTGCAGGCGTCACAAGACACTGCTTATCGGACTCAGCTATCATGATGATGAAGTAAGAAAGGTAAAAAGAGAGGGATCTTAGCGTACCGACTACAGAAAAAAGGAGGAGGGCTGGTGTCAATTCACCCCTTTTTCCCTGCATGTTAAGTGTTTCTAATACCAGTGAAATGATACCGAGGCAACACGTTTGGCTGTTTTTAGCATGCGTGATTCCCTTCAGCTATCACGTATTGCTGCTATTCTAGCCTTAACCTCGGCGGCCGTATAGACTCATGAACATCTGATCTGCAAACAGTCATTAACTCCGCCGCCTCCGTCACCCCTTCACCTAACCTTCACTGTGATCTTAACCTGCCTATGACAGCAGCCGCGGATTAACAATTCATCCTGATTTAAGACAATGCAGACGGAAACTAAATCCTGAGGCTAAAATTAACACTAATGGGTCTTGAAGAGGGCCTGAGAATGCAGAAATCATTCATGAGGAGCACTCAGGAAAGACACACCGCGGTGATGTCAATCAAGCGATTCATAACTAATGATCAAGGGTGGATCAGGGCAAAGTGAATGAATGACAGCTTGGACCTGGACTGGAGCGAAACTCTCATTTTACATGGGATAAATATAGAGATGGAAATTTCAGCCACTAAAATTTGATTCATTTTTATGAAAATTATCTAAATGTCACATTTAAATTTAACTGTCAAAAATTAATGGTAAAGAAGAAAACAAAAGCATGTCTACTATGGGCACAATGGTGACTTAGTGGTTAGCACTGTCGTCTGACAGCAAGAAGATCGCTGGTTCGAGTCCCGGCTGGGCCAGTTGCCATTACTCTATGGATTTGCAAGTTCTCCCCGTGTTTGTGTGGGTTTGCTCAGGTTTCCCCCAAAGTCCAAAGACATGTGGTATGTAAATTGGATTAACTAAATTGGCCGTAGTGTACGTGTATGTTACTGGGTTGTGGCTGGAAGGGCAGACGCTATGTAAAACATATGCTGAAATAGTTGGTGGTTCATTCCGTTGTGGCGACCTCTGATAAATAAGGGACTAAGCCGAAGGAAAATGAATGAATGAATATATATATATATATATATATTCTCACTTTAACAATCTATTTTCTATTTTCTTGTACATCTTTTACTTAAAAAAACTTCTGACCTTCTAACAATAACTCTTTACATATTGATGTTCTTTTGTTGTTATCCTCACTTGTTCGTCGGTCTAGTTAAAAGCCTCTGCCAAATTATTAAACGTAAATGTAAAAAAAAGAAGAATAAACAGCTATATAAAATACAAAAGTAAAATATTTAATTCTTTATCCACTGAAATGTCTCAGCTAGCAAAATACAACAAGCTTGGGTGTTTCACATAGAGACCAAACAATGACTCTCTTGGTTCGAAATTTAGCCATTAGGATACCTTAAACTAAAATATTAGAAAATGACAGCAGATCACATATAGGCTTATTCATTTACAGCAGCCCTTCATGATCCAGACAGCTTAAACACAACATAACACAATGTACAGACTTTGAGATAATCCTCATAAAGTGGCAATTCATGCTGCTTGCTAAACATGCAGGGAATTAGCTATCCGATCGCACTGTGATGATGATGTGGCGTTTTGCAAAGTCATTAAAAATGCTAAGAATTTCAACCAGAAGAAATTGGCGATGTGTCTGAAATTACATACTGTGTGGCTACATTTGATTTTGAGTTTACTTGTCAATTTTTAAGAAAGTATGTTATTTATCGTGAATTATCTGCAATGTTGCTACTGTCACGTGACCTTCCAGCATCAGTTGCTTCACTGTCATGTGCCATCCACAGATCCCCTCATGTGGTCCCATTAATTCACCGGAAATATTTGATTTTTACATATTTCAAGTATGCTAACTTGGGATCCGGGGTATTAATGTGTAGTAAAGACCAATTGGGGACTGCTTTATAGTGGGGGTAAGTTATAAGCTATAATCTAGTGTTTAAAAATGTACTGTAGCCTTTTAAAAGTCTACCCTTACTGGAAGTTGCTGTGGTGCAGTGGGTAGCACAATCGCCTCACAGCAAGAAGGTCGCTGGTTCGAGCCTCGGCTGGGTCAGTTGGCATTTCTGTGTGGAGTTTGCATGTTCTCCCCGGGCTCGTGTGGGTTTCCTCCGGGTGCTCCGGTTTCCCCCACAAGTCCAAAGACATGCGGTAAAGGTGAATTGTGTAAGCTAAATTGTCTGTAGTGTATGAGTGTGAATGAGTGTGTATGGATGTTTCCCAGTGATGGTTTGTGGCTGGAAGGGCATCCGCTGCGTAAAACATATGCTGAATAAGTTGGTGGTTCATTCCGCTGTGGCGACCCCAGATTATTAAAGGGACTAAGCCGAAAAGAAAATAAATATATATTTCCAACTAAAATATAATATCGAGTTTTATTTTTGGGGTCCTCCTCTCATCTTTCAC
Source organism: Danio choprae (assembly GCA_903798125.1). NCBI lineage: Eukaryota > Metazoa > Chordata > Actinopteri > Cypriniformes > Danionidae > Danio > Danio choprae. The sequence goes on from CAIGQW010054307.1 coordinate 4,682,084, forward strand.
TTGCAGCAATGTAACGGTTGGAGCGGTGTGGTCAAGCATATGACGTCATCAGAGAAGGACCGCCATGTTTTCTTTAGTGGATTAACTTGCAGAGATTAATTGTTCACTTTAAGACTAACAATGTATGCAAGCAAAACAAACATTTTAAATTTCGATGTCATGCAGACTATAAATGTAAATGTTTCAGCATGTTTAATAAATTAAAATGTTTCTATAGTAATTGTGAAATAATACAATGGAATGCTCCTATAGCATTCACATAACAGATTTACTTTTGCTCTGTAAAATTTCGGTGGCAAGTTCCAGTCATTTTCAGCAAAATTGAACGTTGTATGAGGGTAATGCAGTTACTATGCTAAATTTGAGGGGGTTGTCCTGGGGTGTTGGGATTGGGTTGTGGGACATCTTGGGGGAAGTCTCCTCCAGGCTGTGGGTGTCCAGGGGCTGGGGATGGACCAGGGGTGGCATTATTTGATGGAGGGCCAGAGGGGTTAAGGTTAGGTGGTTGCTGCTGAGAGGGAACAGGTGGACCACCACCTGGAAATGCTAATAGAAATGCTAATTTCAGTCAGGTTCAAGCTATTGCAGTGTTTGCTATTATACTTTATCACACTCTATCTGTGTAATATTCATTTATAAGTAGGTCTATATTTTAAAAAGTAATTGTGGAATAATTGCTCTTTGGATGAGTCTCAAAATGTCTGTGAATATATTATTGTACAGTTAGGTCAAGCTACTTTTCACAAGACATAAGTTCATATATAATGTAGCACTTACAGTATATTGTATTACAAGGGCTACCTTTCTAGTGCACTATTTTTAGAGCAGAGTGAAAGCATCCATCAACTCTGTCAAAGCACAATTGCTTTAAAAGAGTGACAGTAAATGATGTGACAATAAAAGCTTTGAATTGGTCTAATCTGCTGCCATTTTGAACAGTAGATAACACCAATAATGTTCAATGTTTTGTTTTCAGTGTCTATATATATAACCACCAGAGGCCGCCAGAGAACTTCTGTTAGATGTGCACTCATCTTATTCTTACTAGGTAAAGAAAGGTTCAGAGGGTTCAGGTGGTGTGTGTACAGTGTTAAACCAACAAGAGGGCAGCAGAGTCATTCACCTGTCTCCTGACAATCTATTGCACTAAACGTTATGTAATAAACACAGTGATAGTGCTATGCCATTTGTGTCACAAACGTTTAGGATGATGATGATCCTTTATAGTGCAAAAAGAAAAATAATTGATAGTTCACTCTTAAAAATTATAATTTTCTCAAATTTACACACCTTCAGGCTGTCAAAGGTATAAGTGACTTTTCAGTTCTTCAGAAAAATCAAAACAAATAACAAGCCATTGGCTATAGCACAGCTTTTAAAAGTCAGAAAAACATATACAGGCAAAACAAAATGAACTGATTTTCCACAAATGTCATTATACAGCATGAAGCTCATACCTGAGACTGTTAATGCACAGAAACGTTTGCCTAAGCTGTTGAATAAAGGATGATTGTGATTAATGTTCAATTTTCATCCAATTTAAATATCATCTAGAGTCGTGGGTGTTCATTTGATTTTATGAATCACCCAGGACCACAGTTTCAGCTAAAAATCTTCTTACCTATATATTTGAGTTATTTAACAGCACATCCTCAGTTTTCGGCTGAACCATCTCTCTAAATCTGGCTTCAATAATGTCCTGTTGTAACTTTAGTAATATTTTTATGTCTTAATAATCAAAAGGAATGATTAGTTGATATATTCCAAAACTATTTACTTAAAAATATTTATTATTCCTATTTGGCACATCCAGAACGCAATCTGATATCGACGTTAAAACTACAACTCCACTCATTCAACTGAACCACGCAAGCATTCCGGCGAGCCTACGCGTAAATGGGAGGATCCGCATTTTCTTTTTAGAAAACTGTCATAGCGTATTACTTCAAAAACTCAATACACGGCAGAATAGATAAATAATTCAAACTCAACAAATGAACAACGCTGCTATTTGCAGCGAACTACTCGCAAAATCCACAACACAGATTTATTCCCTGCATCAAAACCAAAAGTGGTCTGATCTCGAGCAGTCCATATGTTCGATACGCGGGGGGAGACGAGAAATATCTTTAACAGTCACATAAAAAAGCATCAGAAAGTAATCATAAATTACCTCGCGAAAATGTTACCATCATAATTCTAAATACAAAACATTTCTGTTAGATTACTAAAAACGCAAACAGCTCATCAAAACAGCTAAAACGATTTAGCCCGACCTCCCCTATCTCCCACACATGCCCTGCGCGAGTCGACTCCGGCTGTCCCTCTTTGTCCGGCAACGAGTAGGCCGTAATTAACATGGCCAATTTCGCGTTTGGGGATAAATATTAAATCGTAAGTCTATTTGACATTGATTGTTTGTCATATGCGGGTTGACATCCATGTCTTGATGCTGCAGTCAGGTGTTGATGAATGAGCGGTGTAAGCAACGTTTAACATCTTTACCTTGCTTGCTGATGGCTAAACGGCTAACGGTAGCTAGATCGCGAATTCAAATCACGTTTGAATTAAATTCAAACGCCTAACGCGTCATTTACCCTCGCACTGCACGTTCGAATCGAACGCGGTTTAAAATGGCGAGACGAGCTTGGCGTGCTTGGGTCTAAATGCCATTTAGACAGCACTTCAGGTAGAAACACATCTGTATGTGATCACATTGCAGGCAGGGCAGATGTGGATTCACATTCAGTCCATCCCAATCACTTTCTCATCACGGCTGGTTTGCGTGCTTGCAAAGATCGTTTGATCAGTAACTCAGCGTTTATCTGCGATGGTGTAACTTAGCTCACGGCGTCGTTACTTAGGAGTGCATGCGTGTAACAAATCTGCAGAAGATGACAAATCTGACATTAAACATAAAACATTGATGCATCCTTCAGACATGTTGCTGAGTAGGTGCCTGAACTCATTGGCCCATCGGTACAGTTAAATTAAAGCATTTCACGCGCAATTCCTGGGACTGCGGGGTGACACTCGTTGGACCCGAGGAGCTTTTCGTCACATAAACTAATTTCTGTTAATGAACGGTGTCATGGCACCGCACCAACAGGCATTTTAATGGCGGGACAGCAGCAGCAAGGAAAACGAGGCAAAGGTAGGAAACCGTCAATCAGCGCATCTCTGTGTCCGAGCGGGAATCCACTCAGCTGTGGCTGCAAATCTCCCTTTCCCCTGTCCGCACATGCCTGAATGTCCGGTGGCCTTGTTTTCGTGGGGATCTGTCTTTGGGTAGCTTTATGTCAACCACGCATCACTTTTCTTTTCACGCGTGTTCGTTGGGGTTTTTAATATATTGCATTTAACTATTTTCCAACCTGTTGTTTGCCCTAAAGCAAGCTTCTTACCTGGGATTTGGGATCTTTTAAGGGATGCAGAAATGCTTGAATTTGTCTTAGAGATAAAACAATATTGATTTTCTGTTAAGTTTTATTTGTACATGTTGACAAACTTCCTCTACACTTTTACATTGTGTTATTTAATATGGCATTATATTAATAGTTTATATTATTGCTGTTGTGTGTATAGCTGTGTTCATGCATATGTAAATGTTTCAGGTTTTTCATATTTATTTTGGGCTGTCTGATTGTTAGTCGGAATGTTTTACTTTGGAATGGATAATAATTGTCAAATTAAACAAATATATTGTTAACCCGATCACTAATAGCACTGCTAATTACATGTGTATGTGAGATCTGAGAAATCTTGAGCTTGTCCACTTTTGACTACGTCCTAAGGTATTGAAAATAAATTCGTTCAAACAGCCACCAAAGATGTGCAATTAAAAATCCTTATTCGTTTTTAAAGGACAAATGGGTGTAAAAAGACACGTATTGCTTTCTGTTTCGCTTCAAGTTCATATTATAAATTGTCAGAGCCTTTTTCACAATCTTAGATCTAAAGTTAAAAAGCCTAATCATGACACCAACCATACACCTCGTCCCTGAAATAAAATCAGGAAAGTTGTTGAAAGTGGACAAAAGAGATGGATTAAAACTGCAGGTGTAAATGGGAATGGGATTCCCTCATGTAATTGTGAACCAAAACATGGTACAAACTTGAATACCGCAAATAATACCTATGAGTAACAAGAAAAAGCTATCAAAATATTTGATCAATTATTACACATTAAGAGTGTATTATGGTTTGATTAAATTGCTCTTCTTTTTTCATTGGAGATAAGTTTAATTAAAATGTTTTGCACACAAAAAGAAATTAAGTTTTAATATAGACAATCTATATACAATAATAATTTAACAAGAGTTCTAAAATCTGTTTATTATGAGTATTCCCTTTTTATTTTTTAAATGCCAGGCAGGTTTGCATTTAATGTTAGCAGTGTTATACAGTGGGGATGTAAATGGACAGTTAAAGAGATGGTTCACCCAAACATTTACTCAGAATTTTCATTTTTGGGTGAACTATCCCTGTAATGGCCCTGCTGTCAAATACCACTTGACAAATGACAACTTAAACATTTATTGTGCATGTATTTGAGCTTTTTAAACAATCAAAGCCTTTTTTTATATACCCGTTCCTTGACTCTAACAGCTACTTTTCTCCCCTCCTTATTTTGTCCCATTGTTCCCCAATTTGATTTCTGCCTCAACAGGTTCCCAGATGAAGAGCCCAGAGAAAAAGAAGAGGAAGTCCAACTCTCAGGTCAGTTTTTGAACATTTGTTTTTTTAATTTGCTTTTGGCAAGCTATTTTCAGCACATTTAAAATCATAATTGCATTTAATACAGTAAGGAAAGTAAGTAATTCAGTGTCCTCGTCTTATTTCTCGATATTTTCTCTTAGGGGGCAGCATTCTCCCACCTCTCTGAGTTTGCACCCCCTCCTACGCCGATGGTTGACCACCTGGTGGCCTCTAATCCTTTTGATGATGACTTTGGTCCGCCATCGCGATCTGCTGGAGGTGGTGGTCCAGGTAGTGCCACTTTTCTGCCCAGCCCAGGAGCCGGTGGAGGTGGCTATGGAGGGCCGGGTCGAATGGGAGGAGGTATGGGGTTTATCGGTGGCCCAGGAGGACCTGGAGGTGGACAGCCTGGCCGACGACCACCTTTTGGTCCACCAACACCGAACACTGGACCACACCACCCACTTGGATTTGGGGGCATGCCAGGCTTTGGAGGTGGAGGAGGGGGAGGAGGAGGTGGAGGAGGATTTCCACCAGGAGGTCCATCCCAGTTTAATATGCCACCCAACTTTAGCCCACCAATGCATCCTGGACAAGGATTTAACCCAATGTTATCACCGGGAGCTATGGGTGGTGGTCCAGGTGGCGGAGGGGGTCCACCACATCCAAGGTTCGGTATGCCTCAGCAACAGCCTCCACATGGACAAGGTGGCCATCCCTTCAACAGCCCTCCCTTACCTGGCGGTCCTGGCCCCCGTGGGCCTCCACATGGCCCCATGAACCCTATGGGGGGAATGGGAGGAGGCATGAACATGATGGGCATGGGTGGTGGAGGTGGTGGGGGTAATATGGTGGGTGGACACCCAGGTATGCCTCCGCAAGGACAGTTTCCTCCTCCACAAGATGGCCCCTACCCTGGATCAAGTCCTCCTGTTGGTGAAGAGGGAAAGAACTTTGGTGGTCCAGGTGGTGGTCCACCTGTTCCCTCTCAGCAGCAACCACCTAACCTTAACCCCTCTGGCCCTCCATCAAATAATGCCACCCCTGGTCCATCCCCAGCCCCTGGACACCCACAGCCTGGAGGAGGCTTCCCTCAAGATGTCCCACAACCCAATCCCAACACCCCAGGACAACCCCAGTCGGCTCCTCAACCCCCAAATCCCAATTCATCCCCCACAGGTCCGCTGAATGGCCCCCAGCCTCAAGCTCCAAACAATCAGCATCCACCACCCAACTCCACCGGTGGCCCTGGACCCAACACCCCATCAAACCAGCAACAACCAACGCCACCCAACTCCGCTCCAGGCTCCACACCCTACAGTCAGCAGAATAACGCTCCTGGTGGTCCAATGCCAAACCAGCCCCCCAACTCAAACCAGAACAACCTTAACAACAGCAGTGGCAGCAACACCCCGGGTAGCAACCCCAATCCTCCGTCCAACTCTAACTCTACTCCCAACACCCAGTCTCCGCTTCCCAGTGGACCCGCTCCACCATCTGCTGGCCCAGGCTCTGGTCCCCCAAAGCTAGGTGGGGGCATGGTGTTTCCTTGTGGCCTCTGCATGTCAGAAGTGCACGATGATCAAGAGGCCATCTTGTGTGAGGCCTCTTGCCAACGATGGTTTCATAGAGACTGCACAGGCCTAACTGAGCCTGCATATGGGCTGCTAACCAGGGAGAGTGCCGCAGTGTGGGCATGTGACTTTTGCCTCAAAACTAAAGAGATTCAAGCGGTTTATGTGCGCCAGGGATTGGGACAGCTAGTGGCTGCAAATGATGGCTGAGGGAGGGAGGAAGATGGGTGAAGAGGGATGTTTTATACATTTTTTTTGGTGCTTCATGTCTTGTGTTTCGCAGTGAGGAAGTGAAATTGAATTGAAGAATAAACCTGAAAACCAGAGGAGAGTGAGATGTATGGATTAAAGTGAACTTCTTATTGTGAAGCTACTTCTTGCATTTGTTGCTTCACAGACCTTATAAGCACTTTTATGGCCCATGTCTCTGAATGAAACTCATTATATCAGATGTTGGAAATGTTTGTATATAGAATATCATGACACATTTTCGAGATTCAGCTGTTTTTGATTGTTGCACTCATAGGTCTTCATTTTACCTTGGTGACAAATTTGGAGAAGCAGCTTGATTCTGGCCAGAGTGAAAATCAAACTTCAAAACTTATATACAAGAATTAAACCTTTCTGTGATTACACCCAAGATCAGCATCCAATAAGCTGTCCAATCTTTATTTAAATTTTTTCAAAATCCAACATCTTGATCTGCAAAGCACTGATGCCAACTTGCTACCTCAAAAATTTGACATGTCTGGCTAAGATTGCTTTTAAGGCAAGAGTGTATAGTCACCACACAACCTCTCCTCTCCTCTCAGCGATCTCTATTTCAGTATATCCAAAGGTAACTGGCAGTGTCCTGAAAAAGGCATATAAGACATGTAGATAATCAATATTTCACTGTGTCCGTCATTGAATACATTGGCAATCTGACAGAATTTCTGCTAATTCATTGTCAGTGCAACTCTAGATTGTTTCTCTTTATGTACAGCTACTCCCTGTTTTGACACACAAGTGGACAATATGTATGTGGTCTTTGGATTGCATGTTAACCAATGCAGTACTGTGTCAGAACTGGTTATAAACGTTACTTTTACTGTTCCAGTTAGGCCTCATCCTGGGCTATGAAGTAGACCAAATAACAGAACGAACTCCAATGTTGTCGCAGAGTAAGATGTTTGCAGTTTCTTTTTTTTTTCTACAAGTCTGTCCATCTTGCCTTTTTCTTATATTTGAATTCTTATGTACCTGTGTGTATGCTGTTCAATGTGCTTGCTCTGGCGCCCTCCATTCGCCAGCGTTGTGCAGTAATATGGGGAGTGTTCTGGGCTCTGGCTCTGTACTGAAAGAAGTAAACTAAATTGTTTTTTACAAGTCTTTTTGTGACCATTTTATTGTATTAAATTTGGGTCGAAACCCCTATAAACCATGTCATGAAGTTCAAGATACATGTTTCCTTGAACACATTCGTTTTCAGCTCTTCTGCCTGAAAGGAACTCTAAAGCAATGTTTCTCAACCACGTTCCTGGAGGACCACCAGCTCTGCACATTTTCCATGTCTCCTTAACCAAACACACCTGATTCAGATCATTAGCTCTTTAACAGAGACTGAAAGACCTGTAATGGGTGTGACAGACAGGAGACGTCCAAAAAAATGCAGTGTTGGTGGTTCTACAGGAACATGGTTGAGAAACACTGCTCTAAAGTAATGTTTTAAGTTCTTTATTAGCTACAACTTGGTCGAACCAAACTGGATCCCCATTTTTTTGGTCACATTTCAAAATTGCCCTTTTGTATAGAGATCTGAATTTAATGATGGTCGATGGTCAACTGCTTATGTTTAAGAAAATGAGATGATCTGGGTTTTGTGTAACGGTGCATTGTCCTGCTGGAAGTAGCCATGTCAAGAAGGGTTCTCTGATTATAAATGGATGGACATGGCCAGTGTTAATTCTCAGGTAGGCTCAAGTTTTTAAACAATTTCCATTACATGAGAGTATCACCGTTCAACATCGGAAGATTCTTAAAGGGATAGTTCACTTATGAATATATGAAAATATACTGAAGAATGTTGGAGAAAGCGGCCATTGATGTCCATAGTATGTTTTGTTTTTTACTATGGATGTCAGTAGCTATGTTTCTATCCAAAGATGTGAATTAAATTTATGTTCATAACTGGAATATTGCATATAAGACATGCAAATAAAGCAGTTTCCATCCAAGTAGTTAAAGAGAAAAAAACCGTCACTTCCTGGAGCCAAATGTCAAAAGTAAAAACGAAATTTGCTGCGGTAGGAGAGGCTGTGTCAATCTTTTCTTTATTTAATAAAGGACTTGTGCCTCAGAAGGCAGTATGCTGACATGCAATGAACGCATGGTGGTGTTTAAAGGCATCAATACGCAGAGCACAGATGCTCTTGACAATTCTGGAGGTAATTAATAATATAAAAAAACTAATACTGGCGTGTTAGAATGACCAAAACAACATTTCAGGTGTTTTACAGTGTGCTCAGCCTGCTGGTTTGTCCATTCACACACACATTTTTACCATCACAAGATCTCTTATAACAAAATCACTTTTTTTAATGCGCATACCGGAATTTGTTCGGTAAAAGTGTTTTCATCGTAGTTTATGCGCATCGTTTTTTATTGAATACAAAGTTTATCCTACTCAGTTATGTGCATGTTCTCCATTTAAAATTATGTGCATTTTCAAAATTTATGCACATCTTGGCATTTCCATCAACCGTTTTTTTTTTTATGCGTTTCCAAAATGCTCATAAAAATAGGTGGATGGAAATGTAGCTAATGGCTGCTTTCTTCCCCAACATTCTTCAGAATATCTTGTTTTGTTCAAAAGTCATTAAAGTTTAGAAACACTTGACTGAGAAAATGGTGAGGGCACTTTTATTTTTGTGTGAACTATCCCTTTAAATCTGGCGTTTCGATGCCGTTGTAATTTTTTAAATGACTTGGTAAGAACTTGATGTGCAAAGATCTCAAAACGTTCATTAATTCATTCATTTTCTTTTCGGCTTAGTCCCTTTATTAATCTGGGGTTGCCACAGCGGAATGAACCACCAACTTATTTCAAAACGTTGTAAATCAATATTTGTAGTAGTTTTTAGCTACTATAATAGGTTATAAGACAGAGCTTTACTCAAAAATCAAAACAACCCCTCAGAAAACTGCTGGTAATTCTTGAAAATGAAATCTGGGTTTTGAGGTTGAATAGTAATGCTGCAGAATATTATGCCTTTTCCACGATTGTTTTCACACATAAAAAATCATAAACATTATAGCTTGAGAAATTTAAAGTTTAACCAATGAAACTTTAGTAAAGATTTGATGAAATTTAATGAAAATTTAGTTATTTTTTTTAAAGGTAAAGTGTCCCTTATTCAATTTCTGTTGACTTAAACAGTTTTTTTTAAATCATACAACAATTTATCATCAATATAACATTAATTATTGTGTGTTTAGTTTCATATGACTTTGTTTTAAACCAAAATGCAGTTTTACCGTCAATAAACCGAGGCATCGAGTTTCTTAAATTTGTTAATGGACGGGTCCTGAATTATTTGTATTAGATTGACGTTGGATCACGGCCAATCACGTGTTCCCATCGAGCGGCCTTGGGACAACTCTCCAGCCAATGAGAGCCTAAGAAGGGCGGGTCGATGACGCAAAGGCAACAGGTTGTTTCGGAAAAAAAACGCACTGACAGTTTTGCATGGACTGTCCATCCTCCGTCTCAACGAGTTTTTAAATTCACATTAAATCAATAAAAAAAGGCTTATTTGTTATTGTATGCGTTGCGAAGGTCATTGCTGAAGGTTTCGGAAAACAGGTAAGCAGGCGGAATTTCTTTGTTTGCTCAGCGGTGTATTATTTACCTTGGGCTTTTTGTTTTTGCTGCTGTCCATGGCTGCGGGTTTGAGTCCAGCATATGAGTTGTTATAATCCGTAATCACATGGCTTTCACATTTACAAACAAGTTCTGCTGAGCGAAGCAGATAAACACCTGTTGCTTTGTATGAGAAAGCTGCAGACTGGATTACTGTGAGGATGCGCGGTCTGTTGTCTTCTTAAATAATGAAGTCAAAATGATCTCCTGAGATGATGATTAGCGTCATTTTTGTTTATTGTAAGTTTGTTTCTGTAACAAAGAAAACTAATCAATAAGTCAAAACTGTAGTCGTTAAATCTCCATTGTATGTTTGTGTTTTTATGTAACTTTAACCCTGTGTATTAAAATAACATGCTGGTTTCGGTCCCACCGATACTGCCTGCCTGCCTGACTGACTGACTTGCTGAGTGGGTGTGACGCAATTTGAACCGTACAAAAATCCTTCCATTCTGCATTTTTCCTTGTGCTTCCTCGTCTTTTTCACTTCATATTTGTAAAACTCACGGACAAAAAGAGCTCGTCTAAAAAGTCTCCGTCTCAGTGTAATTTAATATTTCGCTCCTGGTTATTTCCAACACTGTAACTAGAACATACTGGATTGGCATTGTAAATTACAGTAATTCAAATCTAGCCTCAAACCCAAATGATACCATGTCCCCTGGTTAAGATTGTACACTGGCAGGTATTATAATTAACAAATCATAATCAATAAGCACACCACTTGAGTGGTTTTTAAAGACCTATTCAAAATATTGGTTTAAAAAAATATAGTTTTGGTTTTGTGTCTTAGCTTGCATATCAAATAACCAAGGTACATAAGAGTTTTTTTTTAAATCAGAAAAATGTGCCAAAAGCTATCATGTTTCTTTAGTTGGGGAATTCCTTACAGGGACAATAAGCAAGCATAAAGCTTACAAATATTTAGTTATTGCTACTGATATGAGCTTATAGTTGCACTCAAAAAATGGCTTTTGCCGCTTGTTCAAACTACTTGTTTAAAATGAGTTAAAATAACACCATTCCTAAGATTTTTGGGGGGAGAACTTAATTGTTTTATGTTCAATCCACTTAAATTTGGTGATTAAGTTAACTTAATATATTTGTGTTGGAACAACACAAAGGAACCCAGCATTTTTTACAGTGTGGGACTGACTATGACTTGCAATAAAAATGGAGCATCTCTAGTCTCCAGTGATATTTTTTTAAATACATTTCTTTCACACGCTTGTAGCAAAATGTTGAGTTTTATTAATCTTTACCATTGTCCAGTGGTCTGAAAATGTTTTAAATAAAAAATCCCATCAAAGTAGCATAATGATGAAAACAGAAAACTTAAAAAGAATAAAATAACTAAAACAATATGTACTGAAATGGAAGATGACCATTGTTGTGATACTTTCTGGTGGTCAAATGTTTGTGGAACGTTCATAATTGATGTTTTCTTCCTTTTTGCTGACTCCTGTGTGAACTTGAGGAGAACTGACTTCACACACAACAACAACAACAGTGTGACTAGATGGGGGGAAAAAACAATTAAAGAATGGCTCAGAAAATGGTTAGCGAAAACATGACATTCAAGTATGCCACTTTTTTAAAGATTCTACTTTTTGGGTTCATTCAAAATATTTAACATGTACTAAATTTTAGACCATGTTTGGGGATCATTTGGAAGTGTAAAAAGTGAAAGATGCCTATGTTTAGTTTAATGTATTTGCATAGTTTACATAAATAGCATTTTCCTGACAGTGACATCAGTCAAGATAGCAATTAATGGATTAAAGCCAAGAGATTTCAGAGACAAGTATCTTCAGGGTACTAATATTTCAAAGAGAGTGGTACACTTTTCTTACTTAGATTTTTTGTCTTGTTTCTAGTCTAACTAGACAATAACTAAACATTTTCAAATCAAGAAGCGTTTTGGTTTTGTTTTAAGAAATAATAAGTCAAAATTAAGTGAGCTTTTTTCTTAAAACAAGCAAAATAATCTTGTTTTTCCTTTTGAGATAAGTTTTATATTTTTATTTAACATATTTATATTTGATAACATTTACAGTTACGCTAATGCAATTGTTGGTTTGTTTCTTTTATTGAAATCTTTGGAATGTTAGTAGTGTATCTATTATTATGAATCTATAGGATCTGTTGTAATACAAATCTATTTATCATGCAAATCTGTAACTGAGTACATACAGTGGGAACACATTTACATAAATGGTTGACTTTATAGGCTTTTCTGTTTCTGCAGAATCCTACACGCAAAATGGAAAATGTATTTAACTATTTATTTGACTGTGGTTTGATTGAGTTACCAAAAAAGAGAAATTATTGGGTAATTTATTGGATTTTTAAAGTTACCATGAAATAATTAATTCATATTATTTGTTCCTTAAGTGCATCTTATTGTGAAAAATGCACTTATGCATGTTTTATTTATTTTTAATTGTTTGTTTGGGACCATTGCTTGTTTTGACCAACTTTAAATCAAATATCATAACTGTACCTCCTGGTAAAATAGTTATGTATGGAGGACTTTTCCAATAGTTAAGTCCAATCTGTCTTTATTTTTGAGTGCAATGTCATTGACAGCATCTTAACATCCAAACAAAATAATCAAAAGGCATAGAGCCATGTAACCATAACAAATCTTTGTTTCTTTATTGACAATCAATTGAATTCAGATGTAATCAACTTTAATTTCATATTCTAATATACTGAATTATGTGTGATACATGTGATTTAACAAATGTATATATAATGTATTAGGGCTGCACGATATTGAACAAAAACTGACATTGCAATATTTTCATTTACTGCGATATATATTGCGATTAAAAAAAAAAAAAAAGCATTTCACCAAATAACTTAAATAGCTTGTAAAGAATTCATAATTTTAGATCGATTGGGATGATTCTATAGGGGGGCGTATCTGCATAAAATATCATTCAAAATATGACAAGCTAAGTTAAATACAACCCATACAAATAAACAATGATTTAGGATTTCTGAGGAGTCAAACAGTATTTAGAAGTAGAAGTTAAATAATCACCATATAATCATAATAATAACAACACAGTATTTAATTTATTTACACGTTTAATTTATTTTGCCCAAATGGCTTAAATTAGCTTGAAATGCATAAACAGTCACAGGCCTTAATAGCGCGTATGCAAATAATAAACTTTTACGCTAAGGTAAAATTTAAAATGACTCAACTATGTTGTTAAGTGTATTGTCTGGTCAACTATAATCCTGACTACATTGCAGATCCCTGCGATGTGACTATTGCGGAATCACACATTGCGATATCGATGCTGAAATTATATATTGTGCAGCCCTATAATGTATATATTATAATGTATTTAAAGTGAAAAGTTAGGCTAATTAAGGTGTTAAAACAATAATGCAGTAAAATTGAGGATCAATTTAGGAAACGTAAGGATGCTTGTCATAAAATTTGGCCTCATGAACTATAGTTGCAGTTTGGTTTGACAACATAAAAACATGTGAGGACAAGTCAAGGTTTGGAAATGTAATAGGACTCGAAGCAAAGATGCCACCAAAATGAACAAAAATTACCCATAGGGGGCAAAAAAATATATCTGTGCACAGTAAACTAAACATTTATGGCTATTGCGAATAAAGTTAAATATGAAGATAAATGCCTCAGTGTACTTCATATTCAGCATCTTATTACTCTGCTTTTGCAATGCTGAGAATCAATCACATGCAAATCTGATGAGTTTAAAAGCTTAGTAGCCAATCAAAGGAGATTAATCGTCACTGAAAATTCTAGAGTTGTCATGCTGACTGACTCAATTCTGCACAGGTTTGAGAGCTTTGATTATTAAAATGATTGACATGTTTCCAAAATCTGAAAATCTGTCACCAAGTCTGACATGGAGTTTGTTCAAACACAAAAACTATATGAAAAATATAACCACGTTTCTGTTTGTTTTGTTGTCAGACATATGATGTCAAAATGTAGAATAATAATGCAATATCTGTAGTATTACTTAAGAAAAACACTGATTAAATAAAAAATATGATGATTATAATTGATTGTTTGATATAACTAGATGGTAGAATTAACGGTCTGTAAAAAATCTATTTTGGAAATTAATTATCATGAGTTTTAAAGTGCTGTATACGACAGTAAAAGACATGTTCACCCCAAAATGAACATTTTCTCACCATTTACTCATATTCGAGTGGTTAATTTTTTTTGGAATTTCTTTCTAACATTAAAAACAACACAGCAAGATATTCTGAAGACAGCCATTAACATCAATGAAAACCAATGCTATGGAAGACAATGGCTGCTTTTTTTCAACATTCTTCAGTGTATATTCCTTAGTGGTCAACAGAAGAAAGAAAATCATAAAGATTGGAAAAAGAAATTGGAGGATGAGTAAATGATGACAGAATTGCCATTATTTGGGGTGAACTATCTCTAACTTTACTGCATGAATGGATAATAGCACACCGGTGATTGAGTCTACATTCCTCCAAGAACAAACAGCCATTCTAATACCAGGTGGGACCCAGTGTTTTTTTGGATGGTGAGAATTAGATTCATGTCCACATGCCTATCCGGAGTTCACAGCTTTAGAGTTTGGCAGACGTACACATAAGGGCTTTTCACACGGTGCTTATCCGTCATTGTAGACACTTAAATTTTTATCAAAGAGATTTGTGGTTTGAAGAAGGGTTAGTATCGCATGTGTACAACCATGTCACTTGCATATTGTATTTAATTCATCCAAATGTATAGGCTATTAAAATTTTACAGTTTCTTCCCCCATTTAACTGATGATTTTTTTTTATCTGATGATCACATGGTGAGTTCCAATTTGCAGGAATGCCTGGAATCCTGTCTATGTGAGGAAGACAATGGTTGACTTTCAGTAGCTAATCAGACCTAATGCCCCAACAGGGGTGCTGACAGTTATAATGTAACCAAATCCCCTCCTTTCAAGTAGTTATTCATTGATAGACCAGAGTTTATGGACTGTTATTTTACATCTCGAGTTTTTGCCCCAAGCGTTATGCTGGTGCATTATAAGTTGGTGTTTAACACAGAATGCAACATACTTCTTATAACCACTTCAGAATTCTTAACTTGGAGGTAGAAATGGCTTCAAAACTTCAAGCAACATCCAATCTGATGTGGAGATCTAACAAGGGCTTTAGATGTTGCCCTGCATAGCTGTGAATGTTTTCTGCATCACTTGATTTGTACAATAGAGCACACATGCGTCTCTTTAAACACCAGTAGCTCAGTTGTTCAACGGACTGGACTCCACTTTTTTGATGTGTAAATGTGAGGTTTATGCCGTAAAATGCTTTAATGTGAGCTACAGAATGTTGCCTACATGGAGATCAGGTGTTTTTGAGCTAATGTTAGCACACTTGTGTAATGAAACTGTTCTAGGAAAATGGGAAGACTGGAACCGGAGTGGAATGTGCTAGAACCTGCTCTTACCAGCAGGCACACCTGTTTGTCACATACAAACAATATCTTTCTCTTTTCACATGTGAGACTTTCAATACCTGTGACGACACCTGATAGTTGTGTCGCATATAAAACTGCTTCATATTTCTATTTACCAAGGTGTGACCTTATGTCAGGAAGTCTCTTGGGAAATTAGTATTATTAATAGACTAGTAGGGCTGGGCGATTTGGCCTAAAATCAAAATCTCGATTAATTGAACATTTTAACTCGATTACGATTAATGAACGATTATTTTACTTGTTTATTCTATTTTTTGCCCTCACAGTTCACTGGCAGGTTTTGTACAGTAAATATGTTCACATATTACATGTGAGAGATTTTTGAATGAAGGGTGCGTTGCTTGATTTTAAAATAATTGAAGGAAACACACTATTGACTATGATTATTTATTAAACATCAATGCTGAACAACTGATATTAAACACATTGCCTAAAACCAATTTTTAAAAGTAGAAAATAAGCAGAATCTCTCCTAAATAAAATAACTCTTGCTTATCCTGTAAATAATATTTTAAACAGTGCATTTCTTGAATCTTCTGTAAACAAATAGAAAATATGCCGCCTCAAGGCATATCTGGAACAGCTTTCAATCATCGTCAATGTAGTGCAAATGTGTGATGTGTAGTTACATTTTTCGCGAAGTTTGCGGGTATGTGACCGCATGAAGGCTGCGCTGGACCATACCCGTGCGTTCAACACAGAAGTATAAATCAGCCTTAGTAGAGCGGGGTCACGTGACTCCACACGCATTAGGGAAAGTAATTGAAAAAATTGACCTGGAAAAATTTGATCAATTATAGGTTCTGAATATCGATTTCGATTACTTTTTGATTAATTGCCCAGCCCTGTCAAAAAGATTAGACTAAATAACACAAAAGTTTTTTTTTTTTTTGTAACCATAAGAAAACTGGATATAGTTTTTAAAATTTATTTAATAATAGTCTATTAGTCAGACATTATGTCGAACAAATACATTGTTTATTTATGAAACATTTAATATTTCGTTTACTTGCTATAGAATACATGTTGTGCCATCTTTGTGTGTCTGCCTCCTCTTTGAGAACTTCAGTTAGTTCATCAGAGGGTCTAGCCATTTACTTTAGTCTCTAAATGGACTGCTGCACAGACTTATTGCATTTTTTTGTCTTGGTTCCACAGCAGGTCACAATGAGTTCCCTCTCCGCAGACAGGAAGCCCCCTCTGGACTATGGTGTCCAGATTCGCTTCATCAAAGATTTGGATGATGCTGGCGGAGGGTTTCCAGACAGGAGTCAACTGGCCAATGGAGTTGGTGGCGTCAGCAATGGGACTCCTTCGCCATCTAAGTATGGAGTAGCTGTGCGAGTTCAAGGCATTTCAGGACAGCCCTATGTGGTGCTCCAGGATGGAGAAAAAGGGGACTCTTATGGAGTACAGCTGAAGACTCAACCACAAATCAAGAGCGCACCCCCAGTTGTCTCTCAGACATCCCCATATAACACCATGCTTCTGGGACAAAGGGAAGGGGCTCGAACTCCCCAAGGTTATTATAACCCTACTGACCAACCTAGTTCTCCAGATGAGGACTTTGGGAGCCCCTTAAGGAGGCCACCTGGTGATGGACAGGCAGGGACTCAAGGTGAAGCCGAGCCCAGGACTACAGAACGCCTCACCCCCTCTGCTCTTGCTCCCAAGTTAGACAAAAAGGACAATGATGCTTTTAACGAAGCAGGCCTTAGGAAGGTCAAACAGAATGGGATTGGGAGTAGTCTGAATGGGACAGGGCTAAATGGATCTTTCCCTCCTCCCTCTTCTGCACAGGATGAGGATCAGGCCCCAGCTATAGACACCAAATCCTTGGCTCCAATTAATAAACTCATTAGCCGCTTTGGTGGTGGTGGTTCTGGTGATGTCCTTAACTCAGAAGCCCAAACTCGACCTCGACTTGATAACAGAATTCGCTCTCACAGTGCAGATGCTCTCAACAAACCTTCTGAAGAGGCCTCACCAACCTCGCCAACAATAAACCCTTATGCCCACATTACTTCAGCTACAGTACCCAAACTCAACTCAACGAAACCATCATCAACTGGCAGTCTGGGACGAGACTCCGCCTCTATCCCCAATTTCAAACCTCTCACTTTCAACCAATCACCAAAGCTGTTTGTGCCCAAGGAGGCACCACCTGCTGTACCAAAGAAACCAGTGAGTCCTAAAGATCTTGCTTGTATTGTTGCTCAACCTTGACATAAAAACTCAACCTATTGTATCTTTCTAAAGAAATGTTATTGATCTTACTGCAAATTATCTGCTTATTTTTTACAAAACTAAATTTTTGTGTAGAATTTAAAGGTGTGGTTCAACCCTAAAAATTAAAATCCTGTCAATAATATCTCACCCTCATGTAGTTTCAAACCACAGACACCTCATTCTTCTTCAAAACACAAATGAAGATACTTTGGATACTTCGGTCAGAATATTATGACGATTATTATGTTACGAGAATACATTGATGTGAACATAACACAAAAATATATTTATTCAACAATTTAGTCTCCTCAGTGTCAGTATAGGGCACACATTCATGATGGCGCTGTTCTCTTTATGTGGGTTGCACTGCTGACATAAACCTCGAATATGCCTGGGTTTTGTTTGAAACAGAGAAAGTCATGCACGTGCATCCGGGGTATACATCAGTGCACAGCTCTCGCTAATATTCCAATCGAACCACTAAAGGCCTCTGAACAATTTTGATCACCTTTTTGGACTTTGAATGAGTAGACCATTGACATCTATGGAGGATGAGGGATCTCTCAGATAGTACCCAAAACATCTTCATTTGTGTTTCAAAGATGAACGATGGTCTCTGTCGTTTGGAATGACATGAGGGTGAATATTCAATAACAGAATTTTCATTTTTGGGTGTATTAACCCTTTAATTAGAAGAGCTTGATCTTCAGCTGAAAATAGTTAGATTATTTGAAAACAGACTATTATTTGATGACATCTGCCATACCATACTAAATTTGTCAATTAATCATCAAACCTCAATCCAAATCATGTGTTCATCTGCCTTTGCTTTTTGTTGCAATGCCAACATATGGTTGTCTAAGTAGTAGTAAGTAGGTAGTAAACTATTTTAAAAATAGCAGTGCTCCATTGACATGTGTATTTTTTTCAGGTGACCCCTGACCTCATAAAGAGCCAGACCACAAGTATAGAGAATGGAAACGAAGAGGATGCCCAGACCAAACAAGCCATTTACAACATGCTCAAAGAAGGGTAAATATTTATCTATATATATTTGTCAGAGCCTCACAGTTATACCTTTTCAACTTTTAGTTTGTTCTAGTAATGTCCTAGACATACTTCATCCTGCTTTGTATCACATAATAATATTACTGATAACAATGTTATTGCATAAGTGACATGAGAGAGAAATTATATTATATAGTGGGAGCTCTGTTGGAATTCAAGCAAATAGAAACACGCACAATTTTAGCAATATCCTAGTATCCAACCAGTGTTCATCAGCCACTGAAAATACCCTGGCAACCACTGCAACCACTCTATTCTGGCACTGTAGTTTTTCTCTCTCTCACGTTGTCTTTAGAACATTCGCTAATCTAGTTATAGCTCATTCAGTTTCCTTTCATATTTTCTAACACTAGGTCTATTGAGAAGGAGGAAGCCATCAAGCGCAAAGCGAGCCTCATTCATGAAAGGTTCTGTGGGGTGAAGGTAAGCATGCTCGTGTTCAATAAATCAGTTAGCATTTCCCAGTGCTGAACAGAGCTCAGCAGTGTCTGCCGAATGAGGAAACTACATCCATAAAGGGTTTGTGTCGTTGTCCCTATGGTTTGCATATCGGTCCCTGTTTTGCATGATTCTGGGTTGGTATTTTGTAAGAGAGAACATAACAAAGGAAGATACTCTGAGATGGTAAAAGAAGATCAGAGCCATGTATTTCTGTATATTATGAGCAAGCTTGTGAAAGAGAGTTTGAGGGTCTGTTTGCACATCATCATTGACAACTAAAAACTGGTATACTCATTAAGAGACCTGAAAATGCAAACTTTTGAAAATAGAATTAAAAATACTAGTATTTGAAAAAATTATACCATTATTATCTTAGTGTAAACGACTGTGTAAAGAAATTAGTAAAAGCCATAATGTCATATGCTTTTTCCCAGTCTATATGCATGCACAAGTATTGATAACCAAAATAACAATGGCCGACTACTGAACCATATTTGCACAGGTTTAAAATGTTTCTTTAGAAAGTAAACTACTCTACTATCGCCAAATTACTGGTCTGGCATACATATTACAAGATTTTGGTGGGTCCATGTAAACAGGAATGATTTTAACAGTGTTGTCATCTGTAAAACCTTTTAAAAAAGCTTAGGATATCTATTCTTTAAGTTCAGTGTTATTGTGTACATGTACCCTCAGGTGGTCATTGAATAGAGTAGGTAAGCTAGCCAAAAGTTGACCAAGAAATGTAAAATTCTGTCATCATTTACTAATGTTCTTCCAAACCTGTACAAATGTCTACCTTTTGAGGTAAATAATGTCTAATATCATGTAGTTTGGATTATATGTAATATTTGCATTTTGAATAAATGACAAGCTATAAAAAACAAGAATGCTTTATGACAATATCATGAAAGTGGTTCATATGACTTATGTGCTTCACAAAAAAAGGTGACAAGTTGACTTAAAACAAGTGAGTAAGATCAGAGCTCACTGATATAATTGGAGGGGGAAAGTCCTGCCCATTAGTGACAATCTCACTGAGACATAGGTGTTTGTAGCTCCGCCCTCTGATTTGGAGCACAATCTCATTTGAATTTAAAGCAACAGTCAACTAAATGGCATAATTTGGATAAAAGCCTAAAAGGGGCAGTTTCAAAGAGCTATAAAAAATTATCTGTAAGGACTTCTGAGTTGAAACTTTATAAAAAGGGGCATAATAGGCCCACTTTAAACTCTGTTGCCCCCAAAGCTATAACATAACCACAGAAGACTTAATAATTTGATGGTACTTAATGACATCTTCACAAATTTGTGGTCATTCAATCCTATTTTTCCATTCATTAAATTGACAAACCTTTAGAAAAATTCTTCAGAAGAACACAGTTGAATTGTATTTTCATTTTAATGTGAATCTCTTTAAACACAGAGCATTTCTGTATGCTAATTGATCTAGCACGCATGCTTGTACGTGCGTGTCTGTATAATATTATTAGCCTGCACGTTTGCATAAGCTTCCTGTGTGTAAAATATCCTCCTACTGTCTCTTGGCAACCATCGCCTTAACAAGGAAAGCTGATTAGGTCTGCCGTGGTCGAGAGCTCGCTCTTTCTGCTCCATCAATAATGAAGTTACTCTGGAAATGGATACCTGCAAGGGAGGGTTTCCCTTGACCTGTGGCCCTTAGCATGTCTGTTTGGGAAGCCGTTTTAATGGGCTCTCCTCCTGTGCTGTCATATCCCGTTGAGCACTCGTCCATGCGTGGTAAACTGTGTTGTTGTGGTCAGGGAGACGTTGTGACTGTTGTTAATTAAGCTCATTAGCGTGGAGTAAACCTCGTCAGACGCTGGGGAGATTTTTGACAGTGGTTGGAGGGTGATTATGTAAATCTATGTGGCGTTTATGCAGAAGGGATGCATTTAAAGGGATAGTTCACACTAAAAATAAAAATGTCCTCATTATTTTTTATTGCATTATTAGATTAATGTTAGAAAAGATTCAGATGTTTACATTTGGAAAAACTCTGCTTCCTGGATAAATCATCTATTATGTTTATGTATTTACTGTATTTTGTATATAGTACTAGTCAAAAGTTCGAACACATGAATGGGTAAGTGTCTTTTTCGCTTGGACTGTACTATAATAAATATACATGTAAAGAATATCGGCCGATATATTGATATTGGTTTTTTTTTGCTTCCTGATATCGGCATCGGCCTACAAAAACCCATATCGAACCATCTACCGTTCTCTGTCATTCGTTCTGTCGTCTGTCATTCGTTCTGTCGTCTGTCATTCGTTCTGTCGTCTGTCATTCGTTTGGTCGTCTGTCATTCGTTTGGTCGGCTGTCATTCGTTTGGTCGGCTGTCATTTGTTCTGTTGGCTGTCATTTGTTCGGTCGTCTGTCATTCGTTTGGTCGGCTGTCATTCGTTCGGCCGGCTGTCATTCGTTCGGCCGGCTGTCA
>CAIGQW010054307.1:4708495-4718984 GCA_903798125.1 Danio choprae
ATCGTTCTGTCTATCTATCGTTCTATCATTCTATCGTTCTGTCTATCGTTCTATCATTCTATCGTTCTGTCTATCTATCGTTCTATTATTTTATCGTTCTGTCTATTGTTCTGTCATTCTATCTTTCTATTGTTCTGTATATCTATCATTATATCATTCTATCATTTTATCATTCCGTCTATCATTCTAGCTATCATTCTAGCTTCCTGTCGTTCTAGCTATCTGTCTGTCATTCTAGATATCACTTTTTTGTTTTATGTTTTTTGTTCTGAAGTTTTATTTTTCTTTAGTTATTCTATATTTTTATCCATCTTTTTGTTTTATCTGTCTTTCAATCATTCTATCTATCTTTTTTATCATTTTATTTATTTGTTCTTTCATTTTATCTGTTGTTTTATTGCTTTTATTTATCTATCATTCTAGTATTTTATGTATCCGTAATTCTAGTATTCAAGCATTTTATTGACTGATCTATCATTTTACCTGTTCTGGTCAATTTCAGACGTGTAGCTCAAAATATTAATATCTTTTATAACTTTATACTAAAAGTTGGCTTTTCTAAGATATTATTCTTTGTAAAGTTGCTTTGGAACAAAATAGGAGTTAAAATGAACTATATTTATCTACTTTTAATCATATCCTTAATCTCTGTAGGACTTGTTGACGGTGCAGGCTGAGCTGTCGGAGTCTCAGATGCTGAGGCAGAAACTGGAGGACAATTTGAGACAGAGAGAGCGAGAACTCACCGCACTGAAAGGAGCTCTGAAGGACGAGGTGGCTTCTCATGATAAAGAGATGGAGGCCCTGAGAGAGCAGTTCAGTCAGGACATGGATGCCCTGCGTCACAGCATGGAGACCGTCTCACAGGTGAACATTAACTACTAGCAGATCCCTTCAGGCTGATGAATGTCACACTCTCAGACTCCTAGACCCTGTAGAACAGGACTTAATATAGAAGAGAGATGTTATATTGCTTGTCAGTACTACTGGTATATCAACCACTACTGGTCCTACCTGTAGTGGTTGATATAGGTTGACAGGATTCTAATGTTTGATTAGATTTATTTATTTTTTTGTTATGGGTATTTACACCTTTTTATTAGGAAGTAACTAGGCATAGGACTAAAAAGCACGACAATTTTCTGTTATACCGTTCCTGCAGTATATGTAAGTTGTTGTTTTTTTTAAGACAATTTTATTTAGTTGTTTAGGACAACAGTATCTCCAGCATCTCCAACATCTGAAAAACAAATAGCTTCTAAACCAACATCCAAACATACTGTAGACCTGAACAGTGCAGTGGCTTACTTTATATCCAAAGAAAAGAAAGCTATCCAAAGGTTGTAAAGAAATCTGTGTTTTTAAAACAAATGAAGCTAGCAGAAGTCAATGATTTATTTGAATTATTTAGCCTGACATGTTTACTGTCCCAAAAATATTTTAATGTTTATTAAAATAAAATATATTGTGTTCAATGGGGAAAAAGTTGTTGTTTTTACCCACACATTTAAAAAGAACTTATTTTAAAGCAGTAATCACAATACCCTGAAACCGTGATATTTTTATCCAAGGTTATCATACCTTCCGAATCTTATACTGGCCGAGAGAACAGACAGGAAAGCATGTGACTGCAAGAAGACCTTGAACTGGGAATTGATCTCAGGTCACCGCGAGCACCACAGTGCTTTATGTTTGAGGGCTTAATCGCAAAGCTACTGCCGCTGACATTTGATTTGATTGGTTTTCCAATTTACAAACAGTTGTAAGACTAATCCTGATTGGGTAAAAACAACAGAATTTAAGTTTTCACTTTGAAAGCGACACGATGCATCTTTCACTGTGGTTGATAAGCGCAATTTCCTATTTCAAACAAAGCAGATCGTGTTAACTATGCTTCTATCCACCTTTTCTTTTTTTTCTTGTTTTACATTTTGCATGAAAAATGCTTAATGGAAATGGCAAGATGTGCATAAATAAAGCAAAGGTACTGTACGTTAGAAAAAACAGAGTGGCTCAAGCCTCCAAAAGCCACCACACTTTCATTGCATTTTGTCTTCTGAGATGCAAGTAGATTTTTATATAAGACAC
Organism: Danio choprae; assembly: GCA_903798125.1. Taxonomy (NCBI): domain Eukaryota; kingdom Metazoa; phylum Chordata; class Actinopteri; order Cypriniformes; family Danionidae; genus Danio; species Danio choprae. The sequence continues at coordinate 4,710,584 of CAIGQW010054307.1, forward strand.
AGGCCCTCAGTGGCTTCTCCCACCACAGCAAATGACATTTTTTTGATATTTGGCTACTGTTTATAAAGTGACAATTATGTTCATTTGCGAAATGTACAGTATATTTGGGTGGAAACATATTAGCTAATGATCTGTTCAAAGGCATTTCTGTATATGTCCGTGGCTCTGTTGGCAGGTATGTGCAGTGCTGTGTGTATTCATCGTTACATGTGTGATTTCAGGAGGCAGATCTGAATTCATCTAGTTAAATTTTACAACTCGTATACTAAAGACATTATTTTTTTTAGATTGAAATCTTACATAGTGCTGCCTTAACAGCTGACTTTGTGTTTTTCTTTCTCTATCCGGATCCACAGTCTCAGCTAGAAATCGAGGAGGAGCGTCAGAAGGTGAACGCGTCCATCTTGGCTATGGAGGAAGAGCTTGAGGGCTACAAAGAGCAGAGCGAGCAATGGAAGGAACAGTTTAGCTCCGCCAACCAAGAGTAAGCCCTGACACTTGAAAGATTAACTTTGCAATAATATTTATTCTGTTGAGGCTAAATATTTGAAGAATTCCAAAAATGGTCATTTGTGATGTAATGGGACAGGTCCAGTGGCCAAATTGGTCAATAAGTTAGCATTATGAATCCACTCAAAAATGTAAAAAAAATTGTTAATTCAATCTCTGAGGATACAGGTCGCTTATTATTTTGTTTAAGCTGAAAATGTGGTAGGGCGGTACAGTGGCTCAGTGGTTAACACTGTCGCCTCACAGCAAGAAGGTCGCTGGTTGAGTCCTGACTGGGCCAGTTGGCATTTCTGTTCTCCCCGTGTTAGCGTGGTATTCCGGTTTCCCCACACGGTCTAAAGACATGCGGTATAGGTGAATTGAGTAAGCTAAATTGTCCGTAGTGTATGTGTGTGAATGAGTGTGTATGGATGTTTCCCAGTGATGGGTTGCAGCTGGAAGGGCATCTGCTGCGTAAAAAATTTGCTGGATAAGTTGGCGGTTCATTCCGCTGTGGCGACTCCAGATTAATAAAAGGACTAAGCCGAAAAGAAAATGAATGAATGAATGAAATTGGCCATAGTGCATGAGTGTGTGTGTGAATGTGAGAGTGTATGGGTGTTTCCCAGTACTGGGTTGTGGCTGGATTGGCATCCGCTGCGTAAAACATATGCCGGAATAGTTAGCGGTTCATTCCGCTGTGGCAACCCCTGATAAATAAGGGACTAAGCTGAAGGAAAATGAAAATGTGGTGAGTCGTAAAACGCAAGAAAATCAACGACTAACTTCACTTTGAGGGTAAAAAAACAACATGTACTGGCAAATCAAAATAATAGCTGTGGCTTGTGACGATCTTATGAAGAAAAACAACTGATCTGTCCAAGAAATGAACATTACTTTTTTTATTTACATGATTTTAATCTTATTTGCTGAGGATGTGGGTTAAAGGTATAGTGCTATACATAATGTTCAGCTACACATTATGGCAAACAAGTATATTAAAAACTAAGCTTTTGGGTGAACAATCCTTTTAATATTTGCAGATTTAATAGGGTGTAACATACGTTCATAGCCGTGCACATTTAATCACTTCAAAATGTATAATTTGATCTTGAAACTCCAAGGTACAAGTCCATATTTGTCTAAGGAGACTAGCGATTCCTGTGTAATCATGTACAAACAGCCTCTTGAACAACACCCTTCATTAGCATACAGTGTTATCTTTGAGGACTAGGGTACATACTGTAAGATGAATGTTTGGCTAAAAATTTTGGTCCCATAGGATAAAAGTCCACATTTCATTTGCCCGATGTGTTGCCTGTGTTACTTTAAAGCATTTTTTTTATTCTTTGATAAACCAAAATTTCAGATTAACGGTATTTAATAATTAAAATCAAAACCTTTAGTAAGACTATAAATGTAATGCATATTTGTTGAATGCAAAATATAAATAATAAAAAACAATCCTTAACTTTTGAACGTTTAAGGTGAGGAAAAAGGTTTAAATATTTTTGTTTGACAAACTTTGATGAATGTTTTATTATCCTTTGATAAACAGAAATTTCAGATTAACAGTATTTAATAATTAAAACCATAAACTTTTGTAAGACTATAAATGTAATGCATATTTGTTGAATGCAAAATATTAATAATAAAAAAATCCTAAACTTTTGAATGTGTGTTATGAGAAAAGAGATTTAATTATTTTACTTTTACATGAACTTTGCTGAGGCGACACAGTGGTGCAGAGGGTAGCGTGGGTCAGTTGGCATTTCTGTGTGGAGTTTGCATGTTCTCCCCGTGTTGGCGTGGGTTTCCTCCGGGTGCTCCGGTTTCCCCCACAAGTCCAAAGACATGCGCTTTAGGTGAATTGGGTAAGCTGAATTGTCCGTAGTGTATGAGTGTGTATGGATGTTTCCCAGTGAAGGGTTGCAGCTGGAAGGGCATCCGCTGCATAAAACATATGCTGGATTAGTTGGCGGTTCATTCCGCTGTGGCGACACCTGATTAATAAAAGGACTAAGCCGAAAAGAAAATGAATGAATGAATGAACATTGCTGATTTTTGACATTATTCTCTACTTAAATTTCAAATGAACAGCATTTAATAATTAAAATCAAAACTTTTTTTCTAACATTATGAATTTAAAGCATATTTGTTGAATGCAAAATATGAATAAAATACAACCTTAAACTTTTGAATGTGTATGGTGAGAAGAGATTTAACTATTTTTGTTTTGCATGAACTTCAATGAATTTTTCATTATCCTTCGATAAACAATTTCAAATGAACTGTATTTCACAATTAAAATGATTAAAATCAAAACGTTTGTAACATTATAAATGTAATGCATATTTATTGAGTGCAAAATAAGAAAAAGATAACAGTCCTTAACTTTTAAATGTGTAAGGCGAGAAAAGAGATTTAACTATTTTAGATTTACATGAACTCTTTTTTTTTTTTTGTAATTTTTGATGAACAAAACATTTAAATGAACAGCATTTAATAACTAAAATCAAAACCTTTTGTAACATGATAAATGTAAAGCATATTTGTTGAATGCAAAATATGAATAAAAAATAACAATCCTTACCTTTTAAATGTGTATTTCGAGAAAAGAGGTTTAAATATTTTTGTTTTACATGAACTTTGATGAATTTTTCATTATCCTTTGATCAACAATTTCAAATGAACTGTATTTCATAATTAAAATCATTCAAATCAAAAACATTTGTAACATTATGAATTTCATGCATATTTGTTGAATGAAAAACATCAATATAAAAGAAACACAATCCTAATCTTTTAAATGTGAAAGGTGAGAAAAGAGATTGAACTATTTGTCTTTTACATGAACTTTGACAAATTGTTCATTATCGTTTGATTAAACAGAAATTTCAAGTGAACTGCATTTAATAATTAAAATCAATCGTTTTATAACATTCTTAATGTAATGCATATTTATTGGATGCACAATATTAATAAAAAAAAAAACAATCCATAACTTTTGAATGTTGACGGTTCATTCCGCTGTGGCGACCCCTGATTGATAGAGGGACTAAGCTGAAAAGAAAATGAATGAATGAACTTTTGAATGTTTAAGGAAAGAAAAGAGATTTTGAACTATTTTGTTTTACATGAACTCATTTTTTTATGTTTTTGTCTCAGCTTTTCTACATTTTCCTTTTTTTCTTTCTTTTTTTAGATGCTTTTAATGTTTCAAAACATAAAGAAAAAATGCGATACATATTTACTGCATTAGTAACTAAATACCAGCCAAAGAACACCCACCCTATCACGACAGAGCCATAACAAATATATACACATGCAATATAATTAACATAATAATAATAATTATAATAATTATAAATTATTATTAAAAAATATATTTTAATTATTATATTAAAAAATATAAATAAATAATAATAGTAATAAAATAATAATAAAATAAATTAAATTAAAAAATAAAATAAAAAGGGCAATTTTGGAAAATAACTTAAGATAATGACAGTTCAACACATACATTCCAATGACAGTGAAAAATATATTAAAAATCATAACAAACAAAAAAGTCATAACAAACATAGTCAGCTATCATTAAACACTTACACAGTATGATCACATTATTTGGTGTTACTCAACTGTCAGTCCATTGTCATCTAAAAGGGAGAAGTCCCAAATCTTGTAAAATGTGTGCATTTTTTGTCTGATCGATTGAGTAAGTCAGTCTTTCCATTGCTAAACAAGAAGACATTTCCTTAATCCAGAGTGACCGAGATGGACCATGAATACTTTTCCAGTTTTTCGGCATTTTCTATGACCGTCATGCTTTGTGTACATGTCAGATATGCTTCTTAAATGTTCTTTGCCTGTCTTTCTGTTGCATGTGTTCACTGGTTCTTGTTGGTTGTGCCAGACGAGGGCAGTACAGCGCGTTTCAAAAGTGAGACCGAGTCCTAGACTGAACTGACACTGAGCAAAAATCAATCAACTAAACTACTAAACTATGATCATGATCTATTGCAAAATCTGGAAACTGACACACTAAACTAGCATCTGTTCATCTGGTTTCCTTTGTTCTTCAGGCTATAAAATCAGCTTGAAGGGTTGGTTTACCCAAAAATGGCAATGCTGTTAATCAATTTCTCACCCTCATCTCTTTCTAAACACCTGAGACCTTCATCTATATTCAGAACACAAATTATAGATGATTTTACATGAAAGCTCTCTGGAGCTCTCTGACCCTTCATAGACAGCAATGGTTCAGAGATGTTCAAAGTCCAGAAAAGGAACCAAAGATACTTCAATGTGACTTCAGTGGTTCAACTGTAAACATATGAAGCTCCAAGAACACTTTTGTGCACCAAAAAAATGTAATTACTACTTTGTTGGGCAATGTTTTCTCTTCCTCATCAGGACGTCATGTTGTGCATTTACTACGAGCAATACAACCTACTATCATTAAAGTCAACAGTGCAACACAGAAGTGCCGTACTTCCCATAGTAAACGTGCACCAGGACCTAATGTGGCTGAATAGCAGACAAAGGTTTTTACAGGTTTTTGGTGCACAAAAGTGTTTTTGGAGCTTCGTATGATTACAGTTAGATGTTTTACAGTCGGACAGAATGTTTTGATGATATTTTTGGTTCATTTTCTGCACTTTTTAAATGTTTCAGGACTGTTGTTGTCTATGGAAAATTAGAAAGCTCTCATATTTCATCGAAAATATTTACATTTGTGTTGAGATTTTTCGATGAATTGAAGTTTTAGGGGATTGGAATGGAGTGAGGGTGAGTTATTAATGAAAGAATTGTTGGGAGAACTAATCTTTTAAGAATAATCAATATAGACACTCATGTCTAGATCAGATATCATGAACTGTTTGATTTCAGTTTGTGATTCTGAAATGATACAGATTCTTCTATAGGATGTTGATTCCTCTACAGGGAGAAATTATTTTAGTGGACTAACATTTCATTTCGCACTAATCTGCTACTGTGTGTTTTAATATATGTTGATCTCATTGAACAGGCTTCTGAAGGCTCAGCAGGAGAAGAGGGAACTGGAAGAGAAGCTGCTCGCAGTTGCAAAACAGACTGATGAAACTGATTCAAACTCAGTGATGAAAGTAAGATACCTGTAGATTGTGTAAAATCTCAAAGTTTTCTCCGTTCTTTGGATCATTCGTTTGTTATGCCTATCCATGCACTATGGATGCTGTATTTTATGATAGTCTAGAATAATTGTAACTTGTGCCTCTTCAGGAGTTGCAGCAGTGCAGAGATGGTCTGAGAAAAGCTCATTCAGAACTGGAAAAACAGAAAGCAGAGGCACTGAAAAGACAGGAGGAGCTTAAATCAGCTACAAGAGCCAATGAGAAGCGGGAAAATGAGCTGAAGGCAGAAGTCGACAGACTAATAAATCAGTCAAAGAAAGATAAAGAAGAGCTTACGAAAGCATTGGAGAAAACACAACAGGTAAATCTTGACTGAAAAATCTAAAAATCGAAGTACTACAATATTGCCTAAATTTGCCATTTTAGTTACCATCATGTCCTCACAAATTAGATATTTATAGAGAAGAAGTGGTAAGATAAAGAAGTGATGAAGATATTTAGAATATCAAATCTGAGAATTGTTTGTCTCTCTGTCGATTGTCTGTTCACACCAAGATATGACACATCTATTTAAACTTAAAAATAAATAAATTAGGCTTTAATTTTCGCTTGGATTAAACCACTTGGTTTATATGGCTTGATTTTTTTGGATCTTATTATTACAAATGTTTTGACATTTTTGTTTTGGATGAAAAACCTTAAAAGTGTAGAGACAGAAATATACCAGATTTGATTGAAAATAACTTCACTTGTGTTCTGAGTGTTTACACTTAATAATAACTATATTAATTATTAATTCAGCAGATGCATTTATACAAAATGACTTCCAAATGAGGAACACAACAAACTAATCCTCATGTTTATGTACATTTCTATGAGAATTTTTAAGGAAATATGTTCTGATTGACTTTTAAAATTAAAATGTGAGTATGAATTTTATATAAGAACAGAAGAAGAACTATCTAATGATATTTTGGTGTCTTAAATCCGTTTACTCTCATGTTCCTGTAGCTCCCGATATCAGATCAAAACAAGGATACCGAAAGCAATCTAGAACTTCAAGAGGCCAATGCTCGCTTGAGGGAGAGAATAGCTCGCATGGTAAAACATCAATAAAAATCCCAAATAAGTGAAATGCATGTAATTTAATCAGCGTTTTGCTTTTTTTTTAATTATTATTGATAGATCTGTTAATATCATCAGTTTTTGTTCCCTCTTCTGTGAATGCTGATTAAATTTTTTAGTATCTCTGTTTGTCCAGACGCGGATGCACTCCAGTGTTTCCGACAACAGCTCATCTGATGTTCTGGAGGAGGAGAACCGGAGCCTGAGGACTCAGCTGGAGGAGTCACGACGCGCAGCCTCTCGACTGGGTGTGGAGAAAGAGGAGCTGAACCGACGCCTGGAGGAGCGCGAGAGAGAAAGAGAAGCTCTGAGACGCGGGAAGAGTGACCTGGAGGAGCAGAAGAGACTGCTGGACCGATCCCTGGACAAGATCAACAAGGAGGTGGATCTCAGTTTAAATTAGAAATGCTTTTGTTTTTAGAGTTTAGTTTTATTTTTTCTTTGCTTTGAATTTTTTTTTTGTTTTGATTAGTTTTTTTGTGCTGTTTTGTTTCATTTTGTGTTTTGTTTTATTTTAAATTTTTATTTGTTTTGCTTTGATTTGTTTTATTTTGTGTTTTTGATTTATTTTGTTATTTTTGTGCTTTGTTTTGTTTTGTTTTGGTTTTATTTTGTGTTTTGTTTTGTGTTTTTGTTTTATTTAGTTTTTTTTCTGTGGTTTGTTTTATTTTTTGCTTTTGATTTGTTTTATTTTTTCTGTTTTTTATTTTGTGTTTTTGTTTTTTTTTGTGTTTTTTTGTAATGTTTTGTTTTATTTTTTGTTTTGTTTTATGTTTTTCTTTTGCTTTGTTTGTTTTACTTTATATATTTATATATGTTTTATATATTTATATATACACTGCCATTCAAATATTTGGGGTTGGTAAGATTGTGGATTAATTGGTTTATGCTCATAAATCTAATTGATGAAAGTATGTCAGAAATCATTTCAGAAATCATTCTAATATGCTGTTGAAAGTATTTCTGTCTGTCTGTCTGTCTGTCTGTCTGTCTGTCTATCATGTAATCTGTCTATCTGTCCGTCTGTCCGTCCGTCCATCATAAAGTTAATTAATTTAAAAATATATATATATAATTTAAAATGTTTGTAGAAACCTCAATCCAAAAACGTTTAGGATTCTGTAATGAATAGAAAGCTAAATAATGCTGTATTAAAAATGTATACATTACTGAAGAGTTTTAATACATATTTATTGTTTTTTCTCTTATCAGATGGAGTCTATGATGGGAGACTCTCGTCAGTCAGTGCAGGTTCTTCAGTCTCAGCTGGATGAATTTAGGGATCGTTCTCGTAGAGAGCTGCAGGATGCTCAGAGACTCGGTAAAGACAGGCTGGTTGAGCTGCAGAGAGCGCAGGCCCTCCTCAAGACCACCCAGGAGGAGGTGAGACAGATCTATTACATGTATACAAAATCACTGATAACAGCGAAAAGTGACATACTTCATCCAAATTAAGACACTATCTTTCTTTCCTGTATCCACTATCTATCTTTCCTGTCTCCACTGCCCAGATCCATCAGCACAGTGGTCATTTTACAGTCCCCCTAAAATCTAATAATTTTTTTGGGGGGTGTTAGTATCAATAGGTAAGTGTTAAGGTTATCAAGAAGCTAGTGTACTCCAATTCAAAATCCACATTTAGAATATACAAATATTCAAAACTCAAAGAT
>CAIGQW010054307.1:4718994-4730850 GCA_903798125.1 Danio choprae
ATAGAGTTCAAAAATGTTTTGTGGCTCCAGGAAAATGTAATTTTTTGGAAGAAGGGCCATAATGGCTTTTTAGGTAGCAAAGGTTGCCGACCCTCAAATTAGACAAACTCAGCATTGCTATTATATACAGTGGCTGTCATGAGTCAAACACGTTTCAGCTCAACCACCCTGACTGTCAGATCTGTGACACAAACATAACCCTATTAGCTATTTAAAAAGGGGGAGGGGCTACAATATATGCCCCACCCTGTCTTCATGTTTGAAGCTTTGCGTTTCAAGTCACTTCAGGAGACCTTTAACATCTTGTTGTCATTATAGTCCTACCATCAAGTTCTCGTTTGAGCAGCTTTTCAGTTCGCAATGTTAAACCCAGATCGCTGTAGAGATATTCAATGATCTGCTGTGTCTGTCAGGTGTCTCGTGTGAAGAAGGAGCTGCTGTCGTGCTCAGAGGAGAGAGACAGCGCTCAGCTGGATAAAGAGCTCCTGAGCAGCCGACTCAAAAACATGGAGACGGAGATGGAGACGGACAGAAGCTCACAGACAGACCGCAGCAGAGAGATTCGCCTTTTAGAGGTACACTGACCTCCACTAATAGTGACACTTCTAGTTTATATGAGCAATGAAGACTGGGAAAATGTCTTTATTGTTTGACCTTTTGCTCAAAATATTATTAAAGATTAACTGAAGACACTTGAGTTTGCTTTTGGATGAGAGTCAAGGGTTTGTTTTTGAAACCATTTCAAACTATTTGTGGTAATGTAGCTTTAGGTAATGTGCATTCTTGGAGATTTTGCCACTCAAACCTTCTTCCAGGCTGATTCATCTTTCAGTTGACTGGACTGATTGTGGAAATGGCCGTTTTCTTATAACCACTGATCATTTTGTGAAGCTAATCAACTTTTTTTGTGCCACAAATCAGATCTATGTTTTTGGTCTTACCCTTTGTGATGAATTAGTGAATGAGTTTGGTGCTACCTCATATTTATAGCCCTGTGATGCCTGAACAATTTCCTGTTTCTAGTACATCCAGGTGTACAAAACAAATCATAGGAATACAATTCAAAATATTTTGGCACGCATACATTTACAGGTTTTTATATTAACATATATAATAATTATAATTGTTGTTGTTGTTGTTATTATTCTTACTATTATTATTATTGTATATTCATTCATTTTCTTTTCGGCTTAGTCCCTTTATAAATCAGGGGTCGCCACAGCGGAATTAACCGCCAACTTATCCAGTACATGTTTTACGCAGCGGATGCCCTTTCAGCTGCAACCTAACACTAGAAAACATCCATGCACACTCTTTCACACACATACACTACAGACAATTTAGCTTACCCAATTCACCTATAGCTCATGTCTTTGGACTTGTGGGGGAAACTGGAGCACCCGGAGGAAACCCACGCGAACATGGGGAGAACATGCAAACTTCTTGCTGTGCGGCGATTGTGCTGCCCACTGCGCCACCCATTATTATATATTTTTTAAGAAAACCTGTGCTGTTCTCAATGTTTTTTTAATTAATTAATTAATTTTTTAATTTTGCATTGTAAATTTACCATGTGTGCCAGTATCAGTGGAGGGCACAGTAACTGTAGTTCTGACTTTCTCTTGACTTTTATCCAAAACTAATCATCTAATCCTCTTTCTTCTTCCATGTGGTTAAATATGCCAGTCCCACATTATATTAGGTGGTCTTAACTAATATGTTCTTACACTGAAAGTAATCATTTGTTACATGTACTTATTGTGTAAATACTTATTCTGATTGATTAAATACCTGCATGTAATTAATTTCTGTTATTACACTTATAATTACACAGTTGACCATCCCTCACACCTTAACTCGCCCTTAAACCTACACATACCACCAAACCTGTCTCTAACGCTACCCATATCCCACCACAAGTGTTCTGCAATACTTTAGCAACACATTAAGAGCATTGTATTTATATTTTGATGCAAGTACATAGTAACTAAGGACACTTAATACAAACTGGGACTAAAGTGTCTTTAATGAGAACAGAAATGCCTGGATAGTTGCTTCTGTGATGTGCATAAGTGCTCAGAGATGCTCTTTCTGTTTTCAGGACAAAGTGAAGACATTAGAGATCGAGCTGGATGAGGAGAAGAGTGGAGCAGAGCTACTGAACGAACGCATCACTCGCTGTCGAGAGCAGGTACATGGGCACACTTCACTTAGGCTGGGGTTTATCTTATCTTATAACATATTTGTATTTATTTGCAAACACAATCATACACCTAGCAAAATATACATAGAAATTGTATTGATAATTAATATGTAAATATAGGAATATACTTTTTTTTTTTCTTAGGTGGATCAGCTTCGATCTGAACTGATGCAGGAGCGATCAGCCAGACATGATCTTGAGATGGACAAAAGTGCACTGGAGAGACAGGTACACTCACTCACTCACTCGCTCACTCACTCATTTGAAATACAACATCAATGTATATATTAATATAATGTATTTTTAAGAATAAGTAAGAAATATTATCTATTCTCATAAGCAAGTTTTATTTTGCTGGTGCTTTCTGATTAAGAGCTGCCAGAATTATTTATTTTTGTTTTCTTTATTTGTAAAATATTTCAGAGGTTTCTTCAAATTAATTTGTTTTCTATTTACTATTTAGTTGTTTAGTTTATCAAACATTTATTGGTTGATTTGTTTGTTGTTGTTTTTTTTGTCTGATTTACTTATTTATTGTGAGTTGTATTTGACATATTACATTTTTTGTCTATTTATTTGAGTGTATTTATTACTCGTTAATTTATTTAGTCTTCCCTGATTTATTTGGGGGTTTTTTTGCTCAAGATTTATTTATTTATTTATTTATTTATTTAGTGAGTGAGTGAGTGAGTGAGTGAGTGAATTTATATCTCATTAGTTTATTTAGAGTCTACCCTGATTTATTTATTTTACTTTTGCTCCAGATTTATTTATTTATTGTGAGTTGTATTAGAATTTATTTTATTTATTTATTTATTTATCTATCTATTTATTTATCTATTTATTTATTTATCTATTTATTGTGAGTTGTATTAGACTTTATTTTATTTTTTTATTTTTTTATTTGAGTGAATTTATCTCATTAGTTTATTTAGAGTCTACCCTGATTTATTTATTTATTTTTGCTCCAGATTTATTTATTGTGAAATGTATTAGACTGGTTGTTTATTTATTTATTTATTTACCTATTTATTTGAGTGAATTTATATCTCATTAGTTTATTTAGAGTTTACCCTGATTTATTTATTTATTTTTGCTCCAGATTTATTTATTTATTATAAGATTTATTAGACTATTTATTTTTTTTGATTAAATTTGTAACTCATTAGTTTATTAAGAGTTTTTTTTTATTTATTTAGTTATTTTTGTATTTTTGCTCCAGATTTTTTTATTGTGAGTTTTGTCAGACTTATTTAATCATTTGATTGTTTGTTTATGAGTTTGTTTTGTTTGTTTGTTTTTTTGCTAAATAATCAAGGTTTTCCTTATATTTATTTATTATTTGTATACAGTTTGTTTGTTTATTAGACTAGATTTGTAACTCATTAATTTATTTATAGTTTTCCCTTATTTATTTATTTATTTTTGCTCCAGATTTATTAATTTATTGTAAGTAATTTAATAATTTGTTTGTTTTTTATTAGTTTTTTCATTTTTTTTGCTAAATATTTAAGGTTTTCCCTCATATATTTATTTATTATTTGTATACTGTTTATTTATTTAATTATTTAACAGGAGCTATTTTCCTCAGAAGGTATGAATAGATAGACTATTTCATTTATTAGGTCAGCTAAATCAAAAGCCACTATTGTCACAAATAATTGACCACTAATATCGCTAACAGTTTTATCATGTTCATAAGTCCTCCAATTCTCTTATGACTCTATATTTGACCTATCATCTCTGCTGTTTATCTCAGATTAAGGAGTTGAAGTCTCGTATTGCTGATATGGGCACTCAGTCTCGTCCCTCTGCTGGAGTCACAATGCTGGAAAACAAGGTTCAGGAGTTGGAGGACCGTCTGCGCAGTGAAGAGAGGTGCACATGCTGAACACAAACACACAATCTGCACCTAAATGACTGAGATTGATACATTAACCACTCGTTTAATCGCACATGTAGAGAGAAAAACACCATTCAGGCAGCACAGAGGAGATTGGACAGGAAACTAAAGGATGTGACGGCCACCCTGGACCAGGAGCGAAATCAACACGCTGAACAGAGAGACCAGGCAAGCACACACACACAAATCCGTACACGTTTTTAATCTTTTTATAACAGGGTCTTAAGTTTTTCATTTCAAAATAAAAATATTTAATATATATAATTAAAAATATATTAATATGGTAATGCATCCTTCCTGTAAATGCAGTGTGTGTGAACATCATCTGCTGTGTGTGTGTCCAGCTGTCTCTGCGAGTGAAGGCTCTGAAGCGTCAGCTGGATGAGAGCGAGGGTGAGGTGGAGCGTCTGGAGGGCGTCAGGCGGAAGGCTCTGCGGGAGCTCGAGGAGCAGCGGGAGCTACAGGCGACGCTGCAGGCCAAAGTCAACGCAATGGACAATGAGCTCAAGTCTGTATCTATCAAACATGCTTATCAATAATTACACATTTATTAAAAGTGTAATAAACTAATATACAGTGTAGAACTCTTGGTCATGTGAGACATGAAACTGTTTGTTCTGTATTGTTCTGTATAACAATGGTTTGTTCTGTAAACATTGAAAAATGCTGACCTTAAAATGTTTTCTTAAAAATTCAAAACTGCTTTTATTCTAGCCAAAATAAAACAAATAAGACTTTCTCCAGAAGAAAAAATATTATAGGAAATGCTGTGAAAAATGTCCTTGTTCCGTTAAACATAATTTGGGAAATATTTGAAAAAGAAACAAAAATTCACAGCCAATAAATTTGACTTCAACTGTACAAACAAGTCCAAACCAAGTCTGTGGCTCCTGGACCCAGTGTTTCAAGAAAACTTATCTGGATCAAATTGGTCCAGATTTGTAAATCCCATGTTTTGCTTTCCAGGATTAACTGATATATCTTACTTTTATGCTAGTTTTTTTTAAAAGGAACATTTGGTTGGATTACTGTGATCCAAATACCAAATTTCAGGATTACCAAATCCTGTTTACCAGAGCCTTAAATGAAACCAACAGTGTAGCTTACTGGCTTAGCATAGAACAACAGGTAGGCAAAATACCAGTGGCCACAAACAGCCATTGTTTGTTTTAATGGTAAGAAACAGAAACACTGCAATCAACAAACATTTGACACTTTTTTAGTTTGTTCTAATACAATACTGCTTTGATATTGTTTTGTTGTTGTTGTTTACCGTATCTCATTAGATGTGACATGCTTCATATAGGCTTCAAATATGAAGGAATTTATATATCATCAGTAACCATAAAGTTTGTGATCTTTCACTTAAAAAATAAAACTTTAATTTTATTTGGTTAAAAGAAAATCACAACTGAATCCACCCTTCCGATGGGATCAGGATAATCCTGTTTTTATTTGGATCAAATAGATCCCAATCTGAGTTTTAGATAACCCAAAGGGCAGGTTTGATCCAAATCAAATGTAAGATTGGTCTGATCTTAATTCAAAATCCCTCTGTTACCTTTGAAAACCCCATTTCCAAGATTTGATCCAATCCGTGATCCAAAATCCTACTGGATTACCTTCGAAAAACTGGGCCCAGATGATACGCTGAGGTGTTATGAAGGGAAAAATGATGCAAGAAATTGAACATTATTTACAATATTACTAGCTTTAATCCACTGCCAGGGGTAAACCGGTTCAGCTAAAATCCTCCTGAGGTTGAGTAAATTAACAGGAAATGTTCTTTTTTTGAGTGTACTGTCCCTTTAAGTGCCACTATTGAATATCACATTTATTTAGACCTCAATTTTGTTAACTCCACATTGATCTTCCTGACCACCAGAGGGTGTGTTTACATTGCTGATCGACTGCAGAGGCCGATCTCCAGACTAACTGTGTGATTGTTTGTTAGGAGAAAGATTCAACAGTCCCGGCGGTCGACTCTGGGAAGCACATTGAGCTCTGAAGAAGAGGACAATTATTCAGACACCAAGAGCATCACGTCTATTCTCACCGAATCACCACTTCAGACCACCAGCTGTTAAAGACTCGATGCACACTTTTTTTGATTTCTGTAATCGTAAAAATAGCAGATGAGACATGAAAGTTTGCTGATCGTATGCGTTAGAGCGGTGTTTCCCAACCATGTTCCTTAAGGCACACCAACAGTACACATTTTCAACCTCTTCCTAATCAAACACACCTAAATCAACTCATTCGCATTAGAAGAGACTCCAAAACTTGAATGGGTCTGATCCAAAAGGGAGACATCCACATATAGTCTGTTGGTGTGCCTCCAGGAACAGGGTTAGGAAACACTGCGTTAGAGACATGAAGGATACCAATGAAGTGAGTTCAACACTGTGAAAATGCTGCTGTGAACTGCTGAGATTTTGAGCAGGAAGTGATGTCGTCTGTTTTTGACTGGCGTTGATGGACGAAGCAGTTAGTATGAAGAAGACTCCTCAACCAGAATGTACTTTTGTATTGTTTTTGATAAGTGTTCAGTTCAGAATGATTTGTTTGTTGTTGTGTGTAAGTGTTGTTGTTTGTTGTAGCAATACTCGTATCTGTTTAAAGTGTTGTCGGTTGAAGGATTTTAACATTCTTTAAATTAATGACTTTATGGAAATGATATCAATGAAGGATTTCAGCTTTGATGGAATGTATAAAGGCAAGGTACTTTAGTTCCTTTAGTTCCCTGTTTGCTGTAATTTTACACACTTGAGTAAATTATTATAAAGGATACCCAGAAGGTAGTTTCCAGAATATGATTGACAGCTTTGTGCCAAGACAGAAAAAGGAAAAAGATCTTTTGATGTAATGGCTTTGATAATGACATTTTATATTTGCCATCAATTTTCAGACCTTTAGAAGCTAATGTAAGCTGCTTTTTTGTATTTACAGATGCATATACTGCATATGCTGTACTGTATATTTAGATTAATCAGAATGCAAATATCCATCTGATAATAGTTTGTAACTGATTTGGAAGTCAATTTCATATTACCCTGTATAATATTAGAATGTATATAATGTCCTGTGTTTAAAGTTTATTCTTCCACTACAGAGTAAAACGTTTAAATAACTTAGAGACTGCTCAGTTTTTATTTATTTACTTTTTTTACAATAATAATAATATATCATAATAATATTTTAATTATTATAACATACCAAAGCGTTTGTTCCGAATTAGACATTTGAATCGAGAATCTGTTACTGACCTGGGGTTGTTGCTAGTAGGGATACAGCTGCGGTCGGAGGCTAACGAGAAGTATTTATATTATTTATTAAGTTACCTATTAATTGTATTTTATTAATATCTACCTCTTACCCAATCCTCACGGTAATGTAAAAATATTATTTATTGTTGTACAGTTTGTACAAAAATTATGCTATATTGATGGGTAAAGTCTCTAGTCTAGATGGTTGTTGCTAGAAGGGATACATAAGCGGTCGGAAGTTAACGTTCTCTCGTCATCCGCGCCTCAGCAAAAAATAAAATAAATAAATAAAAAATCTAATTTTCAAGCTCGAAAACAGAGAGAAAGCAGCTCATGTGGAACGAAGAAGAAAGCAGCGCCATAAAAAAACCCCCGAAAGCTTTCTGGACAAGAAGCAGTGGTTGACCTGTCCAGT
Source organism: Danio choprae (assembly GCA_903798125.1). Classification (NCBI taxonomy): domain Eukaryota; kingdom Metazoa; phylum Chordata; class Actinopteri; order Cypriniformes; family Danionidae; genus Danio; species Danio choprae. The sequence goes on from CAIGQW010054307.1 coordinate 4,726,782, forward strand.
TTTTCAAGTGCAGATCGGTTTCATGTCGTCAACTTAGCTAAATCAATAATAATGACACCCATCACTCACGATAAATTACAAACATGCTTATATATGATCAATATCATAATAATGGAATAAAACATATATTATAATAATTCGAAAATGAAATGTATTGATGCATTGTATTATGCCATACTTGAAATATGAATTTAGCCATTAAGTTAACAATTGCTTAAGATTTGAGTTATTGACGTGTGACTGAAACACTGAGTGGTGTCAATTTTATTTTGCCCCTTACTGATTTCACACTTTCTTTGTCACACATCAATGTTTCAGATCATCAAACAAATTTAAATGTTAGTCAAAGATAACATAAGTAAACACACTATACAGTTTTGATATTAAGGTTTTTATTAAAGGAAAACAAAATACAAAACTACATAGCCCTGTGTGAAAAAGTGTTGGCCCCCATGTTAAAACATAACTTAACTCTGGTTTATCACACCTGAGTTCAGTTTCTGTAGCCACACCCAGGCCTGATTACTGCCACACCTGTTTGCAATCAAGAAATCACTTAAATAGAACCTGCCTGACAAAGTGAAGTAGACCAAAAGATCCTCAAAAGGCAGACATCATGCCGAGATCCAAAGAAATTCAAAACAAATGAGAAAGAAAATTATTTAGATCCACCAGTATGGAAAAGGTTATAAAGCCATTTCTAAAGCTTTGGAACTGCAGCGAACCACAGTGAGATCCATTGTCTATAAATGGCAAAAAAAATAGGCCAAACCTTTTCAGGAGTGGCCAGCCAACCAAAATTACCTCAAGAGTGCAGCGACAAGTCATCCAAGAGGTCACAAAAGACCCCAAAGTGTGATGCTTTAGGGAGATTTGTAGATTTCCAATGCAATAAAATTAGCCCGTGAGCAAGACTCGATCCATCGAGTGGAATGCCAAATAGTGCAAATTCTGCACATGCTAAATCATTTATTAAATAATGTTCCACAGTTAGACAGTCCATTGTTAAACAACATTGTGCACAGTGCTGGAGTCCATGATTACAGTGAAAATGAAATTTCTACTCAATTTAATTTATTATATTCTCATCCAAACATTGATTGCAACATAGAGTAAATGTAAAAAAATCTCTTGCTTTTGGTTTGCTCACATTGTTGAATTGTTGTTAAATATTTTATCAGACAACATCAAATCAATGAAAGCTGTATTTGTTGCTTCAAGGCTTGTTTCTTCGTGGACTACCATTCAGCAAATACTAGTTATCTAAAGAAAAAAAAAAAGTTAAATGTTTTATAATTCAGTGGATTGAGGACTTTTCCAGTTCACCTGTCCTTTTATTGTTTCATTTCCACAATGTATTGATGTTGTTCATTGGTAGCTTTTTAATGTTTCATTTTGAATGCATCTTCCAAGCATTTGTTAGCCTGTTGTACAGAGATTTTATCCCAGTTATCAGGAATGTTTGCTGGTTTAACATTGTATCGTTCAGCAAATTTAGCATTGTACTTGGCAAAGATGTGTTTCCAGAAGTCAGTGGCCTCAATACTGGAGTCAGGCTGTATCCTCCAGTCTGGATAGAATTGTCTGTAATCCTTGTAGGGATACCACTGATATCCTGTGTCTTTATGTCGGAATGTCATTTCACTAGCAACTAGAGATGAACATATGTCGGCAATTAGTTTATTGTTACTGACCCAGGAATAGTCGCCAATGCCTTGTGGCCGATGGATGGACACAAAGTGATTTGTATGCTTTTTCCCACCAGCTTCACAAGGTGCCTTGCAGAACGGACACTTTTTTCCACAGCCAAACACTCTGTTGAAGAGCACCTCTTGAGGTTTGTTCACAGAGAGTTTGGTTAGTTTATCTCTTACATTCGTTTCAGCATGCAGCTGATCTTCTAGACGCTTATGCATTTTGTCTATTGAAGATTTAAGGCAATCTATAAATTCGGCAAGGTTCGAGTTGTTTAAAGCTAGAGTTGCATTGAGGGTGTTTGTTGGTATGACCAACTCTTTATTTAGATTTTTGCAGACATTGGTCACAAACCTGCAAATGTTTGTGGAGACGCCTGCCGTCCTCTGTGCACTTTCAATAGCTTTCTGGATTTTGTTGATGATAGCATTCAAGTGCTTTACTTCCAACTTCAAAAGAGCCCCTTTCTTTGAAAAATGTTCAATGATCTTTTCTGAAATCCACTTAGTTACAAAGTTTTCATAGTTGAGTACATACTCTAGAATATTGTCAAAATTATCATCCCTAAGGAGCTGTTTTAAAAGTGAGCACTGGAAAAATGATCTTGTGCAAAATTCAAGGCCTCTTTCACCTGATGACATTTCATCCACGATGTCAGGCCCAAGTCGTTTCTGGATGTACTCCATCACAGCAGGGGCGAAGCACTGCATGGCACACAATTCTGCCTTGTTCTGACACTGGTCTCGTTCATAGTAAAGGTCTTTAAAGTCAGCCAACCACTCCCCCTTGAACAACTGAAGGGATTTCAAAGGGTCGTTCCTCTGTATGTAGTCATCATGCATTTTCTGGAAAGCTCTTGCTGCATTCCCGCAAATGTGGATCTTGAGAGCGGCTTCAACTTCAGGAGTTATCTGTGGATCCTTACAGCTTTCCAAATTCTTGTCAATGAAGCACAATAGCTCTTGTATATCAGCACTGTTGTAATCTGATTTTGGCTTTGTCTTATTTGTAATAAATATTTTACTCTGATATATTATTTCGTCACATGCAAGTTGTATTAACCTGTGCTTTTTATTCCTCTCTGCGGGCCGCAGAGAATTTCTGAATCTTGCGAAGAAATGTGTTTTTGCAGCTACAAAGAACGTTCTGATTCCACACTGATCAAGACTGGCGACACTTGATACCATCTCACGTACCGCCCCACTTTTCATTTCCAGGTTGCTGTGTAAAAGTCTGTAGGTTTCCTTCACCACATCTTGTCTTGGTAGAGCCGAGAAGGAGTTCTGCTTTACAATGTCATTCCATATTTTTTCAAATTCCTCATTCAGTTCACTGTCACAGAGTTTATTTGTTTTGCTCCTGCAGACTTGGATTAAATTAAGGACTTTTTCTTTCATGGTGTCCCTCTGCTTTTGTTTTATAAGTTCCACCTTTTCAATTCCCTTCTGTATCAAAATTGCGTTCTCCAGTTTGATGTGTATATCTGTCTGAACTTCTCTTCGAATGCCCCGTGCACTATTTAAAAAGTCCTCCTTGTGATCTTCAACAAGGTGTGCATGTTCCAACTCACTTTCAAAGTACTGCTGAATTGAATCTAAAAGGCTTTTCTCCTTTTCCCCCAACTCATTATCAGCTTCACATTTTAAGGCAGCTAATGTTCTATCAAGGTTAACTGCATCCCCTGACTGCGCTGACACTACACCCATGTTAGTGATTTTGGTCTCAGATTTTGTGCACCAGTCAATCATGTGCTTCCTGAACTCCCACTCCCAAGTGTTAAACCCAGCACAAAGTTTGGAGTATGCCTCGGCAATGAGGCTGTTGCGAAAACTGAAAATAAAGCTTTCAAACTGTACAGCCTTCCAGAGGCTTCGGATCCATTCAGCAAATGCCACAAAATCCTGTGCTGGGACTTTTGTTTTCTTTAAAATGTCAAGTATACCATGCTTGAACTTGTTAACCCCTTCACTGTAACCAGTGTTAACAGGTGCCATTGGAGGAGTTCCGAGCCACAGTCCAGGTATGTACCAGTTGTTTCCTTCAATGTTATACTCTAGGATGTCTGTAAAAGTGTAGTTGCTGCTCCTTTTTTCCATTTTTGCAGCGGCTTGAGTCATAACGTCTAGCTGTTGAAAGAAACTCATTCTTTCTCTCAAGGTTTTATCATGCACTGCGACATCTGCTGCATTCTGATGTGCAAAATGACAACAAGGCTTTTTCCCCACCTCTTTCATGCGAAGAAAGGCATGGACAACGATTTGCAAAGTGTCTTTCATCTCTGTAGCATTTTCCATCGCAAGGTTGACAATAGTGATGTCGCTCAGTCCAACGACCAAGGTTGCAAGTTCATTGTCATGCTCATAACTATCAGCTA
>CAIGQW010054307.1:4731250-4748438 GCA_903798125.1 Danio choprae
ATAGTCACACTGAAGCTCTGCTCTGAATTCCTCAGATACTCCTATCAGAAGCATGAAAGCTCCTCTTGTGCATCTGCCACTGCTAACAGCAAACTGAACTCCAAACATTGTGTTGAGCAGAGTAGACTTCCCAGTGCTTTGGACCCCTAAAACTGTTATGACTCTAATCTTATTGTGAGGTGCTGTCAGTTTGTTGAGTGCTGTAAGCACATCTCCAATCCACATCAGTGGAATGTTTGATGCCTCTCCATCAACAAGCTCCAGAGGAAACCCATTCAGCATCAACTGAGCACATACGTCTGGTAATTTCTTCAGGGCAGGGTATTTCCAGGTTTCCTGTAAGTATGCAGACTCATAAAGTTGACTTAATTCTCTCATGAAGTGTTGAACTCCTAAAGAGCTGTTAACAATTTGATTGTCCAGTTCTTTGAAATGTTCTTTATCTTCTTTGTTTTTCTTACATACTTCCATGTACTGCTCTTTAAGACTGGACAGGTGCTTTCTTGTTAGATTGTCCAGCGTAACTTTCATCCATTTAAGAAAGTACTGTTGCTCATTTGATGAGCAGAACAAGCCAGACATGAACTGATTTATTACGCAACTCATCATGTGGCTTCCTTGATCCGTTCTAAGATTCTGTATTTGACTTTTGAGTTCACTCTTGTAGTGCTCAATGTTTTGTTTTCTTGCCTTTTTAAGGCGACACATTTCCTTTTCCAGTTTGGATAATTCCTTCCAGGGTTTCCCTTGCAATGGGAGCTCCTTTATTTTATATTCGGGTATGTTGTCAATGTTTTTTGTAATTATGTCTGTTCTTACCTTTGCCTGTTGACAACTTGTATTGTTTTCATCTATAAGAATCCCCAGCTCTGGTGCAATCTCTGACATCTTTTCTATGCTTACTTTGGTAGAATCTGCAAGAATTCCAACAACATTCTTCTTTATTTTAGCAACAAATTCGCTATCATTCATCTTCCTGTCTTTGAGAATGTTTGTGAATGTTTTGAGCTTGATCTGTGCCAAACTTTGTTTAAAATTTTCCCTTGATGTTGGACCATCTGTTGTGCAAACCAGAACCAGTTTTGATTTGGGTTGCAGGGAATTCAGAAATGTCTGGTTTGAGTCCAGATCATCGCAGAACAGAAAAACTGCAGATGATGTTTGGGTTAGAAAGGCGAATTGGGCCTCAAATGCAGAAATATCCCCACGAAGATTAGCTATAGCTACTGGGTCTTTAAAAATGTCATTTTTCTTCTTTCCACTGGGGAGATACCAGGTAATTTCAACAAGACCATTGCAGATCTTTTTTTGAAGGTTTCCATTGTCCATTTTCCTGTGAACAAAAGCATCATGGTTTTGCTGACTGGTTGAAAGGAGCTTGTTCAGAAACTCAGATTTGGAAATATTTAGATTTTTTCCTAGTCTGACGAAAGAGATCAGGGGCAAATCAACTTGCACAATACTGTTTTCTTTTGTTATGTCCCTCAGGGCCCAAAGCATCAGCGTGCACTCTTTTGTGTCACAGTTTGGCAGCAGTAAAGGCACAGAGAACTGACACAGTGACATTTTTAGAGCCATTTCTTGTTGGAGAAAAGGGTCGGCACAGTGGAAAAGAGCTGTGATCAAATCCAGTGGATTTATGCCTTTCTTATCTTCAGTAGAGGTCTTGGCACATTTGATACTTCTAGCTGATGAATTGACCATCATGAGCTTTCTGAGAAAAAGCCAGGGCAAATCCTTAAAACTTTGCGCTTGGTTCTCATCTGACATTTTCCTCAATTCCAACACAGACTTTAAAGTGAGTTTATTCTTCAAGTGGCTTTGTAGACCCAGTTCCGTTAACATATATTCCATATTTATGTCTGCAAGCGGAACATCATATAGTTTAGAGATCCATTTCCAATCACATTAAAGCATGATTGTGTGATATTATTCTGTAAGTGCTGAAAAGACCAGTATACACTGCATGTTTGGGATGCTGATGCCCTAAATAAACTAAATAAACAACTTAATTTTTTACACTTATGTTTTTTTGAGCATTTAATCTGCAATAGGGAAATTAATTGGATCAGTTTTAGCTCCAGGAAACACCAAATCAGCACTAACTAGCATAAGATAACCTTGATAATATGGATGCCCATGCTGGTCTTTTCAGCAGGGTGCTACGTCTTATTATTTGATGAAAAGAAATAATGACAACTCACTTGTGCGCTGTGTGACTTTTATAGGAGTGCTCTCAAGTTCTATGTCATTTAGTTTAACTAATGTGTAGACTGAGAAGGAATATTCCATGCCTGGATTTAGACCTGATATATTAATCTCTCCCTTATCTGTAAATGTTTCCATTAGATTGGCTTCACCGCTACATATCACCCTGAATCTGTGTGGAATCTTGTCATCAGTAATGGGATCGGCCCATTTCAGAGTAACAGAATTTGCCTCATTTTTGATTTGTAGGCTTGTGGGTGGAAGTGGCTCTGTAAGGAATGGAAAATGAAATATAATTGTGCATTGCAATTCCAGCAAATTATTATTCAATTACACTTGCTGTAAATGAGCCACTTACGTGTATGGATGATTAAAACAACTGGTTTACTCTGCTTGTCGTCCTCCAGAATTGTGTTTAATGTAGCTTTGTACTCAGTGGCAGGAAGAAGTTCTGTCATTACAATGGTATTTAAGTCTGATTTCATAGTCACTGATTCGGTTTTCTCTTCATTTTTATACATAATCACTTGGAATTTGTAGAGACTGGGATGCATTTCTGGAGGTGATGTCCAATTTAGTCTTATAGATTTTGCGTCCATTGCAATATATTCAAAGTTCTCAGGTGCAGGGATTGCTTTAAGGGAAAAAAATATACTACATGAGCATATACAAAGTATAGATTATTGTAGATGAGAATGATTTCTCACTGATTTGGAAAACTCATTGCATGAATGGACAACATTTGGGCTGCTTTTAAATTTGAACTACAGTAAAGACCAAAAGTTTGGACACCTTCTCATTCAAAGAGTTTTCTTTATTTTCATGACTATGAAAATTGTAGATTCACACTGAAGGCATCAAAACTGTGAATTAACACGTGTAATTATATACATAACAAAAAAGGCGTGAAACAACTGAAAATATGTCATATTCTAGGTTCTTCAAAGTAGCCACCGTTTGCTTTGATTGCTGCTTTGCACACTCTTGGCATTCTCTTGATGAGCTTCAAGAGGTAGTCACCTGAAATGGTTTTCACTTCACAGTGGTGCCCTGTCAGGTTTAATACGTGGGATTTCTTGCCTTATAAATGGGGTTGGGGCAGTCAGTTGTGTTGTGCAGAAGTCAGGTGGATACACAGCTGATAGTCCTACTGAATAGACTGTTAGAATTTTTATTATGGCAAGAAAAAAGCAGCTAAGTAAAGAAAAACGAGTGGGCATCATTACTTTAAGAAATGAAGGTCAGTCAGTCAGAAAAATTGAGAAACTTTGAAAGTGTCCCCAAGTGCAGTCACAAAAACCATCAAGTGCTACAAAGAAACTGGCTCACATGCGGACCGCCCCAAGAAAGAAAAGACCAAGAGTCACCTCTGCTGCGGAGGATAAGTTCATCCGAGTCACCAGCCTCAGAAATCGCAGGTTAACAGCAGCTCAGATTAGAGACCAGGTCAAGGCCACACAGAGTTCTAGGAACAGACACATCTCTAAAACAACTGTTAAGAGAAGACTGTGTAAATCAGGCCTTCATGGTAGAATATCTGCTAGGAAACCACTGCTAAGGACAGGCAATAAGCAGAAGAGACTTGTTTGGGCTAAAGAACACAAGGAATGGACATTAGACTAGTGGAAATCTGTGCTTTGGTCTGATGAGTCCAAATTTGAAATCTTTGGTTCCAACCATCGTGTCTTTGTGCGATGCAGAAAAGGTGAACGGATGGACTCTACATGCCTGGTTCCCACCGTGAAGCGTGGAGGAGGAGGTGTGATGGTGTGGGGGTGCTTTGCTGGTGACGCTGTTGGGGATTTATTTAAAATTGAAGGCATACTGAACCAGCATGGCTACCATAGCATCTTGCAGTGGCATGCTATTCCTTCCGGTTTGCATTTAGTTGGACCATCATTTATTTTTCAACAGGACAATGACCCCAAACACACCTCCAGGCTGTGAAAGGGTTATTTGACCAAAAAGTAGAGTGACCTCCACAGTCACCGGACTTGAAACCAATCAAGATGGTTTGGGGTGAGCTGGACTGCAGAGTGAAGGCAAAAGGGCCAACAAGTGCTAAGCATCTCTGGAAACTCCTTCAAGACTGTTAGAAGACCATTTCAGGTGACTACCTCTTGAAGCTCATCAAGAGAATGCCAAGAGTGTGCAAAGCAGTAATCAAAGCAAAAGGTGGCTACTTTGAAGAACCTAGAATATGACATATTTTCAGTTGTTTCACACTTTCTGATTATGTATATAATTGCACATGTGTTAATTCACAGTTTTGATGCCTTCAGTGTGAATCTACAATTTTCATAGTCATGAAAATAAAGAAAACTCTTTGAATGAGAAGGTGTGTCCAAACTTTTTGTCTTTACTGTTTATGTTCAACTGATTGCTATGTTGATTTTGATTGATTTATGTGTGTTTCAATCAAATAATATCTCATCATTTCAGTCTGGTTGAACATTTTTGTCATGGTTGCCATTTCTGTACTTGTCATGTGCTGAATACATTTTGCTGTTGCTGGGAAACCATAGTTTGATGTCACCATAGTGGTGGGGCAGTGTTTGCGCAGACAGAACTGAATTTAGGAAAAACAAATAATAATAATGTTTTTTAACATAGATGAGATATAAACAAAAGGTTGCTCATTACAGAAAAGGTTTTACTTTTACTTTTAGTGACATAAAATATGCATTTTCTGTTTTGTTGCAGTAAATGATAGATTAAATATCAAGGATTTTGGGCATAAAAAGTGATATAAAAGAGGCTTGCTAAACACAGATTTTAAACGTCTCTGGCTTTACTTTCCCGATTGTCATATAATTCTGTTAATATATTTCTTATCTAACATTGGAGACCGCAAACAGACTAATATAAAAATGTAGTATCTGGAACGACAGGTGAGCTGCAACTTTATACTTGGACTGGTTTCTGTTTCGATTTTTCTGCTTCATAGCCAAAATTTCAAGAACTGTTGATTTTGTTTCAAAGCTCAACATGTTGTCAAGGTAACCTGCTTATTTTAAGGTCATTTTATGGCTGATTCAGTGCGAAATTATTCAGTTAGATAGCATACTGATGTTATGCTTTGATGAATTCTCCATCGGACAGGTCAGCAGTTATGAATCACGGGGAACAGAAAACAAATAGTTTAACAGCTGATATTATATAAGTCTATGTGATAATGCCCCAAATTATAACAATGGTCCCAGCAGATTATTTTTTGGAGGATGACAGCTGGGGACAGCTATGTCTCATATAGGCTACCTTTTTTTGCGAAATATATAGTTAAAGCATTCGACTGTGTATACATCCAATGTAACGCTAACACATGAAAAATACTATAGCTATTTATATTGGATATAGTTATCGATATTACATTGATATTATATTTATTATCATGCTCTATCAATATTAGATTTTACAAATAAAGCTGCGGTACCACTCACAATAGTTAAATTGTTTTTATGCTTTTTGGACCATCATATGAAATGAAACAAATCTTTGACATGGCCTAACTCAGTCAACATTAAAGATATCAAGAATATATTCATTCATTCATTTTCATTTCGGCTTAGTCCCTTTATTAATCTGGGGTCGCCACAGCGGAATGAACCGCCAACTTATCCAGCATATGTTTTACGCAGCGGATGCCCTTCCAGCTGCAACCCATCTCTGGGAAACATCCATACACACCCATTCACACTCATACACTACGGACAATTTAGCTTACCCAATTCACCTATACCGCATGTCTTTGGACTTGTGGGGGAAACCGGAGCACCCGGAGGAAACCCACGCCAACACAGGGAGAACATGCAAACTCCACACAGAAACGCCAACTGACCCAGCCGAGGCTTGAACCAGCGACCTTCTTGCTGTAAGGCGAACGTGCTACCCACTGCGCCACTCTGAGGCCCATGTTTATAAAAGTGTTTCATTTTTTTTTAAACATCATTAAATTTGAAGCTCAGGTTTGTGTAGCCTAGATATTAAACCATGCATCAATGTGGCAAATATTCAACATTTTTGAAACCAGAAAGAAAGTTGATATATCAAAGCACATCAAACTGCTCTGGGTAAACATACTTACAACACATTTGTAATTCTTCTTAATGCACTTACCCTTTTGAAAACATTAGCCATGCATGTTACTCATAATTTCTGGCTACTTTGCTGTCTTTCCCAACACGCGAGGTGCATTTTCTTCAGAAACACATTTGCATTTGAACAGTTTATTTTTCGTAAGTTATTTTGCGATTCGCTTGAAACGTGCCACAGATTTTTTTGTTTGTTTTAATCAATTTAAACCGGTCAAACCAGCACCTTCACTGCCACTTTTAATGTCAACAAATAGCAAAGACTGCTGAAAATACACTACTGAACAAAAGGTATGTGTTTGATTGGCATGTTTGGATCTATTTGTTTACTTTGTTAGTGTGGTTGATTTGAATAAGTGTGAATGGTGCCATGGTGGCTCAGTGGTTAGCACTGTCACCTCACAGCAAGAAGGTCGCTGGTTCGAGTCCCAGCTGTGCCAGTTGGCATTTCTGTGTGGAGTTTGCATGTTCTCCCCGTGTTGGTGTGGGTTTCCTCTGGGTTTCTCCCACAGTCCAAAGACATGCGCTATAGGTGAATTGGATGAAATAAATTGGCCGTAGTGTATGTGTGTGTTTAAATGTGAGAGTGTATATAAATAAGGGACTAAGCTGAAGGAAAATGAAATTAAATAAATGGTGCCTTACAATATGCGACTTACACATTTTAAAGGGGGCCTCACAGTGGCGCAGTGGGTAGCACGTTTACCTCACAGCAAGAAGGTCGCTGGTTCGAGCCTCGGCTAGGTCAGTTGGCGTTTCTGTGTGGAGTTTGGATGTTCTCCCTGTGTTGGCGTGGGTTTCCTCCGGGTGCTCCAGTTTCCCCCACAAGTCTAAAAACATGCGGTATAGGTGAATTGGGTAAGCTAAATTGTCCGTAGTGTATGAGTGTGAATGGGTGTGTATGGACGGGGAGAACATGCAAACTCCACACAGAAACGCCAACTGATCCAGCCGGGGCTCGAACCAGCGACCTTCTTGCTGTGAGGTGATTGTGCTACCCACTGAGCCACTATGCTCCCCTTTACTCGTTTTAATATTTTTAAATTTTTTAAAAAGACATTTACATTTTTTTAGCTTTAATTTTAAAAATCTGTTTAAACTAAGCTGGTGAGGTGTGACGTGTCCTCGACTATACGTGCGTAACTTTCTCTTGTAATGTTTTTGTAATTTTACACTTCCAAAGAACCTGATGAAGCAAACAGAATTCCTTGTCATTGACCTGGATTCCTTTTTAGTAATGGAGATGAATCATAACTGCTAACTGCTGATTGGCTGAAGAAATTAGTAGATATTGAGAACCAGGCAACCTGAAATAAACTCAGATGCTCAGATGTTGAAGTTCTCTACAATATAATGCCTCTCTTTGTTTTTATATATAAAAAGAAATAGTCATTATTTAAAAACGCAACAACAAAACAAACACTTTTAACTATTTCAACTATTGAAATGGTTAAATTCAGTAGCAGAAACTGATTTCTCATTACAAGTATACTGTAAAAAATATTTGTTAATGAACAGTTTTTGTATTTTGTGATTGTTCTGTTCATTTACGGGTGTGAATTGCATTATGGGATGTGGATCTCTGCCCTGTTGACTTTCGATGCTAAAAATTCAACCCTGCATTTTAACAGTGACTTTTGTTGACATTTTAGTAGTTTGAAATAATATAATGTATAAGAAATAATATATAGAGAAACAAGTCTGTGAAAAAACAGAAAATATATTCATTCATTCATTCATTTTCTTTTCGGCTTAGTCCCTTTATTAATCTGGGGTCGCCACAGCGGAATGAACCGGCATCTTATCCAACATATGTTTTATGCAGCGGATGCCCTTCCAGCTGCAACCCATCACTGGGAAACACCCATACACACTCACTCATTCACACACACACTCATACACAACGGCCAATTTAGCTTACCCAATTCACCTGTACAGCATGTCTTTGGACTTGTGGGGGAAACTGGAGCACCCGGAGGAAACCCACGCCAACACAGGGAGAACATGCAAACTCCACACAGAAACGCCAACTGACCCAACCAAGGCTCGAATCAGCGACTTTCTTGTTGTGAGGTGATTGTGCTACCCACTGCGCCACAGCGTCGCCCCAACAGAAAATATACTGACAGTTTATTACAAGGATTTTGTACTGTAACACCAGCCCAGACAATATATCACTTTAAACTATTACAAATGTTCATAAAAGTAACTTTTTTGAACACTATAAGGCTACAATATGTTGAAAGACAGATCAAGGAACCATAATTCATTGATTCATTTTCTTTTCGGCTTAGTCCCTTTATTAATCTGGGGTCGCCACAATGGAATGAACCGCCAACTTATCCAACATATGTTTTACGCAGCGGATGCCCTTCCAGCTGCAGCCCATCACTGGGAAACATCCATACACACTCATTCACACACATACACTGCGGACAATTTAGCTTACCCAATTCACCTGTACTGCATGTCTTTGGACTTGTGGGGGAAACCGGAGCACCCGGAGGAAACCCACGCCAACACGGGGAGAACATGCAAACTCCACATAGAAATGCCAACTGACCCAGCCGAGGCTCGAACCAGCGACCTTCTTGCTGTCAGCGATTGTGCTACCCACTGCGGGTATTTTTCTTTACTTGTTGAGACAAGATGCCTCTTTTATGTAAATTATGATTATTGTGTAATTTTGTTCATTATAGGGAACACAGCCACTGGAAACCTCACAAAAGGCATTCTGTTGTTCATCAGAAATAAAATAAAAACTTGTGCTTGATTGATTTTTAATGCTCTGCAATGACTGAACCAAAACTTAAAAATAAAGTAACCACCTGCAAAGCATTAATACAATATATTACAATAGTTGTAGTTTTTTTAGATTTGTTGTTCAACCGAACTAAAATTCTAAGTTAAACCAGTACACAGCAAAAAGACTGAATTAACTCTCACAGAGTTGATTTCAACACTTTTTATGAGTTTATATAGCTCCACACTTTCTGGAGTTAAATTAACATTATACAAATACATAAAAATATAACACTAAAAGTAGAGTTGTTTTTTTTGACTCCCAAAAAGTGTTAAAACAACTGTTACACATATATCATAATTGAATAAATATAATAGCTTAAAATGTACTTACCGCCAAAAACTACACCATGCTGTTAACGCTTTCTCTCAGAGACAGACTAACTTGAAATGTGTGGGGGGCTGAGTGCTTGGGCGGAGTATCATCATAACTCCTCGTAGGAGTTAAAGCAACTCTGATAATCAACTCTTTTAAATGACTCCAACACTTGACACGATTCTACATTATATGTGTTAAAATTACATTTTGAGAGTTGAAATTAACTCAGAAAGATTTAACATCGAAATTTCAACTCCCCAGTTTTTGCTGTGTATGCTAAGACATTAAATATTAATGCAAAATGCTAAAATAAACATGTTCAACAAACAAAAGACACCGCAAATGTGAATGTTTTTAATACACACTGAGTTCCACAGCATTCCTTCATGTTGTCCCAACATAAATGAAAACAGAAATCCACACACAGATCGTATTTAATGCAGTTTCTTTCTCTCCCACACTCATTCAATCATAATGTTTCTTTACACTTGCTAAAGACTCAGCTCAGCTCATGGCTCTTATGTAACTCACTTTTAAAATCAGTTTTGCTTCGTGAAAATCTTCTGCCGTGATATTGACTTTAGGGTGAAGCCGTGAAGTCCTATTATTGTTGTGCTGCTGTGTTAGCAGTTTGCACAAATGCCAATTAAACAGAAAGGCGCAAGATTGTATGCAGGTTACATTTCTGCTCTGCTTGAACAAGAAAACGTCAAGAGACGCCCCATGCAAAGACTCAAAAGTAATGCAACACACAATCTACAAGAGCCAATAACACTTAATACTTCATGCTTGCTCTAGATGTGTTCACGCAGGAGTCAGGACAGTAACATTTTGTTTTCGCTATACAGAATTGAACGTGTTTGTCCTCTGTTTCTGTTCAAATGCACTACATTGGCACTCCTTTACTGTTTCTTTTTTTGCACAATTTAACTTTCTGTTTGAAATAACGGTAATAAACTTTTAAATTGTACCTTTCGTTGCTTAAGACTGTTAACATTTAACATGTAATTAAAAATTGGGCACGATGGGAGAAAATGGGGGGGAAATTGACTAGTTGACTAGTGTGTGTATACCTTTAAATTCTTCTCAGGTATGTTTATTACAGTTAAACCACGGCTTTGATGCACTAACCATAGTTTAACCGTGGTGATGTTATCTGTAGTAAAACTGGTCACGCAAATAGTTATGAATGTGCCAAAAGAACCAACACTTTCGCTGCACTTTTACTGTAATAAACCCACGGTTAGTGTTAGTGCGGGCGGTAGGGGGCGCGCGCTGTAGAGAGTCTGCTGAGGGAGGATCTGGGCTGGACGCTGGTGGAGTCTCAAAACATTTAAAACACAGCCTTCCTCTGCTCGTTAGATGAGTCAACAGAAGGGAACAACACATCCAAACAGAGCAGAGCAGACAGTCTGCATGTGTCCTCAGCAAGGTAAGGCTTTTCTATACGTTACTGAGTAGATACTGCTCAACAGCGTTTACGCCATACAAAACCATACAGTTCCTATGTAATTATATTCATAATAGCACGTGTTTACTTTTGTGTTTGGACTATATATATATATATATATATATATATATATGGCCATATTTGTTATATGCCTGTGATTTATAAGACAGTAGATCAACTGCTAACTTTATTTGGTGTGAATGTGATATTAGTTTGTTATATTTACAATATATAGAGTACTGTGCAAAAGTTCTAGGCCACTAGTATTTTAGTATTTTAACTAGTATTTTAAAGTTGGTTATTTCTATATTTTCTGTAGCATGTCAGTTTGAAATATCAATTTACATTTCCAAAGATAGTTTTTTGTCATTAATTGTGAGATTATTGGAGTGCTCCACACAGAGATCTGATCTGATCATCCTCCAGTCTGGAATGACACGAAGAAACAGAACAAACGGAGACAAACTCAATCGAGACGAACAACATCTCGAAGATGTTAAAAAGAAAGAAAATAAAACGACCTGCAAAGCTACAGTACTGTTCAAAGTTTTAGGCACTTGTGTAAAAATGCTGTAAAATTACAATGCTTTCAAAAGTAATGCATAAATACATTTTATTTATCAATTAACTAAATCAAATCAACATTTGCATTTAAAACCCATAGTTTTCCGGTAGCTTTGCAGGTAGGTTTTTCGAAGCATCTTTGAAGCATTTCAAACTGTCATGCTACAGAAAAATATTGAAATAATCGACTTTAAACTTTTTTTTTTGGTTGTTGTTGTTGAAAATACCAGCGGCCTAAGGCTTTTGCACAGTACTGTATATGACATGTTATCATGTATTTTCAATTGTTTCCTCAGTGTGGGAAATGAAACATGCTCCATCACTGGTTTAATCTGTATTTAAGAACATCAGCTGGCTTCGATCTTGCTGTATCTCACTCCCGTGAATACTATGTAGATACAGTATAATTGTTTATATTAGTATAATTTTTGTTTGTGGTTTATGAAATTATCTTAATGTTTACATAAAGTTTTATCACTGCAAAAAAAAAAAGTTGTCTAAATTAAAACAATAAAATAATGAAAAGCTGTTTTGCTTCTAGCAAATTTCACAGGCTCCATATCAGCATTTATGAGCAAATCCAGAACACTGAAAGAGAAGAATAAGAAGACTTACATTTTAATGCTTTCTGAGGAGTGTTATATAAGTTCAAACCTACTCATTGAGTTTTGCTAGCTCCTGTCTTGGCATGAACAATGCCCATTGGGCAAGATTAGACCATTTTCACTGATGTGAAGAATATATGAGGTTGTTGTATGGATTTGAACACCTTTTTGCTGTGCACATCAGGAAGCCTTTCATAAAGAGGTGTGCATGTGTGAAATCTATCATGTCAACATAAGTTAACACGCATGGAGAATCTGTCGCTTTAGATTAATCTATCACATATGTGAAAGTTTTGCAGGCGTCTGTCTAAGGCAAAAGTCCAGGATTTTTTCAGCTAGTCTTACAATGAATGAATATCATGTTTTGCTTGCAAGTGAGGTGCAGATTGGGGTATTTCACAGAATGTTTCAGAATGCTCTAAAAAAAGCAGTTGAGTCATTTACTCACCCTCATGCTGTCATATACTGACTGTATTTAAAATGCAGCATAACCTTGATAGTGAAAGATTTCTCCATACAGGCACAATAAACCTTTGACGCTTTGGAAATATGTAAATCATACAACAGAATTTGCAACACAAAACTTTAGGTCACGCTTGTCAGCAGCGTTACATGTCCTTGCAGATTTCTGTCAAGGCATTTACAAAAGTTATTTTCATTTTCCTTTAATTGATCGGCTTTGTTGTTTTTGGATCAGTGTCAGTCAAACAAGTTTTTCATTACAAGCAATAAAGTTGTGCAACGTGACTTTGAAGAGCACGCATTAATACATCCGCATTGTGACTGAACAAAGATGGGACAAGATTTGCATGAAACAGATTAACATTGCATGCAGGCAGAAAGCAGATGGTGCAGTATAAATGTTATTTGTATTGTATGTGTATCACAGAAGGCTTTATAAACCAGAGATCATTTTCTGTGTGTTTTTTTTAACCCAGCACCTTCTGTAGATTTCAGTTTTGCACCTGAAGGCTGTACTGTGTGTGTGTGAGTGTTTGTCAAATAAAAACTTAGTTTAACTTTTAAAACTTAATTTAATTTGACCTTATATAGGTCTACACTACATTAAGACTTCAGTGACAAATTAATTTGAGCATTAAAATGAATGGAGTAAAAAATTCAATGGGAAACATGCATCCTGAATTTCAGAATGGCTTCATATGTTTATCGCACGTCATGATTTTACCAAGTACGATGCGATCCTGGATTAACACCTATGTTGATCCCGGAACATCATTTTTGTTGGAAAATGTAATCCATGCCTATTCCCTACCACTAAACCCAACCATAACTGTAAATTATTTTCAAAATTAGTGGGGAATAATAGTTGAATAACAATCATGTAGAAGTGCATAAACCTAACCGTAAGCCTAAACTTAACATAAACTGTAAACGTATCCCTTAATTCTGATTGGCTGATTGGAATGTTGTTCCAGGATCAACATAGATGTAAATCCAGGAACATGTCCTACTTGGTGAAATCAGGTTGGTGTATGTTTATCCCTGATGTCACACATTTGTTTTTATATTTAGACTTCTTAAATATTTGAATTATTTATTATTTTTTATATTTTTTGCTTGATAATGTATACGTGCATTTACCATTCAAAGGTTTACTGTTTTTTAAAGATCTCTTTTGCTTACTAAGTCTGCATTTATTTGACCAAATACAGTTAAAACAGAAATGAAAAATTAATTTTCTGCCATCTAAAGATTTTTTTCTTTAAATAAAAAGTTATAAAGAACAGCATTTCACTTTTACATAAGAAATAAAACTACATCTTATAATTTTAGTTATCACATATTTCATACATACAGTGCTCAGCATATGAGTTCACCCCCACAAATCTCTCATTTAAATGAATATTTTCTACAGGATGATTTACAGTATTATATTTGTGCATATGCATCAGTTTAGTCAGTACTGAAGCCAAATCTGGGGCTAATTTAACAAAATAACTTACAATAATGGTTCAAAAAGTAGTCGCGCAAATGTATATGTTAGGGAAAAATATTAAATAACATTAAAATATAGAAAAACTAAAAATATAGACAATTTTGTTGAAACGTTGCAGTTTGTAATTTTTTTATGCAATATTTTGCATGAATTTAAATGTATGATCTGTCCATTTCCAAAGATGTTCTGTGATTTAAAATATTATTTTAATAAATATATCTGTTTAATAAATCTGTTTTGTTCAAATGCACCAATATATATATTACCCATATCACTGAGAAATGGATAAAAATATTCATTTTCAAAATGGGGTGTACTCATATATGCTGAGCACTGTATACATATACTTAGTTCTCATTTTACAATTAAAATGACTTATAAATAATAAGGAAATGAGACATTTTTCAAAGAACATAGAACATTGGCCATTTATGAAGTGTGCTTCACATGGGTGAGTGGGCTTGACAAACCACCTGTAGAAACACTCTTCTCTCTCGCACTTAATTCTCTGAGCACAAACAGTTCCTTCATATAATTAGCACTTCTTGTGTGTATTGCCTCTTCTTGTTGAATCGCTGAATGCCTCCTCAATTGTAAGTCCCTTTGGACAAAAGCGTCTACTAAATGACTAAATGTAAAGACATTAATAAAACATTGGTACACTCAAAAAAAGATTTTCTCTGCTTGTTCAAACTTATGACTTTACTGCTCGTAAAAATGATTTAAAATGAGCTGAAACAACACTATTCTGGAGGTATTTTTGAGAAACGTAATTATTTTATGTTCAATCTAATTAAATTAGTTACGTTAACTTAATGGATTTGTGTTGAGACAACATGAGTGTGTGGAGCCCTGCATTTTTTACAGTGTGGGATGAGAACTTATCTTGACAGGCTTTATTTTATATGCTTATATTGTTATAATAAGTGTGAACTTAAAAAGTGGGCTGACTGTTAAGGAGTTAAATTTCCCAGATTTACAAAATACTTTCAGACCTTCTGAAACCTTCAGTTTTTAGTGCCATCCATCTGTTTCTGGTCTATTAACTGTTAACTCTGTCACACAGACATGCTTGTACAAAAATGAACAGCACGTACAGTGTGCTTCTAGCAAATTCCTCTGGATCAGAGCCTGATACAACACATAAGACATGCAAAGAGCAAAACAAAAAGTCACATCAGAGTTCTTTGCAGCGACCATAGCAAATTTATACGAACATGCATTACATTCTCAGTTAAATATCTTGAAATGTATATATGACCTTGTGTTCATATGTGTTGTTTATAGTTCTTGTGCACTTGTTCACAGTAAAAACAAGCTTTACTAAAATACAACATTGTCATACTGCATGTAGGTGTTTTTGGTTTATCAGATTTTTCAAAGCAAACCTCAAGGCTTTTTTTTCTCCATGTTTCTCTTCTCTGCGTCCTGGCTTTGGTAATGGGACACTGATTTAATGCCGTAGAGGCTACTGTAAAAGCTGAGGAATGAAGCCTGGAGGTTGAACGCAGTACAAAGAACTGTTCTCTTTACCATTTGTAACCATTATCCTGTGATTTACTTGAGACACCAGTAGGGGTGTCAAAATTAATCCTTAATTGCGATGCAGATGAGGAAGATTTAGTAACAGACCATAACTAATTATGATGTACTGGCGCATTTCTGATGTCATTTTTTATGGTAGCATACTATAATGAGGGAGGCAAGACGTGTTCTACTTGAGACTCTCCTACTTCTTGTGCAGCAGAACATAGTGTCATTATCGCTTAGTAGATGTTTATTACTTTGAGTGTTTCTTTTTTTAGAAGGTAAAATGAAAGGTTTTGACAATTTTATGCATGTGAAGCTAAATTGAAAATTGAGGATGCAGTGTACCGTGATATGAAAATTGAACGCAATCGATGTCATGATAATTGTAATCGAAACGAACTGGGAGACCAGTGTGTAGAGCTGCACAATCATTCGAAGGCATTTGGCAGTTAATCCAGCTCTTGCTTTCAGATGGAGGAGTGTTTATAACACAGAGCCATAGTTCATTGACAAGCTACACAAAAGACTATTTCTGTCATGAACACTCTCAGAATTTAGTATGGTAAAGATATGTATATGGCAGTGTTGGTGTATTTGGTCTTGGCGCTATAGATCTGCTACGCTGCTGCTGCTGCTGCTGTGATTATTATGGCAGAGCAAATACCGAGACCTGCTACAGCCAGTATATACACAGACATGCCGTCTGAGAATATAACACGCTCCTGCTGTAAACATAATATATATATGTAGCCCCCATAGCAGATCAAAACACGGGTGGAGCTGGGGTGGAGGAGGGCCTCCGAAAACAGCGTAAAATGCAGCTTTACAATGTAAAATGACGGGGAGCATTTAAACTGATGAGGAGCAAGCTCATTGGCTGCCGAGGTGACAGCAACCAATCTTCTCCACCATGTAGTTAATGACGCAGGAGCAGATTAGGTGATCTATCAGCCTGCGTGCCCATAGTTTCATGACAGATCACTTAATTGGTGCAATCTTAAAACCGAAGAGAATCATTTGACCATTTGAGAGCTGTTGTTCGTGGCTCTACAGTGAACTATGGCTCAGTGTTGCTGCTGATCTGAAAGCATGAGAAAAAGCCACCTTTAATAGCATGGTTTTACTCCAAACTCACCTCATAGCTTCAGTAGAGTGTTTGAAAGTAAGGGGCCGTTCACACAGAATGCGTTTTTCCTTTCCAATGTGCTACTTTTCTACTTTTTTTTATCAAACACGCGATTGCCGGATCTGTGTGACTGTTACGCTCGCATCATTTGAAGTGCTGCGTTTTTTAGACGCTTTGTAAAAATAGAAAAAAATTCAACTTTACCATGCAGGGCAGCTCATTACTGTCAGTTCCATAGCAGTGGACCAATCAGAAGAACTGAGAGGCAGGGTTTCGTTGGAAGTTTCTGTTTACAGGCGCTCAGTGGCTGTGTCCGGATACTGTCATGCTTTATTCTGCTTCTCTTTTCCGAAGTGTTGCAACTTTAGAAGTGCTGTGACTTTGAGTTTTTAGAAGCAAAGACTCATTCGGTGTGAATGAGCCCTAAATCATTCTGAGATGATTCCATAGTCATATGTTTGATTTTGTTTGTTTGTTTTGGTTATTTCCGTCTCTTTTTTTTTTTATGTACAATATTTGCAGTTCCCACACGAGAG
>CAIGQW010054307.1:4757060-4786144 GCA_903798125.1 Danio choprae
CCTAACATGCTACATATATGTGAATTTAGCCAAACAAACTACATATACCATATTTAAAACTAGCCAAACTACTGTAGGGATCGTCAAACATGCTACATACTGCATGTAAAACTAGCCATAAAAATATACTATAGTAATTTACAGTTAATACTATAGTGTTTTTTTAATGACACTGACACCTCCAATAGAGATTGAGATGTTGCACAATCAGCTAAAATGTTGCTAGAATTGGTTTTTATGTATGGGCGATATATATATATGTCATGTCCATGTATTGTGCGATAAGTAGATATATTGATTATCGTGACAGGCCTAGATACAGATCACCCCTTTTAATTAGGATGTAGTGACGTTCGTAGATAAATAATTAGTCCCAAAAACATCAGCGTAGTTTAGTTTGTTCTTGTTTTCATGGTTCTGAGGTGAGAAATTGAGATTTGGGAGCATACAAACATTAACCTTTCACTTCTGCCTGTGGAAAGTCACACCCATGACATGGTGCCTCTGGGAGAAGCAATTGCCAAACTTGTGGTTCTCCAGTAAACAACCTGTCATTCTGCCTTCAATTGCAAACCAAAGTGCCTCCCGTTCACACTTGCATTACTTTTTAATGTAACATAAAAAGAGGGGTGAAGTAAAATGGTGATAGATAGGTGGATTAAAAGAATACATAGTGTGTGGTTTTTAAAAGCTTTTATTTTTACAATTTATTTGATCATACAGTTTTTTTACTTATTTGATACTTTTTTCATTTTAGGATAATAATAATAATACAAATTATAAAATGTATTATTATTATTACTATTATTATTATTATTATTATTAATATTATTATTATTATTGTCTACAATAAGAATATACTTAGTATGTCTAACTACAGACTAAAGAATATAATAATAATAATAATAATAATGATGATAATAAATAATAAAAAAAAAATATAAAAAATAGATTATGTACCTAGTTTATAATAATAATAAAATAATAATAATACAAATAACACAAACAACAGCAACATATATATTTATGTGTATATATATATATATATATATATATATATATATATATATATATATATAAACTAAATAACTGTTACTACTATTACTATGTTAACAGTATTATTATTGTTGTTATTGTCTACAATAAGACTATACTTAGTATGTCTAGCTATAGACTTAAAAATATAATAATAATAATAATAATAAATAAAAAATAGAATTTTGTACCTAGTTTATATAATAATAAAATAATAATAACAAACAATTAGAGAATTTTTAAGAAGCTCAGTTCATTTTGCACCTAGTTTATAATAATAGTAATAATAACACCAACAACAACATATCATTATTATATAAATATTACTATTACTAATTACTATTACTCACTAATATCTCTTTTTATCATTCCGTAATTCATGAAACACTGCTAGCAGCTTTTTTTTGTGGAATTAAATGTTAGACATAGTCAGACAAATTATGTATGAACACTCATCCCTTTTTAAAGGGGACATTTTATGCAAAATCACTTTTATAAAGGGGTTTAAACACGTTGCTTGGCAACAGTTTTTTAATATAACCAGCCTCCAATCGTAAAAATTGATTAATTACATTTTTTATAATCACACTTCATAAAAACAGCCTGCATAAACACTTTGATTCACATTCTCCCTTTGTATGTGTCATTAGTGATGATCTCTCCCTTATTAGCATAGGACATTAGTCTTGTTTTTGAATCTGCCACTATGCTGACACATAGGCGTTTGTAGCTCCGCCCTCTTTTGAAAAGCGTATTTGAATTTAAAGTGACAGTCACCAAAATGGCAAAATTAGGATCAAAGCCTCAAAGGGCCAGCTTAAAAAAGTTCTAAAACGTTATTTGTGTGGTGTTTTGAGCTGAAACTTCACATACACACTCTAGAGACTTGTAAAAAGAGGCATAATAAGTCCCTTTTAATAAAGGTGTATATAGGGCTTCATAAAAGTGTAATAAAAGAAACATAAAAGGGTATGGTTTTGAATTTATGCTTAATGAAAACTAAAATTGACAAGGGCATGAAAAAAAAGCAGTGTTTTAGTCTACAGTGTCCAATTTTGTGCACTTTATCAGGCAGAAAAGCGTGAATGTTTCTGCATGGAGAAAGAAGAGAAACAGAAGGAGAAGATGAGTAATATGCAGATTGTCATAAACAACCTGAAGCTGGAAAGAGACGCATTAAAAAGGCAACTGTTAGAAAGGGAGGCTACAATTGAGAGGCTGCATACCGGTAAAGAAATGTGAGCTTTTTTTTTCTTCTTTGCTGACCCAAATGGCTACTGTTTCTCATTGTTTGCATTGTTTTGTTCCTATATACATAGCTGTTTCCTTAGTTACATTAAATATTTTCCACCTGCAATTTAGTAAGTAATGAGTTGGCTCAATTAAACCTCTATTAGTTGCATTGTGCTGCCATAGAAACTCATTCTTCAATGTCACGCCTCTCACATGGAATATGACTTGACTCATACTTAAATGTTAATAGTGGACTCACCCATACAGCAATGAAGAGCGCATGTTTCTTTGCATTAAGGCAAGATGCTACATGCAAAAACTGTTTTTTTTCATGCGCCTGGCCATTTATAGATAATTTTTTTAGTCTAATGTAAAGAAAACATCCAACATTTTGCAACTACCTTAGAGTTAAACCATTTTTTTAATCCATTTAGCCGATATCTGGGTCTGGCAGGAGCACATTTAGCTTAGCTTAGCATAAATCATTGAATCAGATTAGACATTAACATCTACACCTTGTCACGCTCGCTGTGACCACAAAAGTACGAAACACGGGGATTATCAAAACATACACGTATTTATTTACAAACTCACGGGAACATCGACATACAGGAATCTTGGGGTGAAGACAACATGGAAGGACGATCGGGATGACGTGCTGACAATACAATACCGGACAAAGAGGGACACAAACTAAGGGGTATACATACAAGGGGAACATGATGAACTGATAAGACACAGGGGATGAACACAGGTGAATGAACATTGAAAACGGCGGGAAACAGAACAAAGGAATGACATCACAAGGGAAACACAGAACAGATACCTGACACATCTATATTAACAACAATAATTTTCCTATTTAAAGCTTCACACTTCTGTAGTTACATTGTGTTCTAAGACCAAGGGAAAATGAATGGTTACTATTTTCTAGGCTGATATGGCTGGAATTATTCTCTTTGCAGCTGTACCTTGGCTGCAGCTAGCGCAATAATATTAAGCAGCACCTACACTTGTAACTACAGAAGCGTCAAGCTTTAAATAGGAAAATTAACTCTTTAGTCAATTTTGAGCAAGATGCTAATGGTCTAATCCGATTCAATGATCTATGCTATGCTAAGCTAAGCTGAAAGTGCTCCCACCAAAACAAAAAGGAGCAATCCTTTAAAAGCACAGTATGTAAGAATTTATTTTCTTTAAAATATCAATTGAAAAATTAACTCTTTGGTCAATTTTGAGCGAGATGCTAATGGTCTAATCTGATTCAGTGATCTATGCTAAGCTAAGCTAAAAATGTTCCCAGCAAAAAGAAAAGTGGAGCAATCCTTTAAAAGCACAGTATGTAAGTTTTTTTTTCTTTAAAATATTCATTCATTCATTTTCTTATTGGCTTAGCCCCTTTATTAATCAGGGGTCGCAACAGCGGAATGAACCGCCAACTTATCCAGCATATGTTTTACGCAGCGGATGCCCTTCCAGCTGCAACCCATCACTGGGAAACATCTATACACACTCATTCACACACATACACTACGGCCAATTTATCTTACCCAATTCACCTATACCACATGTCTTTGGATATGTGGGGGAAACCGGAGCCCCCAGAGGAAACCCACGCGAACACGGTGTAATCCGATTCAATGATCTATGCTAAGCTAAAAGGGATCCCATCAAAAAAAGTGGAGCAATCCTTTAAAAGATTTTTTTTCTCTTTAAAATATCCAAAACACACATCAACAGTGTTATATTTTAACTAGTGACACAGAGCGTGTCCTGTGTCGCCCTGCTAATGACGTCACACACTCTCGATTTTCAATTCGGTTTTAAGGAAAACAGGGAAGATGGTTTAATATGTTGTGTGCTTTATCTGCACAGAGCAGCATTATAACGGATCCCTAAAATGTATTTAGTATGAAAAAACAATGCTGCTTCTTCTCCTTGTGATCACAAGCAAAAGATCTGGAAGTAGTGGACTGCGTCATAATAAAAGCTCCACTGCTGTCATGTCGCGTCACTCATCAGCAATTACCTCAGCAATCTCGCTTCGACCGCTTTTAGCCTTACTTTTATATATACTACCATGATAATATATGTTGAATACTTTAGCTTATCCATGAACATGATTTCTGCAGAGGTCCCGTAGGATGTAATGAAGACCACAACTCCCATGATTCGCCATCATCAAAATATGCCTTTGTTGGTTGTGAATACGCACCCTTTAGAGGCAAAAATTACTTACTGTGCCTTTAAGTGTTTCTGTTCTTGCACTTTATCTATTCTTGTTTTGACTTTTTGTGCTAGGAATGTGTGCAAATGAGTGCATATTTTATGAAACATTTGATTTATTTGCATATTTAAACATTTTAGAAAATTCTGAAATATAATTAATCAAAATATAATTAACCTGCAGTGTCTTACCTTAAATGTATGCAGTCCTGATGTGCAGACAAAACAGCTGGAATGTGAGCAGGGAAAAAACCGTGGCCTAAATGACATGATCATGAGTCAACAAAATAAGATCAGAACCATGATCCAAAAGGTAATAATACCTACACACAGGATATTCCCACAGAAAGAGACAAATCATTAAGTGGCATTAGAAATGCATTTTATTTGTGTAATGTGATTTATTGTAAAGTGAAGCAGGATGTTGGAGTAGAGTTTTTAATTTTTTTTCATTCATTAAAATTTAATGGCTCGTGAAATGAAATGAACCTTATATGACCGGGGCTACATATACAGTAAATAATGGATAATCTAACTTGATAATATAATATTATTACTTTTTTATATTTTAATTTAATTAAGATCTAGCATACAGTTGAAGTGAAAATTAATAGCCCTCTGTGATTTATTTATTTATTTATTTTTTTTTTATTTATTTATTTATTTATTTATTTTTTATTCAAATATTTCCCAAATGATGTTTAACAGAGCAAGGAATTTTTCACAGTATTTACTATAATATATTTTCTTCTGGAGAAAGTCTTATTTGTTTTGTTTCAGCTAGAATATTTAATTTTTTATACTGTTATACAATGATTTGCCTAATTACCCTAATTACCCTAGTTAAGCCTTTAAATGTCACTTTAAGCTGAATACTAGTATCTTGAAAAATATCTGGTAAAATATTCTGTATTGTCATCATGGGAAAGATAAAAGAAATCAGTTATTAGAAATGAGTTATTAAAACTATTATGTTTAGAAATGTGTTGAGAAAATCTTCTTTCCGTTAAACAGAATTTGGGGGTAAATATTCAGGGGGGCTAATTATGTAAATGTAATGTTTCTATTAATTTTATTATTATTTAAAATAGATTTTCTTTACATGCTGATGTATTAAATTTATATATGCAAGTATTGTTTTAATAAATGTTATATAAGTAAGGTATAATCAACAGATTGCCATGTGTTAAAGGATTTCAAATGCATGACATAATGCATTGGGGGACTGTCCCCGTGAAGTGCATTTTAAATCCTTTAACCCACAACAAGCTGTTGATTATCCCGCTTTTTCCATGGTCATTTGCTTAGTTATAGACAAGTTCAAACTAGTTTTGCTCTTTGCAATATATGACCTAATTTTGGTCAGTTATGATGTGTTAGATCTCTTAGTCCCTGCATTGATTCAGCAGTCAGGCTGAATATGACAGAATATGACACGGGCATATCTCATAGCTCATATAATGTGTAGCTACCACATGTCGGCGTTATTTGAGATCACACCGATGAATGAAGGCTTTGGCAATTGTCACTGAGTTTCTATGGTTACTGTTTAAAGGATGTGCATTTATGATAACTGTGAGCAAAACTGACTGGAACTGCCAGTGCAATTTTTATAAACAATTTTTTTGCACACCTTCCAGTAAGCCATTCACACCATTCAATAAGAATCAAGAATTTCAATAGACCATGGAATAATAGATTTGAATATCTTTAATATTTTTCATAATAATCTATTAAAATCATATAATAATATAATTATATTAATAATAATAATAATAATAATCATCATCATCATTTTTTTTTTAAATGTATTGTTTCCCAAGTGCTGTTTAATGGAGAAACAATTTTTAATTCAATTTAAAAACTAATTACTAATCTTTTTTATTTGATCTTTTCTATGATGACAGTGCATAATATTTTACTAGTTCAAGGTGCAGTAGGGGATCTGCCTAAATGCTATCTGTTAGCATAATGTCTTTAAAACACGAGTCTCTCTCACGTGCTTTGTCCTAAAGCGACTACTGTATGCTTAGTAGTTGGTCAGCGGCGTGCAGGATTTACACTTATTACTAAGCCATACTTACATGCTATTTCAGACCGAATATTCGAAGTAGCATGTTAAACAATAGAGGGAGCGCGTCACAGGTTGTCATTGTTCAAAAATGAACCAATGTGAATATAAAACCAACTTCACCTCAGTAAAGCAGGCTAGGCGGAATAGAGCTTTTTACTTGTTTTGTTGATAAACTAAATATAAATCTACATTATCGATGCTGTTAAAGGTCCCTTATGAAATTGAAAATAGTTACCTCAATCTTTCGCCGGAAGATTTCAGTGGCTGAACAACACTTCTGTGCATATAACCCATTCATAACACATATAACCCATTCAATCTACATAAGCTGTGCGTGACTAAAATAGTTTTAAAACATAACATTACCTGTCTAAAAGAAACACTTCAGCCATGGTGTCGTCCTTCCTCCAGCGGGCAAAAGTAACTCCAACATTCATTCAGGATTTTAAAAAGCTTTGATTCAGCATTTTGACTGCTGTCTCTCTCTCGTGTGCTGGTGAACGCGGATAAATGCGCAGATGTACAAATCTACATTTGCTGACAGACAGTTTGGGCTACTCATCAGAATTATGGGAATTATCGGACTGACCAATTTTAATTGGATGAACATTTTTTTGTTTTATACCTTACCCAGAATATAAAAATACACATAAATACATTTAGATCATTTACTTTAGTCAGTACTATCGGAATGTGAAGAGACTTTCAACCAACACAACAAAAAATGTTTCTGAAGACAATCACCTACTGCACCTTTACGATACTAGTATTATGCTTAAATTGCCATTTAAAGACTTAATCAAGTTAATTAGGCAAATAAAAAAAAAATAAAAAAATTTAAGGATGCAAAAAAAAATTTTAAATATATTTTTTCTTTTATTATATTATATTAATATGGAAAAAAAATGATATAATAATAAATACTGTGATAATTTGCTTTGCTTTGTTAAATATTAATTAAACAGAATTACAATTGTCTTCAACTATAATCATTTTTATTTAAAAAAATCTAAGAATTGGATCAAAATGGGCATTGGGGGATTCTGGAATACAATCAGGTTATGTATTGTGAAGCGTGTTTTAAGAAGTGAAACTCAAGCTCAAGTCATAAATAAAAGATGTCGTCATTTCCCAGCAGATCAGCATCAGAGCTCTTTAAATCTCACGTTACATACATGTGTAAAATCGGTCTGAGCATGCTGAGTGCTTGCATTTATTCATTTATATGTCCTTGTGTGTTAACAGTTAGAACATTTACAAGCCTTTATTGGCACAAAAATCAAACAGATCAGCGATCTGCAAGAGAAAGTGTCTTTCCTGGAGGCTGAGGTCAGAGTCTGTGCTCATCACTAAACATCTGCTTTTTTAACACTGCCTATCACTGTCTGACCAAACATATCAAATGTGTCCTACAGAACAAAGAGTTGCAAGACCGCCTCGACCATCTGGACAAACAAGAGCACAAGGGCCTTTTCAGGTATAACTTTACTCTTTTATTAGTAAACACACAGTTGAAGTCAGAATTATTAGCCCTCCTGAATCCCCCAGTTTCTTTTTAACGGAAAGAAGATTTTGTTTCAAGACATTTCTAAACATAATAGTTATAATAAAGCATTGCTAATAACTGATTTATTTTATCTTTGCCGTGATGACAGTACAGAATATTTTACTAGATATTTTTCAAAACACTAGTATTCAGGTTAAAGTGACATTTAAAGGCTTAGCTAGGTTAATTAGGCAAGTTAGGGTAATTAGGCAAGTCATTGTATAACAGTGGTTTGTTCTGTAGACCATCAAAAAACAACAACAACAACAACAATATTGCTTAAGAGGGCTAATAATATTGATCTTAAAGTGATTTTATTCTAGCCGAAAAAATATTATAGAAAATACTGGGAAAAATTCCTTGCTCTGTTAAACATTCATTTATTCATTCTCATTTCGGCTTAGTCCCTTTATTAATCTAGGGTTGCCACAGCGGAATGAACCGCCAACTTATCCAGCATATGTTTTACACAGCGGATACCCTTTCAGCTGAAACATCCATTCACACTCATACACTTTACAATTTAGCTTACCCAATTCACCTGTACCGCATGTCTTTGGACTTGTAGGGGAAACCAGAGCACCTGGAGGAAACCCACGCCAACACGGGGAGAACATGCAAACTCCACACAGAAACGCCAACTGACCCAGCCAAGGCTCGAACCAGCGACCTTCTTGCAGTGAGGCGAACATGCTATCCATTGCGCCACCGTGAGGCCCATTATATTATATTATATTATATTATATGAAGCAAAGCATGAGCATTATAAGAAAATGCAAATATAAAATCGTTTAAGTAGTATTATAATAGTTGCAATAGTCGTAAAACAACATAATTGGTTTTTGTGAAGTAGTTTACTTTTAGCCAAAATAACAAGACTTTTCTTCTCTTCTACAACAAGCCCAGGAAAAAAGAAGCCGTTCATGCTAGCCAGGACCAAGAAATGAAGAAATGAAGATTACCGGCGGAAGAGAGAGAGAGAGACTGAGTGAGAGACACTGCGGAAGAAATATAAAACGTCTCTCCTCATCCTTCAGTTCAGCACATGAGTAGCACATCAGGTTTCTAATGTATATAAGAAATATCATTCTCTGTATTAAGCACTCTTCTGTCTTTCTTCATTGATCTCAAAATGTCACTAATGTATCCTTTTTTTCTTAAAGGGACAGTTCATCCAAAAATGAAAATTCTGTCATCATTTAGTTGTCCTTCACTACACTCAAAAACAATTAAAATAAATTAAATAATTTATATATATATATATATATATATATATATATGGGCCTCACAGTGGCGCAGTGGGTAGCACGTTCGCCTCACAGCAAGAAGTCGCTGGTTCAAGCCTCGGCTGGGTCAGTTGTCGTTTCTGTGTGGAGTTTGCATGTTCTCCCTGTGTTGGCGTGGGTTTCCTCCGGGTGCTCCGGTTTCCCCCACAAGTCCAAAGACATGCAGTATAGGTGAATTGGGTAGACAAAATTGTCCGTAGTGTATGAGTGTGAATGGGTGTGTATGGATGTTTCCCAGAGATGGGTTGCAGCTGGAAGGGCATCCGCTGCGTAAAACATATGCTGGATAAGTTGGCGGTTCATTCCGCTGTGGCGACCCCAGAGTAATAAAGGGACTAAGCCGAAATGAAAATGAATGAATGAATATATATATAAATTTTATTTAATTTTTTTCTTTGCTGCTTGTTCAAACTACTTATTTAAACTGGGCTTAAACAAGACAATTTTTAAGATTTTTGGGGGGAAACTTAATTTTTTTTATGTTCAATCCACATAAATTTGTTTTGTTAACTTGATCGATTTGTGTTTGCACAACCTGAGTGAATTCTGTGGATCCTGCTTTTTACACTTTTACAGTGTATTTGACTTTCTTATGTTAAACACAAAAGAACATATTTTGTCAGACTGCACGAACACGGTTCCCATGTCGCACTGTAAGATCTCTGCTGTCATGACATCAGACTGAACGACAATGAAGACGCCAAACATGGAAGAAAACACACCTGGAGTTTGACGTCATCCATCCGTGACACTTCCACTATCCTGTCTTCTGAAATGATTTCTCACAGCAAACATAAACAATCTGTAGCGTCAATTTTGCACACATCGTGTCTCAACAATAAAACCAGGAAGAATTTTTTTTTGACATTTCCCCACGGTCATTTGAATTGTCGCACAAATTGCGTCATCAGATTCGGCGTTCCTTATTGGTTCTTGGATTGACGCTCATCGCAGCTGTTGTGACACTGCAGGCAAGTGTCTGACGCTGCCAGAACTTTCTCAGGAAAAATCTGATCACAACAGCCAATAAGCAGCTGTCTGTGAACATGTCAAACCAACGATCAAAGATCACAGATTTTAGCCTAGGATTTCAGGTATCTTTAAGGATTTCTCAGATTTGTCTCAGATGACAAAATTGTGGCTGAAATCTCACAGTGTGAGCAGGACATTAGTCTATGGGTGCCGGCAACCAGCATTCTTTAAAATCTCTTCTTTTGTGTTCAACAGAAGAAAGAAAGTCATGAAGGTTTAAAACCACACGAGGGAAAGTAAATGATGAGGTAATTTTCATTTTTGGGTGAACTGTCCCTTTAAGGAAAGACACTGCAGGCGAATAGGGTAAAAACTTACTAAAACTTTCCATTCTTCTTCAGTTGATTGATTACATTAAGAATGGACTCTTTCACAAGACTGTAATGACGCGTTTAACGGTCATCATAATCTTAAATCCTTAAAAGTTTTTAATATTTTGATTTTTTTTTAAACGTATGAACATTTATATGCATTTATGTATGTATTATATCATCTTTGCGTCAAATTACAAAAAAAGCGAATTACCGCTTATGCGAGGTGTTATGCAGCATCTTTGGGGCTGAGTAAATTTAACGTTTTTCTCTCCTCTGGCTTCCGTCACACGCTATTTTTTTTTCTGAAAATCTTAATAACACCATCGTGGAGTTTTTCTTTTAGTATTTCAGCAAATAGGATTGTAAAAAAATGGTAAATGATTTGTTGTACTCTCCCATTCATTCATTCATTCATTTTCTTTTCGGCTTAGTCCCTTTATTAATCTGGGGTCGCCACAGGGGAATGAACCGCCAACTTATCCAGCATATGTTTTATGCAGCGGATGCCCTTCCAGCTGCAACCCATCACTAGGAAACATCCACACACACTCATTCACACACATACACTATGGACAATTTAGCATACCCAATTCACCTGTACCGCATGTCTTTGGACTGTGGGGGAAACCGGAGCGCCCGGAGGAAACCCACGCCAGCACGGGGAAAACATGCAAACTCCACACAGAAATGCCAACTGACCGAGGCTCGACCCAGTGACCTTCTTGCTGTGAGGCAATCGTGCTACCCACTGGGCCACCGTGAGGCCCTCTCTCCCATTCACCGTGCTCTAAGTTTACCCAACTATGATGACTTCCGCTGCTGAGAAACCCGGAAATGTGAAAAGGGTCTATTGCAAACCTTTTTTTTTTGTACAAGTTTTGTAAATCAAGTTTAAATATGCAATTTTAATTAAATATGCATACATTTGCAGACATTAAATTAAATATACTCATTTAAATTACTCATTTGCATACATTTCTAGCCTATTAGAGTCATTTGTAAGGAAGCGTTTACTTTCCATTTTTACAAGAGTCTGTAAATGTTTTTAAAGAGGGGATTTTGAGAATCTCTTTTTATCACTCCATGTTTTAGAAAGTACTGCATACAGCCAGAAACAAAGATTTGACTATTTAAATTGTTGTATACAGTTGAAGTCAGAATTATTAGCCCTCCTGAATTATTAGCCCTCCTGTAAAATTTTCCCCAATACAGATCTATGTATATACACACTAAAACTGTGAAGTGAGGTCCATGTAAATGCAGCTGAAGTACATATGTCTAGTTGGTTGTAGGAGTAAAAGCTTGTTTTGGGAAAACGGCCTTCTCAAAACTGACACTTTTATTTCTTGCAGTGTCTCCCCTTAAAGGGACAGTTCATCCCAAAACAACATGTTCCTCATTTACTCACACTGAAGTGGTTCTAAACTTTGAATCCATTTCTTCTGTTGAACACAAAATGAGATATTCTGAAGAATGTTGGGGAAAAAAAGCAATCATTACCAGAACCAAAAATACTTAAGGAAGACCATGGCTGTTTTTCCCCCCCAAACACCTTCCTTCCTGTTCAACAGAAGAAAGAAACTCCAACAGGTTTGGAAGAAGTGGAGGATGAGTCAATGATGGCAGGATTTTCATTTTTGGGTGAACTGCCCCTTTAAGAATCTTCATTCGTATGATAAGTCTGCATGTACACAATCTGATAATGCAGCTGTTGTATGAATATTGACAGACAGACTGACAGCCAATCACAATTTGATCATGCCTAAATCTCAAACAAATCAACATACATATTTCTGGTATAGTTCAGAATGTGCTCCCTATAGTTCCCTTTGGAAAGTGTCTTTGTAATTTGTCTGTTGCTGTATTCAGTGCTAGCGTTCCATCCATCTTTTACATTTAGTACAATGATGTGAACAATGCTGTTACTGCAGATGGAATGATTGTGTTACGCGCATTTCTCTGGTATTGTATTTTACCTGGTATATGTATTTATCTTAAGGGCTAATGAATAAAAAGTATTCAAGATTGCTTACAGTGATGTTATTTCTATTCTTTATGGGGGAAATAATTTGTCACATTACGTATACAGTATACTTGATGTCTCTTTTTTTAAATAAGATTGGGCGAATATTCTACTTTTTGTCATGTAAACTATTAAATGTATTAGTTAAATGCTACAGTACAACTACATTTGCAACCGTTAAAAACAAAGTATTAATGGTTATTCTTACTTTTACTTGCATATAACCAGGGTGCGAAGTATACATTGACGATCAGGGGGGGTCAACTTTTTCGGTAATGTTATTTGGTGTTATACATGCTTCAGTGAATCAAATTAAATTACATTAATTTATCAATGCAACATATTTACTGTAGGTACAAACCACGCATCTAATTTTACTTTACTTGTAGGTTATATGTAGAAACAAAGAAGAAAAGTGAACACTTACCATGTCTAACAGCTTAGATTAATTGACGCGGTTTATGCATTCACAATGGTATAATCCAATATAGGGGTGCTCATGGCCAGATAGCACACGTACGTCGCGGAGACGTCTTTGAAAGATCGTAACATCTGCTAAACATCACATTCGATTGAACGTTTTTATTTGTTAATGAGGCGTCTTCTTTACCTCTATACGCCGTCTATACGATGAATCTTGAACTCCTGAAATTTTAAATTGGTTTTGTTGAAAAATATTAATTATAATATAATAAAATTCTACAAATGATTCTTCAGCTGTTGTATTATTTTTTAGTGGAAAATACTTGAGCTTATCATATATGTGTAGACGGATGTATAATCAGTGTAACTGTTACTGTTATTTATAGCAGTATGGATAAGAGAATGTCTAAATAATAATAATAAAAAAACTACGTCTTTGCTACGTAAATAAGATGTCTCACAGACCTAACATTCTAATAATGAACATCTGCGATGCATCACATAGATGTTGTTTGAATGTCTGACAAGGACGTCTATATGACGTTTTCCAGATGAGCAAACGCCCTAAATTAGACGTCCCCCAGATGAAAACACGGATGTCCAGCAAACGTCTCTGCGACGCATGTGTTCTATCTGGGTGTTTATATTCATAATATCTATTATAGCAAATTATCTATTAGAGCAAACTATTTCTTACTATTTAGAGGACTGACCCCCATACATGTTGTTTTCACATCCTTCAAGAGGGATCAAGCATTAATTAGGGGGTCAGTTCCCCCCAAACCCCCCTGTAATTCGCACCGCGCATATAACTCAAATGATTGTTAAACAAATGTAATCGCTTGTCTAGAGTAGTAAATGAAGACATTCAGAGTATTTTACCGCTAGTCTCCCACAAATAAAAAGTTAAACATGTCCAAAAATAAGTGGATATCTAAATTACACATGCATGTGCGCTTAATGAATATTAAAAGGGATAGTTCACCCAAAATGTAAAATTCTGTCATCATTTACTCACTCTTTACTTTCACAAAACTGTTTGACTTTGCTCTTTCTGTTGAACACAAACGAAGATATTTTGAAGAAAAATGGAAACCTGTAATCACTGACTTCTGAAATAGCCCATTGTTTATTAAAACTGGTGGTTTGTTCTCGTACTTTCGCCCGTGTGGTGTATGATGTGTAGAAATGTCGGTGTTTGACCCGAGCTGGAAAGAATGTAGTGGAGGCTTGCAGTGACATCTAGTGGTGTGTCTGTGAACTACACTTTAGGGTTTTACCATACTTGAAATTGACCAGTAAAACAAATCTGTTTTACTAGTTTTTATTTTATTTTACGCAAACATTCAAATAAAATAAAGCTAATAATTTAAGTACTTTGATTTCATTTGTTGTTAATGGAACCCGCTGGTAAGCTTTTTTTTTGCTTTTTTTCTTCAAATGCTTAAACAAATGCTGCTGTCTTACATAAGAAATGTGGGTAACACTTTACAATAACAGTACATGAATAATGATGTATTAATATGTAAACTAAACATTACTTTCTTATGAATTAATAATGAGCTAAGGCGCATGCTAATCATGAACTAAATTTAACTACAACATGAGTCACATGAGTTCATGTGTGAATAACGGCAACCTTAATTACTTGTTAGTTCATGTTGTAAATTAATGTATTAATTAACATTTAAGTTTAAGATAAATGTAGCCAACATTAACTCATGAGCTGTTAATGTATTATTATGTCGTGACTTTACTTGAGGGGGCACATCACCGTTAACTCATCCTTATGAACTGCTGTGTTTAAAGGGTTCTTGTTGATGTTGACAGAACACTTCTATTGTTATTCAGTGTAAACGCACTAGATGGACATGCATAAGGAGTTCATGAGTAGTTAAGAATGGGTTAATGATGATGTGCCCCTCCAAGTAAAGTCATGATATAATTATACATTAACAAATCATGAGTTCATGATAGTTAAATTAAGCAGAAACTAATGTGTAAATTAATACATTAATTAAAAAAACAATCATGCACTAACAAGTAATTAAGGTAGCCGTTATTCATACATGAACTCATGTGACTCATGTCGTAGTTAAAGTTAATTCATGATTAGTGAATGCATTAATTCAACACCAGTTCATAATAAAGTAATGTTTAATTTACATATTAATACATCATTATTCATGTACTGTTATTGTAAAGTGTTAGCGAAATGTGTTTTTATTTGTATAGAAACTTCATTATTTCATGTTTATTCTTATTGAATGCTTATTTTTAAGTTCAATTACCTGTTTTAGGGATTTAGCTGGAATGTGTATGTATTTACTTTACATTTATTTATTTATTTGGCAGATGATTTTATTAGCACGATCGCCTCACAGCAAGAAGGTCGCTGGTTCAAGCCTCGGCTGGGTCAGGTGGCATTTCTGTGTGGAGTTTGCATGTTCTCCCCGTGTTCGCGTGGGTTTCCTCCGGGTTCCCCCACAGTCCAAAGACATGCGCTATAGGTGAATTGAATAAGATAGATTGGTCGTAGTGTATGTGTGTGAATGAGTGTGTATGGATGTTTCCCAGTGTTGGGTTGTGGCTGGAAGGGCATCCGCTGCGTAAAACATATGCTGGATAAGTTGGTGGTTCATTCCGCTGTGGCGAGTTAGAAGGTAAGATTAAGTTTTAAAGGAAAAACAGAATAGAAATCGAAAATACCAAAGTAACTGTTAGTGTTAGAAGTTCAAAATATTTTTTATACTTGAAAAACAGAATAATAGGTAAAGGAGAGTTGGTATAATTGTAATAAAAATATAGAAAAGAGAAAGTGATAGAGATTAAAGTTTTTAACTTTGCATTGGACTTTGGACTGCTGCATTAGATTCTAAAGCAGTTTATAAAAATAGATTATAAAGCGATTCTCTAATAAACATAAATATATTTGTAAAGTGTGTTAGGGGACAAAAGGATTTTTAAATAAAAATATAGAACAAAACATTGCAAGGGCCTCACAGTGGCGCAGTGGGTAGCACGTTCGCCTCACAGCAAGAAGGTCGCTGGTTCGAGCCTCGGCTGGGTCAGTTGGCGTTTCTGTGTGGAGTTTGCATGTTCTCCCTATGTTGGCGTGGGTTTCCTCCGGGTGCTCCGGTTTCCCCCACAAGTCCAAAGACATGCGCTATAGGTGAATTGGGTAAGCTAAATTGGCCGTAGTGTGTGAATGTGTGTGTATGGATGTTTCCCAGTGATGGGTTGCAGCTGGAAGGGCATCCGCTGCGTAAAACATATGCTGGATAAGTTGGCGGTTCATTCCGCTGTGGCGACCCGAGAATAATAAAGGGACTAAGCCGAAATGAAAATGAATGAATGAAAAACATTGCAAAATGTTTTTCAATTATTGTAATTAAAAGTAGAATACAAAATATGCGCGATTTATATAGTAGAAATGAAATGTGAACATGAGTAAATAAATCATTACTTGATTTCAATAATAATACGATCCTCAACTACAGCTAGAGGGTAAATAATGTTACATAACTGTGTTTAAGTTGTTATATATATACACACACACACACACACACACACATGCGTACGCTCTCGTCACGTGGTCGGGCTGTGCGCGTGCAGCCGCAGTGGCTGTGATAAACCACGTGACGCCGTGATCCGGGTGTCAGTGTGGAAGAGAAACAGGTAAATTTTGAGTCTCTCGCTTATTGTCTGCGCGAGTCGGTTCGGCCTTGTTGTCGGCATTGGGGAATCGATTTAAGACGCGAAAGAGTTCGTGTTTTGCTTCCGTCTGATTAGGAGGTCGGTATCAAAGCCTCCGTCGGTCGGCAGTATCTCCACATTCTAACATCCAGCCGGGTCTTTGGTCAGTACCTCGTCTGTTGTTCATTTTTATCATTTGGGGCCTGCAGGCCTCCGCTAAGCCTCGGTGTCGAGTGTGCAAATGAACCGACGGGAGTGCGCCTCACCCCGGGGGGGCGTGTGCATCCCAGTTAAAACAGACGCAACAAACTATATTGTCGATTAATGTAATTAGATGTTACCAAAAGTAATATTTTACTTGCGATGAGAAACTATGTAGTTGAGTAGTCTCCGGGAAAGTTTGATTTTTAGGTAGCAGCATCACGATGCACGATAACCGGCCATGAGGTTATGAGAAGCGGCCAGAGCGGAAGCCACTCATCATCCAGAGCTTGTCTTTTTAATTTACTTTACATAGACTGTTAAGACTTACATAATGGAGTACGTTTTCATATCGGATCGTTAGTTCTGCATGTTTGAGTTTATAGCGAGTTGCTTTTCCAAGGCCCATCGCCTAGACTTGTCCAATCAGTCCGTCATCTCTGATGATTTAAATTATTAACTAATTTGTAACACCTCACAGTTTTGCTTGTTCCGTTGTCGGCAAGTCATTCTGGGCTTATTATAATGTCGATCTACTGTAGAGCACTATTGGAAATGTAGGTTACCTGTTGGATGCATATTTTACAGCTTGATTGGATACTTTAAGGCACAGGGCGATGTTTATTTATTTTTTTATTCCGCTGCATGGAATGACCATTAAGTGCCTATATTTCTAGATAATATAATTACGTATCTTATGTTTTATTTAATTCATGAACTAGTGTGATAGTGCACAGGAAAAAAAGGTAATCATTCACATCTTTGATGTTGACATGTCGTGCCTACACTTTCACCAATAAGGTGTGAGGCTGTATTCACGTCTCCAACGAGCTGTCATGCATCCTCACCCAGTTCAAAGGCCGCTGAGCTTGTTTTTATTAAGCTTGTCCGTTAAAACCCGACGTCCATCTGTTTTCCCGCGGCGGGTCCCGCGTGTTTCTGTCACGCTGGCTGATTCTGAGCGCCTGCTAAAGTGCGCAGTTGCTTTCGGCCACCGCATGCCCTGCATTTCCTCATGCGCAGAGCTGCTACAGTGGGCTGTTTAATATAAGCACATTTGCAGCATTTCACAACTTGCATCAGGTAGATTGCTTTTGGTGTCATTTATGCAAATACGGGGCGCTGTGGAGTGTTTTTAAAACGTTTCTTCAAAAAAATCGATGAACGAATAATGTGCCCCGGAAGCGTGGGCATAATGTAGCTGACCTGTGGCAGGTTGATTTGTAAACAGCGGGTTTTACGTCTCGTTTTTTCGCGTTACATGTTTGCTCAAAGTTCTCGAAATTCGCGGAGTTTATTTTCTGTCGGTGTTCTTGGAAAGTTGGGTCGTCGTTTAATGGGCTGAGCGCCATGGCATGTGACGCTGTTTACTTCCAGTTTTGGCTCATCAAAATGGCTACACAAGGTGTAGCGTGTTTGTTTGCATACAAGTGCAATGTTAATATGCTCTACAAGGAACACGCGATGCTTTAAGATTGTTTTTTTTTTTCATTTTTATTTTAGAGAGCTGTCGGTAACAGTTTTAATCTTTCCCCTTCTTTCTCTTCAAGGTGTTATTCCTTTGTAAATACTGTTATTTGTATATACTGTAAATGATGACTTCAGTGGGCGGAAGCCGGACCCGGGGCAACTGGGAGCAGACGCAGGGTCAGACACAGAGCCAGTCACAGCACAAGCAGAGGCCCCAGGCAAGTACACACACACATAAACTTATGATGTAGTATTTGTAATAATAGTGATCATGTAAGTCATGGTCCACTAAAGGCTGTTCACACCAAGGACAATAACTATAATAAAAACTTTGCATATGCATAAATAACGAATTGCGCATATGCCAATGGAATATGTAATCGGTCGGCTTAATATCATTCCCTTCTATTCATTTCTGATGCAGAGGCACAGAAAAGTAACCCTCCTTCAGCCTCAACTGGTTCATGTCAAACTAATCTTCTCGAATACCTTCTCATTTGTGCATTTTCACTTTTAGTAGTTACAATACTTAACTTTTGTCTTGATCTCGACACTTAAAAGGTTCTTAATAAGTGACGTAACAATATTAATTAGATTGTTATAACTTTTGAATGTTGCATAAACTGGTCTTAAGATTCTGAATTTCTTTCTTTTTTTCTTTTTATTTAAATATGCTTTTTAAATTAAGAACAACTGGCACAATTTTATGAGTTGTTTGCATATAACTCATTGGCCAAGCTGTGTCATGATAACAGCATTATTTTCTTTTATTATTGTTTGTAAAGGAAAAAAAGTGTTTATCCATGGCGCCCATCAGACTGAAGGTTTTGCCTTGACTCGCTGGTGTCTATCTCTCCGTATGTTCTACTGAATTTAATTTAGGACTCTAGGAATAAATCATAAATCTATGACCAATAAGTGCGGAGTCTGATCTATTTTACCTCTGCTATATTCTGGCTATATATTTGTACTTTTTTTTAAGGTAACGATTGTCAAATCAGCATCTAGACAGTATAAACTTGCCTGCTCAACACTTTAAAAGTTCTACTATAGAGTTAAATGTCACATCCCAACCAGATTTATTTTCTTACATGGTTTTGGAATATATACAGCAAAACCTTTTTTATTTTATTTTAAGAGACAACGATTTTTAGCTGGATAGACTTGAAGGAATTATTTAAAAAGAAATGTAGGTTTCTTTATCAAAGTAAATCTGTTCAACTGTTTTAGATTATTAGATTTATTATTGTTGGTGTCATTTAGTCAATTATGTATTTAAGAAAAGTGTTTTTTGTGTGTAAATTTAATCTGTTTTTGCCATAAAATAGACATTGAAGCTGATATGACGCTGAACTCATAAGTATCGTGTTTATATATATATATATATATATATCCATCCATCCATCCATAATCGGGTGCAATAAACAAGTAGCTAACCAGCATGGTTTAAGTATGTACGTTTAGATATTTGATTGTGTGAATGGTAAATTAAGAAACAGTTTTCCAGACTGTTGGAGTCATACTGTCAAACGATACTGACATGACTGTAGTAATTTATGCTGCTGTTGCATGCTAATAGAATTGTTACACCACTAATAATTTGTGATTTATGAACTTGCTGCATTAAAGTTCTTTATTGTTCAAAACAATGGTTCGTTTCTGACCATGTAAATATTCACTGTGATAGTCAGATGCAGGGGCGTAGCAACCGGGGGGTGGACAGGGGGGATACGTCCCCCTTACTTTTAGATACAGATTGTTTAGAAACAGGTGATTAATAATTATATGAACGTAAACTTTTGGATCTCATACAGCTGTCCCCCCCAATGTTCGCTACGTCCTTGGTCAGATGGTCTAGATAGGGTAAGCTGCTAATGATTTGAGTTTTGATTTAATGCACATGACTTTGTTCATATCATAAAACGCTTTTAAATGATTGTTCAGTAGGGCTGGGAGATTAATCAAAGGCGATTTTCATGCACATTTTGCCACTTCTTGGAAATCTCCAGCATCTGTGTTCAGATTGAGCTGCATCTATTACACAGAGCCATAGTCTGATAAGATGCAAATAGTTTTTAAAATCAAATTTGATTTAATTGGTTGATTAATATCATTGCAATAATCATCCTTCGATGATAACAGCTGTATAGCTTCTCGGTGAACCACAGTTCTGTATTAAATGTTGCACGTGAAATTACCACCTAATTAACATGGGTTTACTCAACTCACTTCATAACTTCACTCGTATTCTCCTGTGAGATGATTCGGTAATCGTGTGTTTTAGTCACACTGAATCAATAAAAGCATGTAAATTGTGTATTCAGCAACATTGTGTATTCAATACAAAATTATGAATTTGCTATCAGGTTTCCTAGGGGTTTCTTTGTGGGTGTTTGGAGTTGCTTTGAAAGTGCCCCCTTTATTTTTGGAGTACATTTATTTCAGATCGCACCATGCTTCCCTGACAAGATGTGCATGACAATATTAACTTTGCTTAATCACATTGGCAATTTTTATTTCGATTAATCGCCCATCCCCTATTATTTGTATTAATATGAACTACTTTAACAACGAGATGAAGTGATAG
Organism: Danio choprae; assembly: GCA_903798125.1. Classification (NCBI taxonomy): domain Eukaryota; kingdom Metazoa; phylum Chordata; class Actinopteri; order Cypriniformes; family Danionidae; genus Danio; species Danio choprae. The sequence continues at coordinate 4,778,207 of CAIGQW010054307.1, forward strand.
ATCTAATAATAATGTATAGCAGTCATGGGAGCAATCATTCTCCCCTTTCCCATTCATTTGTAAGCTTTTAGCTCAGCCTACTCGGAAACTTGTATCAAAATTGTTTCCATGTAGTAAATATGACTTTTAAGGTAATTCATGTCATATTTCTAACTTTTAATTTACGATAATTACAGTAGTATGTGAAGAACTCATAAGCCTTTCAACAGACTTGATTATTCTCTGTTGTTTATTTAGGCCACCGCTGAGCAGATCCGACTCGCGCAGATGATCTCGGACCATAATGATGCAGACTTTGAGGAGAAGGTCAAACAGGTGGGTAGCAATTTGCAAGATGTACTTTATTCTACTCCAGATTAAAGTGCTCCCGTCAGTAAAGAAAGGCCATATTTGGAAAATGGTTTGACTATCTTCAGTATATAAATTTATTTTTTTTGACTTTCACTTTTTTGAATGTGTCCGTTACCTGCAGTTTCGTTCTAGCTCACTTAAACACTGCACACAGAAATTCCCTCAATGCTCTCTGTATAGCGCTGACGGGGACCATCTGTGCTAGAGTAAAGCTTGAGCTGCTACCGGATACTCTCTTTCAGTCTCACTCTGAGTTGGAGAGCAACATAAGGCTCAGACAGTGTTTCCATCAGCCTCTTTAGTCACTGCCGTTTCATCTTGTTGCCTTTAAAAGAAATAAAATCTTAAATCCACAGAGTTTAGATGTTTGCTTTTTGTCTCTTTCCCAGTTGATTGACATCACAGGAAAGGATCAGGATGAGTCCATGATAGCGCTTCATGACTGCAATGGCGACGTCAACAGAGCCATCAACGTCCTGTTGGAGGGCAGCCCTGACACTGTTAGTGCAGGCTTGAGATTTTATTTATTTAGAAGTTATTTATAACTTTAATCATATATGCTTCGTTTCAGTAATTAAGACAACGTTTAAAGTTTGTTACATTGGTTCAGGCTGGAGATTAGATGTGGAAAGTTTAGTTTGTGTTCATAATAGAAATTAAATGGTGTTGAGAGTACAATTTATTGCATGCTTTTTAAACCAGTGTTGGTATCTATATTTTAAAATATGGTTAATATTTTGAATCCATTAGCATTTAAAAATTTTCTAAAAGTTTTTTTTGCAATTTTTTGTATGTGCCTTCACTAAGTTTTTAAACCTTTTGCTAAGGTGTAAAGGGTGTAATTAAAAAATTCTTTTAATTTTTATAATTCTGGTACGTAAGATTATTTCAGTTAGGCAAAATTTCAAATAGTCTCTGTTAAATGCTCAAATTTTCATTCTTTTTCAGGACTCATGGGAGATGGTTGGAAAGAAGAAAGTTTCAGGTCAGAAGGAAAGCGCACAGACAGATGGAGGAGATGAAGGAAAGGAGAACCGAGAGAGAGGAGGAGAAAGAGATGTGGCACGTCGCAGAGGAGGGGCCCCACGGAGGGGCCGTGGAGCCAGCCGCGGGCGAGAGTGTGAGTGCTTTTTTTACTGTGAAAGTGGCATGAAGTTGCTGTCCCTTTAAACTTTCAACATTTGCTATGGGCCTGCAGTATGTCTGTGAATTTTTATTTTATTTTTTTTCATTAGCGTTTTGTCAGTAAAGCCTTTTCACAATATCGTGTTCAAAATAAGACCATTTAATCTGTTAAAAATCATTGTTGTTTTTATGACCACTGTTTTGTGTAGCTTCTCCTTGGAGCTATGCAGTTACATCTGAAAGCACATAAAAATACTGCATGACTTCAGTTAAGCATTGAAGTAAATCTTTGTGAGATGATTCTGTAGTCGTGTGCGTTGAATCAATAAAAGCAGTTAAATCTTCTGTTTATTCAGCAACCGCTAAAGGGGTTTCTTTCTATGTGGCGTATCTGGAGTTTTTGTGCAATATCGCTCTCTGGCCTTTGGAGTTGATTTACTTTTGATCACAGAACTGTGCTTCCCTGACAAGATGTGCATGACAGTCGTAGCTCAGCTTAATCGCTTTTGCAAAATCATAATCGTCCAGCCCTAGCCTGCAGTCTGTTGTCTTTGCCTCATAAACAACAGCATACCACAAACCCCTTACTGCTCCTCTATAGTGCTGAAGGGACTGTGTGTGCTACAGTAAAGCTTGAGCTGCTACCGGATACTCTCTCTCAGCCCCAGTCTGAGGTAGAGAGCAACATAAGGCTCAGACACTCCATTGACTCTTGTGGTTTGATTAGCTTTGAGCTGTTTCTCTTCAACATTGACTTAGAAAGACTTGGGGTTTAATGTAAAATGCGCTAACCTGTACTTGTCAATCAAAAACTTGATCACCCAGGCAAATATATGAAGTAGAGTAAATGCTATTGTTCCTAAACACTAATAAAATGTGACAAAACTATTTTGTTGCTATTGGCATCAGCAATTTTTAAAGAAGCTTTTACTGTGGAGGCTGCTTTTATCCGTCATCAAAGATAGACTTGAAGGCTACTTAATGGAATACTTTAGTGCAATAAAAAACAATTCACGGATGAGTTCAAAGCAAAGTGGCTTAATGTGTGCTCAGGCATTTTGGGCGCTCAGTCTGGACCATGTTTCATTGTTGGGATCTGTTTTAATAATGTCTTTAAAGGCCCAGTGTTTACACTTGTTCCCTTTTTGTATATTTCACTTTTTGTGAAAATATAAAAAATCTATATACTCTTTTTGTTCTTTGTTCCATGTCTTCAGTCCGTGGTCAGGAGAATGGTTTGGATGGGGCCAAAGCTGGTGGAGTCGTGGGCAGAGGAACTGAGCGAGGCCGTCGGGGAAGAGGCAGAGGAAGAGGTGAGTTTTGCATATTCATCATCTAGATAAAGAGTTTGGTGGTTGTTGGTCTGACTTGTCTTCCTGTGCAGCAGGTGGAGCTGGAAGGCGAGGAGGGAGGTTTTCAGCTCAGGGCATGGGGTAAGTTTGTGTGACTCCACTCAGGTTCTTGCCCTTTTTGCATGTGTTTTTTGCAGAGATCCGCCAGAATGGTAGATTCTGGGAAATGCTGGTTTTTAGCTTGCTTGTAAAATTCATCATCTTGTTTTTTCAAAAATGGCTGAAGGTATGGTGCAAGGTTTGGTGCTATTCTGTGGAGTCAAACCTGTCGGGTTTTAGGCCTGTTGGTCTGTTTAACTTGAAACTGTGTGTGTGCATTTGTAAGGCTTAAGGTATTTAACATATTTTGAATGCACAAATGTAAACAGGTAAGTAAGATATTGAGGATTTCTTTGAGTTTTTGTGCTTTTAGGCTGGGTGCTTGTTTATTTACGGAGATTATTTAATTGTTTGATGGCAACTGTGGGTGGGCGATTAGATATTCTGGTATGAAGGTAAACCTCTAGATATTTGAGTGTCAGTTGAATCACAGTTACGTAAAACAGCACTTCAGGAATATAGGGAGAGTCTGTTGTGGCCACTTGGTATACAAAGTCAACAAGCTTGTTAAATATGCATCATTCAGAAGTAAAGCTTTGCCAAACCTTCACAATTTCGTCACGAAATATTTAAAGTATCCGAAATATTAAAGTACACAGTTGCATCCTGTGCAAATTTTTATTTGATGTGGACCACAAAAACATCTAGTCTCTTGAGCAATATAATGATTTTTCACAACAAACAAAGATAAAAATATAATTTGTTCCCCCATGTGTCAGCCATCCCTAATAGCAATCGAAACGGTAGAGATGCACCGATTTGTTTTTTTTTTGTTTTTTAATTTATTATTATTTTCCCCATCTTCTTGGCTGATTCCTAATATTTTTGTGTGACCTGCCAAGAAATTAAAGTTCCAAGAACTTCAACATAAATGATATAAACATTTTTTTTTCATAATATAAATGATTTGTGAATTATTTAAAGTTCATTTAAAATTTCTGTATTTATTTCAGATGTAAAAAAACAAACAAAACATTAGTTTTCTCCAGACTGCAGTGGCACCGTATTTTCAACTGTTCATAAAGTTTATTTTTTCAAAATTGTTTTAATTTAAAAACAAAATTTGGTTCTCTCTCTCTTTATTTATTTATTTATTTATTTATTTATTTTTAACTCGTTCAGCAAACGTTTTTGAAAAGTATTTAATGACTTGTATTACACATTTAACTAATAGCAATAATGTCAACACTTTTTTTTTTTCACTTCTCCTCTGAGAGGAGATGCAGCTCTGATCTGAAACTTACCTTTCCAGATGAGGAACGCAGTATTAAATTAAATTGTCTGAGTACGCAAGAGCATTTCGGCGAATAAGGAGCATAGTACTTTTACACACTGTGAAAAACTTCACAACGATGACCTGTTATGACTGGGCCGGAGCATCTCTGATGTTATTGTTTGCCCCACCACTAACCATTCTGACCAGCTGGATAAAAACAAAATGTCTTATTCTGGTCAATCGGTGCATCTCTACAAAACATCTTAATAGCTTTATAAAGTGGTGCTGTGAGTGTTAATGTTTAATGTGTTTTTAATAGATATTTTACAAGGAGTTTTAAAGTTTTTGCTAGCTTTTTCTTAGTGTAGACTTCAATATTTCGTAGTCTAGAAGTGCTGATCTCTCATCTCTGCCATGCCCCGTCCCTGATTGGTCTTTCTGATTCTGTCGAGGCTGTCTGTGGTCCCTTTTACTCTTGACTGTTGTCAGCAGGCTTTTTTTAACTGGCACCTTATGCTTGTTTGGTTTGAAGTGTGCATTTGCTCTCTGCATGTTTTCTTTTCAGTTCTTGACCTCAGAGTACAAGTCTAGCCTGGTTTGAGTTGGCAAGTTACATCACCATTCCACCACCTATTGTTTCATCTGGAAAATCTTTTGTCTTGCTCCGTTCCACCTGTAAGAGCAGGTGTGGTGGTTGGACCTGTAATGATGGACATGAGCATGACAGTTGCTCTGTCTCACACTCGGACACACACTGTTCACACCATTCACTCCCATCTTTCTGTCTGTGTTGAGCTGCTTGTAATTCTCCCTGTTGTTTCTCCCTAAAGCCAGATTGATAAGGGCCCCAGATATGATTTGTCAGGAGATGAGAGGTGAGTTAAAAAAAACACTTATGAGCGTGTTGGTTTTGTGTGTTGGATTTTAAAGGGTTTAATAGCGATTTAGTCAGTGATTTTTGAAGAAAGCTTTCGAATTTGTGTTTAGTTTCTTCCAGTTTGGCTTCTGGGTTTGAGATTGACTGGAAAGCATATTTGCGTCTTTTGGTGTAATTGCAGTTTGCACATTACGTTATAGTTTTGTTTTTTTGATAGGTTGAAGTGATGTTTGTTGCACTGTTACTGATGGTCGCTGATGTTATTCCTGGCTTCCATCGTTCACTCTGTGTTCCGTCCAAAAACAATTTTTTTTGTATGTGTTTTTTTATTTAGTACATTCAACCCAGCGGACTACACTGAGCCAGCCCAAACAGAGGAGAGCTACACAAGCGGCAGCACTTGGAGTAACACAGGCAACCTGGAACCTGAGGATGGAAACCGTGAGTAGTGACTTATTCATGATTTTTAAAGAAATATTACATTGTGTTGTTTTGCCAAAAAAAATACGTCCATTTGGTTCACCCAAAAATCAAGTGTTGTTGATTTCCTCACTCTCGTATCATTCCAAACCCCTGAGACCCAAGTTTGTCTTTGGAACACAAGTCATGATATTTTCTGTGAAAACTGAGAGCTTTCTCATCCTCCATAGACAGCAATGTTATCAACTCCAAGTCCAGAAAGGTACCAAAAAAATCCTCAAAACAGACTATATGCCTTTAGTGAAATATTATCAAGCTACAAGAATACTTTGAGGAATTAATTCAAAAGTTTGGGGTTCGTATATCTGATTGAACCACTGAAGGCATGTGGTGTGTTTCGAGGATGTTTTTTGGTATTTTTGAGTCCGAGACCTTGCTGCCTTTGGAGGATGAGAGAGTGAATTTGGAATGAAATGGAGTAATCAACAACTTATTTTTCATTTTAAGTGAACTAAGCCTTTAAAGCTTAATTTTATTTATTAAATTTAATGGAGTAAATTTTATTTATTTATTTATTTTTTTGCAGTAAAAAATACTTTCCGATAAACTTTTGAAATGGGAGTGTTTGAAGTTTGGTTTGTCATTTTCAAAAACAAACTCAAACCATGATGTCTTATGCCTTGTTTCACTGCATGATTTTAGGGTAATTTCCACTCGCCGACAGTTGCCACAATTGCCTGAAATCAGTGCTCATTTATGTGAATGATAATCACACAGTGTGAATGATCAAAGATGCAACCTGAAAGAATCATTGATGCCTCTGAAATATTTGACGTACTGAATACCCAGACCTTTCAGCAATTTCAGCTTTGAAAATCATGTGGTGTGAACTTGCCATAAGACTTTGTTCATAGGCCACATTCACATTGGATTTGATTTTTATTGTGATTATTAAATATTAAAGAGACTTTGAGTTTGCTGCAGAGATTGCTGGCCAATAAATGTATTGCTGATTTTAGAGTGAATGCGCTGTATGTTCATTTAATACACATTCAGCTCATGTTGTGATCTCATAGCTTGATTCAAAGTAAATAAACCAAGCAGTTTTGGGACTTTTAAACTATAAATAATTTCTTGAAAATATGTAGCTGCACCAAGTCCAAATAGCATTATTGAGAGAGAAAAAACAAAGTACTTAGGCTTAATGCTTTGGTACATATAGCCTCCATGATTTGACAATATCATGCACACCATCTGCCATGTTTTCAGAATGAAATTCAAAATAAATATGTAAACGCTGCTGTTCTGACACAAATCCGTTTCCACAGGGCTTGAGTTTACAGGTGGAGAGGGAACAAACTATCCTCTGAAGTTTGACTCCGCCCCTGGTGAGTCTTAAATCTTCTGCATAAAATAATCAGAGCCAAGCTGTTGTTCACCTGTTGTCATTGAAAGTGAGCTGTCTGTCTGTGTAACAGGTGCTTGGAGAACTGCCACGGAAGAGTGGGGCACGGAGGACTGGAATGAGGATGTGAGTATTTGAACCGAGACCAACAACCTGCTTTCCTTTTTAAGAACAAGGATATTAAATGTGTTTGTTTTTTTGTTTTGTTTTGTTTTTTGTTCATCTGTCTAGTTGTCAGAGACCAAGATATTCACTGCCTCCAGTGTGGCATCCATGCCCATTCCACAGGAGAATGTCACCATTACTGCTGGACAGAGGTATGCCAATGGCTTTTTAAGGGAATATTGTTGGTTCTTTTAACTATAAAATCACTTTGACTTGACTGCACTACCAATTATAAAACACTTTATACTCACAAAGGCTGCATTTATTGCATAAAAAATGCAGTAAAAAGAGCCCTATTCTAAAGTACAGTTTGGAGTAACTATGCTATCTTTTTTGTTTTACTTATTATTGTGACTTTTTAGTAGGCAGTGTTTAGTTTTTAATGCCACATGATTCTTTAGAAGTCATTCTGATATGCTGGTATTCTGTTCTATTAAGAACAAATTTAGAAGATCAGTTTTCTTAGTTGTGTAGAAATATTTCTTTTAATGAAGTTTCATCTTAATGACTTCAAGCAAACATTAAGACATTAAAAAGTAAAAATTATACTGACAGTTACAAATGTCTAAATTATCTATCTTGATTTTAAATACTTCTCTTATTCTAATACCTTATGCTTATTTAAGTATGACTGCATACAATATGTTTGGCTTCCAGGATTGATCTGGCGGTGTTGCTGGGGAAGACGCCTCCCTCTTCCTCTGAAGCAGAGCCTGCTTCACTTGAAGGCCCACAGCCGTCATCTCTGTCTCAGTCTCTGGTGTTCAGCAACTCAAAGCAGACATCATCACTGTCCCAGTCCTCCTCCAGTGCTCCTTACAGCCAGCACAGCATGGTGAGAGCGTGTGGTTTTTATTTATTTATTTATTTGTAGTTTTTCCCCATGCATATTTCAAAGTTTAAATAGTCAAAGTATTTTGAATTTTTT
>CAIGQW010054307.1:4786544-4796832 GCA_903798125.1 Danio choprae
TTCTTCTTCTCACTTCTACTCTGTACTTTTTTTCATTTAGAACTGCAGATTAGTTTTAATAATAAATGGTATCCTACACAGTTGGCGCATAATTTGACCATATTGTCATTCGCTCTTTTTCCTCAGGTGAGCATGCTCGGTAAGGGTTTTGGGGATGTTGGTGATCCAAAAACAACCACTGGAGGTTCGACAACTGGTTCTCAATTCCTGGAGCAGTTTAAGACTGCTCAGGCTTTGGCCCAGCTGGCGGCCCAGCACTCACAAAGTGGACCACCCAACGCTGGTCCTTCTACCTGGGATACCAGCCCATCTACACTGGGGCAATATGGTACGAGTCATCCTTTTGTGGCAGTTTCTCAAAACATTGTCTAGTGTTAGGTCATTTGACATCATTAGGTCTTCAAATAGGTGGTCTTTTGTGACTTTAACCACATGAGCATTTATACAGCAAAAGCAAACCTATTTAATGTTTGTCTACTATTGGAAGTGGTCATTTTACACAGTTACTACACTTTTACTGTTGCCCACTTCTGATCAAATGTATGAAAATCTTTAGACAAAAAACACCTGTAGGACATACTCCCACCTCTCTGTGTGAACTAGACACTTTATCAACACTCCTCCATGTTTCTGAAAACATTGTGCAATTCTTAGTGTGCTCCACACAGGTGAGTGGACTTGCCAATCCACCTGTAGGACACACTTTCTCCTTAGTCATAGCAAATATTATTTACTGCTATTGTCTGATTTTGAAGTGCTAAATGAGTAAGTCTAGATCTCGTTTCTGCAGATATGAAACCTCAAACAGAGCCTGTGCACAGTCCCTTCACCAAACGGCAGCCCTATCAGCCAGCATCCACTTCCTCCTCCATGATGGATGCCTTCTTGCAGGACAAAACCACAACCCCTTCTAGCACCTCGGCTCTCCCCCCTCAGTCCACCCAGGCATCTTCACTGGCCCAGGCCATCACCACCTCAGTCTCCAGAACCCCAGGAGCTGCTCCAGGCCAGCAGAACTCTTCCAGCCCAGCTGACCCGCAGGCGTCCAGCCCACTCCCCCTGCAGCAGCACAAACTCAAACAGCAGAAGAAGAGGGCTTCCATCACAACCAAGGTCACCATTCTCATAGTTATTAGTCTTCTTGGATGTGTTTTTGGGATTATTGGGATTAATCAGTTTCAGCTGATTCCCCTTTTTCTGCTTTCAAATTATGGCTTGCAATTCAGATTTGGGCAACTTGTGTTCAAAAGTTATTTCAAATGATAAAGCTGTGCTCCAAATGATCATATACATTAGGGCTGCACAATATATCATTTCAGCATCGATATTGGAATGTGATCATTGGCAGTAGTCACATAGCAGGATGTGCAATGTTGAGTGTATTATAATTTATCATTTGCATGTACTTTTGAGGCCGTTCCAATCAATCATTATAAATTCTTTCCAAATAGAGATATTAAGTCATCTAGCAAAACATTTCATTGCAGTATATATTGCAGAATAAAAAAAAAAGAAATATCGCAATGTTTTTTTTCTCTTCTCCAATATTGTGCAGCCCTAATATACATGGTAAAACTGAGAGAGCTTTTTAATATTTTTATCTATCCATCTATCTTCTGATCTGAGATCAACGGTTTCCCCTCCCCCCACCATTTACATCTCTATGTATTCACTATAGTAGTGATGTTTAGCACGTTCGTAATATTGCTGTGCAAAGACTGAGTATTCATGTTCGCTGAAAGTAGTTGGTTCTAATAAGTTGGCTATTAATATTTAATGGATAAACGGAGTAGATTGACACCTCATTTTAACTTTTTCTTCAAATAATTTCACTGGTTGCGTGAATTGAGTGTAGCTTCCTATAAATTTTAAATAAAGCATCATGGGGTGTAGGAATAAGGTGGATACCACTGATGTCTACCCTCATTGTGGTTTTGCAGATCCCGGCTCTGGCAGTGGAGATGCCAGGTTCTGCGGACATATCTGGACTCAACCTGCAGTTTGGAGCATTACAGTTTGGCTCTGAACCGGTGCTTCCTGAGTATGATGCCTCTGCAGCCGTTACCACGACAACACCAGGCAACCAAGGCCAGAACAGCCTTTACACAAGTGCTAGCAAGTGAGTTTCTTGGATACCTGAAGGCTGAGATTTTTGTTCATGTTGATTCATCATTGGTGATGAGTAATACATGGGTATTATTATTATTTTTATTATTTTTACCAAGATTAAACAGTCCTAATCCTTTTATATCAATATTGCTTTAAAATAATATTATTAATAATAATATACAGAACCTAAAATAGAATAGGATATTACTACTATTTCACAAAAAAATATTACTGTTGTTGTTGTACAAAAATATATCATAGGAAATTGCAATTATTTCACTGTTAAATAAAAAAAATCTTTATGATTTATTTATTAGAGATAATAATAATAATAATAATAAAGGTAGTTGGTAATTTTATTTAGACCTATTTTCACACGTGTCCTCACTTGGAAAAATTGTGTAGTTGACCAAACATGCTCGTTGTATGTGTATTCTTATGGGCCTGTTTTTATTTTGACTTGCAGCTATAATTATTTATTAAGTTCAAAACTGCACAAGGAATTCTTTTGTTGTTTGAGAAATGGTCTGCCAAAAAGAGAAACTAGATCTGACATTGATCCATACTTGCCCTCTGTTCATTTCAATTTGGGTACACCGCTGTTTCTGCATTATCAAATCATTTGTATTATTATGTGTACATATAGTATGTGATTTAGATAGTATTTGAGTTTGGCATTCATATTTCAGCCAAACTGTACCAGAGTTCGTTTGGAAGTGTTTCTGCTTCTGAGGTCTCTGTCCGTTGTTTGGTGGGCACTAGTGATATCAAAAGTATTGAGTTCGGTACTGAGATTTAAAAAAAACATCAATTTCCTGCTAACAATTAAGCCTGTACTTGCACTATTGATTGGCCATTGTATTCACTTTCATGTGCTCAACAGAAATTACTGATTGGTACCATAATTCCAGTATCCTGGGCACCAGCAGTAGTGGACACTAGTTTTCAAATGACTGTGTCAATGATTATTCAAATGAGCAACGTTAATGCAACAATTGCAGAAGTGGCCTTAACCTCATAGACTGTCTGCTGATAGTTTTCGGTTTTATTTACAGTGAGCAAGCAACAGCCCTATCCAACCCCAATCAGATGGAGCTTTATGAGTCAAGAGCCAATCAGACACGGCGGTACCCTCCCTCTGTGTCCTCCTCCCCACAGAAAGACATGCAGACGAAGGTAAACAATCAGCCTAAGTTGTACTATGAGTCTTTAGAGAAATGCTTCATTCACTTTTATCTTCTGTCAACAGAATGGGTTCAGCTCAATACAGACGTCACAATCTCTGGAAGGTATGACTACCTTTTGAGTTATAGAAATGATGTCAGAAGTAAATTTGGAGCCTGGGGAATATTAAATAACCTTTATCCAATCACAGTTTATCCCTCAAAGTTGCACGACTATTGATGTCCAATGGATTTTTGGATTGCCACTGTAGTTATCGCTGCCTTTTTAATGTTTTGGATCGCACTAGCTTATAGATATCCTAAAAGCTAACAATGCTGATACTAACATCTAAAAATCTTTTATTTTAATTTCATGGGATCTTTAACACGTTAAATTATGCTATTGGCTCTCTCAGCTGCAGCAGGCTCTGCAGTGCCCGTGAAACCAGTGTCTGAATCAGTCGTCTCACCATTGGTTTCCAACATGGTGTCATTGGCTGAACCCTCATCAGGCCCTCCTTCCCTGTTGACTACATCCAATCAGACTCCTCTCAGTGCTCTTGGCCACGAAGACGTCTCACCCAGCTCATTGGCCCCTCAGCACAACAAGTATGTTGTCTTATTGCATTACATCAGTTTAGTATCATCTAGATAAGAGAGATGCTAATAGTTCTGCATTTCTTTTTCCCACATCAGCTCCCTTTCTACACAGCAAAACAGTTTGGCATCTTCAGTTCGCACTTCAAACACGAGTCTGCTGGTGAGTTTACTGTAAAACACACATGGTTGTTAAAAGTACAGTACAAAGTCAGTATGAATTCAGAAATCAAAGAAAATCTTGGTGCCTTCTGGTGTACTTCTCATGAGAACACTAACTTCAAAATTCAGTCAAGCAAGTGGCTGCTGGCACAGTTTGTTTGTTTATACAAATATTAAAAGTTTGATTGTGGTTGTTTGACGAACATTCTGAGATATGCACAGATTTTTCAGAAAATGGTTAAAAATAGACCTTAGGCCTGCATTTTCATATCCCTTTGCAACTATTTCAGTTATTTCAAAGTTTGTTGCACACTGTAACAACAGAAGAACCAAAACTAATAAACACTGCCAAAAAACAGGAATTTGATTTGTGTTTGTCATTTCTGCAATATGAAATTCAGTTGATGAGTTATTATTATTATTATTATTATTATTATTATTATTTTAAATGTTATTATTTTAAATGTTTTTGTTCATGGTTGCAGAAAACTATAGAAGCTCTTCATAATTTCTCGCTTTGAGTTCCAAACTTTGTTGTTTATAAAGGAGAGAACTCTCAAACGCTGGAAGAGATGGCTTGAAATGAACACTCTCAAATATGTGCTTGCATACATGTGTATACAATCTTTTATAGAAAAATCAACAACCATAACCAAGGCTTTTTTTTGTGTGTAGAAAAATGTCTGGATGTATGGTATTTACAAATGCTAAACAGCATTCTGTAGTATTAACTGATCAACTAACAAATACTGTAGTATACTTTTTGTTTTAGCCACAGTAAACTGTTGTGTATTTTAGAATCATTTTTATAGTTCCAGAAAACAAGGTGACAATTTATAGAAGTGTATAATGCAAAGATCACTTTCAACATGAGGTTATTTTATTTTTTATTTATATATTTAGAAATGTGGTTTAAAGTGCAACAATACAGACTTTATCTTCCATTCAGTTTCTTCACTTTTAGCCCTCCATCTGAATTTTGCACATCACCAGAATCATGTTTGCAAACAACCAATAGAATGAAGAATGATAAATCCTTTTTCTTTCTTTCTTTTTTTTTTTTTTTTTTTTTTTTACCAAAATGTGTTGTATAAAGAAAGCTCATTCTCTTTCACCTGCTCAATCACACCTCCATGCACACACAGAGTACGCAACACAAAGAAACACCTGTGCTCAGAAACGTGCTGTAGCACTGCTTTTTAAAAATCATTTGAACCATTTTTGTGTGTAAAAAAAGCAATTTAATCACTTTCTACACGGTGTGTATTATTTTCTAATAGCTCACTGGCAAGTCAAAGTCCACATGAAATCAAAACTAACCATATTGATTTTGTAAGCTCGCATTTCTAGTTTTATGGGGAATTAATCTGTGCATGTAATTTAAGAAAAAAATAGCTTGCCCTTGTAATCTAAAATCTGATTTAAAATCTGAAAATGCACTTCGTGTTTGTTTTCAGTTAAATTGTCAGATTACGTCTGAGTTATTGGGCGTAGCGAACATGCTTAACCACGCCCCTCTAACTGTCAGTTTTGTTTTGTTGTAATAACTCTCCCCAAACCCTTTTCCCAATCTTTCTGAATAAAAATGCTACGAATGAAACTTTACTACATCCAATCAGCATAGAAAAAGTAATAGAAAAAACAAGCCACGCCCACTGTTTTCTCATGATATTGTTTCTCAAGGAACTGCGTCACAATACAGAAATAAAATATGGCCCCAGCTTCTGGTTCATAGGGACTTAAATTCTGTTTTATCTCTTGTTTGCTAACTCAACTCTTATTACTCTGATTTCTCTCTTCCACATTCCAGCACCCAGTGGACAGTGATTCCAGCTTGCACTCCTCATCCTTCTCTGTCTCTGCCGTGTCTTCAGTTCCTCCTCCATCTTCAATTACTTCAGTGGCCCCCATTTCTCACAGTGGCCCAGTTGTACCCTCTTCATCTGTCAGTTTGGTCTCCACACAGTCATCCATGGGGCCGGTCGGTTTGACCATGGGGTTGAACAATGCTGCGGGTGTGGTTTCAATGGTACCTCCTTCAGCTGCTGCATCTTCATCATCCTCTGCTGCCTCTGCCTCTGTGGCACCTTCATCTGCCTCGTTGTCTCGCAGCACGGCTGCCTCAGGTAACCGTTTACAGGATCGTAAATATGATCCAGATCTGGTATATTATATATGACTTTCAGTGAGAAGGTGGTTAAAGGGATAGTTCACCCAAAACACAATAATTCTGTCATTTACTGACGGTTTACTTTTTTCTGAACCTTTAACCATTGACTTGCATATTATTTGTTTTTCCTACCATGAACGTTACAGGTTTTTAACTATTTTCAAAGGCTTATCTGTTTAACAGAATACTGAAACTCGTAAAGGTTTCGAACCACTAAAGGCTGATTTATACTTCTGCGTCAAGCCCACACGTATGCTCTGGCGCAGCCTTTGCGCGGTCGAATAGTCCTCGCTGTGGCTGACGCCGACGCGCACCTCTCAAATGTAACTACACGTCGCAACGACACATAGCGCAACCTCTGTGATTGGTCGGCTTGGTAGCGATGATGAGTGTTGGCAGGGATGAGAGCTGTGCAAACTTGTTGGAGCAAGTGTGGAGTCCTGTGAAAGGGCTCCAGACGGAAACTGTTGTTTTGTGTTTACCTTATCATTAATACTGTTGCACGTCCGCCGGTTCCCGCCTCAGAATGAGCAGTTAAGGTAGCGTTCAGAAAAAACAAAACACCAGCAAAAAAACTTGACACAGAAGAACATGACTTCACTGCCAGCTAGTGTTTCGGAAGTGTTATTGCAGAGCAACACAAACAGCACGCAGAAGTATAAATGCACGACAATGCACAAGGCATGCACTGTGGGTCACGCTGATCACTCAACACAGAAGTATAAGCCAGCCTTAAGTAAATAGTGAGTAAATTTTCATTTTTGCTTGCATTCATAAACACTTGTAATTACAAGTACACTTCAATTACAATTTACTTACATTTAAAGTGGTTCTAAACCCTTAAGTTTCTTCTGTTTAACACAAAAGAAGATATTTTGAAGAAGGCTGAAGACCTGTGACCACTGACATCCATAATAGAAAAAACAAATACCATGTAAGTCAGCGGTTACAGGTTTCCAGCTTATCCAGATATCATATTTTGTGTTCAACAGAGGAAGGAAAAATAAACAGCTTTGGAACAAGTGGAGGGGAGAGTATATGGCTACAGAATTAAACTTGTGAACTATCCCTTCAGATTAATTTGTAATTCAACATCTTATTTAGCTAGCAACACCATTAAAAGTGAATTAAAAATATAAAATAGTGAATAAAAATATGCACATTACTTTCTGTAAATTTGACGTTCAAACATTTATTTTTAAATCTTAAAAGAAGTTTAAAAAGGTTTTATTTCTTAATATAATTTACACAAGTTCTACGTCAATTGATTTAATGCTGCTTAATTAAAACAGGGAAAGCACCTCCAAACCTGCCACCTGGAGTGCCGCCACTGCTGCCCAACCCTTACATTATGGCTCCTGGCCTGCTTCACCCATACCCAGTGAGTGTTTAGGGATGCATGTTGTTGTTTTTTTGCTGCCTTCAATCCTGCACTCCCTAATTATGCAAGTATGGTTTATTTATGCGCCATGTTTTGGCTCACCAACCTCTCTTTGTGTCCTCCAGCCACAAGTTTATGGCTACGATGACTTACAGATGCTGCAGACCAGAATACCACTGGTGAGGGATTTTTTAAAAATTATTATTATTATTTTTTTTATTGGCAAAATAGACTGACAAATTTTTTTTTTGTGTGGATATAAAATTAAAATGCCATTTCCTTCTCCTGCAGGACTATTACAGCATCCCGTTTGCCACTCCAACCACAGCACTGACTGGCAGGGAAGGCGGTTTGACAAGTAACCCTTATTCTGGTAGGGAAATTTTATTTTTTTTATTTTTTAGTTCAATATCTTTATTTATAAGGATGATTTATCTAAAATGTTCTATCGTTTTAGCTGGGGACCTGTCGAAGTTTGGACGTGGTGATGCATCGTCTCCTGCCCCTGCCACAACACTGGCCCAGCCTCAACAAACCCAGACACAAACGCACCACACCACCCAGCAGCCCTTCCTCAACCCAGCCCTTCCACCAGGATACAGTTACACCAGCCTGCCCTATTACACTGGTGTGCCTGGCCTGCCCAACACCTTTCAGTATGGCCCTGCCATGTTTCCGGTAGGAGCTAAAGTTGCTCAGCGATTTGCTCAAAATCAATAATGAATGAATTATGCCTGCTTTAATCCACTTCAGGTCTTCATATCAATGTCTATGGTTCTAATTGCAGTATAAATGTTTTCATGCCACATCTAAGAAGCATTAAAGAGATAGTTTACCCCAAAATAAAAATGAAGTAGTTCCAAACCTTTGAGCTTTTTCTGCTGAAGACGAGATCTTTTGAAAAATGTTAGAAACCTGTAACCATTGACTTCTATAGTATTTGTTTTTCCAGCTATGGAAGTCAATGGTTACATGTTTCCATTTTTCAAAATAACTTATTTTTTGTTCATCAGAAAAAAGCAACTCAAAGATTTGGAACTACTTCATTTTATTTTGGGGTAAACTATCTCTTTAATGCTTAAGTGACAAGTTAAGTTAACTTTCTACATACTCAAGATAAACATGCAGTATATTTTTGCATGATGTCAGCATTTGAACAAAATCTTTGTATACGTGTAGTTTACCTGGAGGTGGGAACAGTATGCTTTTCAAAAGCTTGGACTTGGAAACCTATTTTCAGAACTATGCATTTAATCCAATCAACAACTTTTCAGCATACTTTTCCTAGGCATTCTATACAATTCCTAGGCATTAAATAGAATGGCAAGTATCATTTAGGCAAAGTGTCAGAAAATTGCAACAAAAGCCTTTATTGATCATTACGTATTTTAAAGTGGAAGGAGTACGAAATAAAGCATTATGTTCTTACCGGGAATAACAGTGACCGCAGAACTGAAATTGAAGTGTTACAATATTGTCTGTGATTTAGTAGTGGAACCTCGTACTGGCACTACACCGTCTTAAAATAACATTCAACACTTCGATCGCCATCATCAAACAATGACCCAAGCGCCACCGCCAACATCAGTGGCGGGAAAAATGGCCAGAGTAGGCCAGTTAACATACTTTGCCGCACTGCAACTCAGCATTCTATATAATGCCTAGGCAATGTATAAAGTAGCAATCATTTCATAGATGATGTTTGATTTAAGGCATTTTATTTCCTAGGCATTCTATAGATTGCCGGTAAAATATGTGTATATATATATTTGTAATAAGTTTAAAGGACATTTTTTGGTTGTCCCTCTAGGTGGCTCCTACCTCCTCCAAACAGCATGGTGTAAATGTTGGCGTCAATGCGTCAGCTACGGCCTTCCAGCAAGCTAGTGGTTATGGATCACATGGATATAGCACTGGTAATGCAGTCTTACATTTGTCTTCATGCACCATAAAAACAGTGTATAATATTTATTTGGACTCATTTTTATAATTCAATCTGCTTTGAAGTCATTTACTGGAAAAAACACTAGTAACTAGTACAACCATCTTGTTCCTCGTGACTGTTTTTTTTAAATGAATTTCTTGTCTGCAAAGTTGAGCATGAGAACTCGTATCATAAAAGTGCAACCCATGGAAGATGATTGGTTAAGCAGTTTACCTTCACAATCACAACTAGTGCATGGAGGTTTGATTTGTGTTTTTACATGTTCTAACATGAGAAGCAGCTAAGATTGGTTACATTTGAACTGCAGTTAAGGTTGTGCTTCTTGAAGCTGCAGAGTGATTTCAGTCAAGGACATTCCAACAATATGGCAGGCTTTGAACCATTTAAATTTGAATAATGGAAAGGTTTCGACAGTGAATTGCAACAGTGACATTTAAGCGAGGACTTCAGAGTGTCTCCAGTGGGTGGCTTTCTGTGCAACCAGTAATGTTTGGAGAATGAGGTGGGAGGGAGGTCGCTTTGGTTGAGGGTGGTGGGTTCACGCATGCTTTTCACACGCTGCTTGCTTTTGACCATCCACCTCTTTTGAGCACTGTTTATGTTGGACCATCCCATTCCTTTGCTCTTGTACTCTCTCCATTTCACACCATCTCTTTACTTTTAGTTGCGTTTTACTTATTTTCTTATTTTCCACTACGTTCTTCCTGTTTTTTTATTATTATTATTATTATTATTATTATTATTATTATTATTATCTTCTA
>CAIGQW010054307.1:4797232-4810952 GCA_903798125.1 Danio choprae
CAGTTAAATTTCTCCACTTGCATTCAAATGTTCATAAGTTGTTAACCTTTTAATGTTATATTCTTAGTATCATTTACCAAATAAAAAAATTGAATTTTGGTCAATCTTCAAAACGAGATTATTGAAGCCTGAGAATTTTTCTTAATCAAAGTTTTGTGTAGCAATGCTTTCTATTTATATGATGAACAAATATTGGCTTTTTTTATATCTGAAAAATGATCACATACATTTTCCACATTACACACACGTCTGTTTTTCTTGAATGCACTTTACACTATATGCTTGGTTCATACAAGGCAAAGCTGACTGAAGGTTTCTGTGGATAGCACAAAAGAGCAAGTGTGTGACTCTGCGCTGTGTAAGCTTACATATTATATGATCTCCTATAATGCTGCAGACTAATTTAAAAGTAAAACGATCCCAAATTTAACCATAGCACACCTTGTCTGTCTTCCTGTCTGCTCCACATGTGCCAGCACTCATCTTGGAACATGCTCTTGAAAGGAAAATATCTTTTTGGAAATACGCTTAACTTAACTGTAGTTACGATTTTTAAATTAATTCAAGCAATCTCAAAGTCTGGTGGCAGCGCTTGATAAATTCTTGAATTGAATTGAACCATTAGCATCTCGCAAAAAAAAAAAATCCAAAAAGAGCTTTGTTGTTTTTCGTATTTAAAGCTTTACTTTTTAGTATATACATTGTGTATTAAGACCGACAGAAAATGTTTTGTTTTTTAGACCTATAGGGCTAGGAACTATACTCTCTGCTGCAGCAGGCACTGTGACATTAGGCCAGGGCACAGTGACATAACATGCAATAATGTTATTGTGCCTGCTGCATCCTTAGTACGGTCCAGCCTTTTAAAAATAAAAAAAAAACAACTAAGCAAGATGCTAATAGTCGAATCCAGTTTAATGATTTATGCTGAGCTGAAAGAGTTGTTTTACCATCTTTGAATCCACAGATAAACAGTTTAACTGTAGGTGACTTGTAACATAAGGCTGTTTCCTCCCCAAAAAGAGGAGTGTTCCTTGTGATTTGACTTCAAAATTCGAGACTTCTTAATCAACTACAATAGCAACAATATTTAATCATTGGCAGTTCGTTAGCATAACTAGTTTGGACCGAGAAAAGCGTGCATACATGAGTACATTTTTATTTTTGGTTGAGCTAACCTCTTTTACATCACTAGTAGTCTCTTCCGGTTAGTCCCCTCCTCCAGCTTGCTGCATCCCCGCCTCCATCCCTGAGCCCCACCCCTTCACTCCTCCTCCCCTCTGCTCTGCCTGGTGTGTGTCTAATGCTGTGGGGCTGTGGCTGTGTGTGTGACCGTTTGCAGGCTATGAGGATTTGGGCCAGGCTTCGGCAGGGAGCGGGGATTTCTGTAAGGGTGGTTACAGCACCGCCGTTGCTGCAGCTGCTGCTGCTGCTGCCGCTGCCGCCGCTGCTGCTTCTGCGCAAAACAAGCCTGCCAGCTCCGTCACCGGGCCCGGAGTGGGTGAGTGCAGCCTCACGCAAAAAAAAAACAACAAAAGTCCCATTTGCCCTTTTCCTCCTCCCTTTTAAGCTCTCTCTTTCCCCCCTCATTTGCTCCTAACTTACTACCTGTCAAAGGCAGTCAAATGACACTTGGTCTCAGATATAAAGGAATCGGGAAACTGTTGCACTATAAAATTCTGTGGGAGTGTGGGAGATATCGGTAACACAATTGTCTTAAACTGAGCTGAACCTAATATTTAAAAAAAAAATACTGCAGTAAGGGTTTTTTAGTGCTGGTATTTAGTGCCACCAGCAAGTCCTTGTCTTGATTGAATCATTCATCCAAAATTATTATTATTTTTTATTTATTTTTTTACAAATGGAGGTCTTTATGAATGAATCCTTTTGAGTTGTTTTGGTATAGCAGTTTGTCCTCTGTTCAGCACAAATCTGCTTGGTACGGTATTTTACCGTAATATAGGACCACTTCAAAGTGGGTGGGATTTTAGATTTATGGTTACAAGTTCCATAGTTCAATTCTACTGTCATGACATAATTTCAGGTTGACCCATCCATGTCTCTCTGGAACTGCTTAGCTATTAAAGAAATTAATGTCTGTACCTCGTCGAATAGTGGTTAAAAATGACCCTACGGTGACTTGCTGACTATTTAACTAAATCTAGCAGGTATGGCTGTCAAATCGAGTGATGCAGATAGTGATGATTCTCTCGGGCCAATTAGTATCTGCAATGTCACATTTTAGTATTGGTACAGCTCACTTCGAACCTAAACTGAGGTGGTACAAAAAAAACAACTACTAGGTATGGACAACATTGGGAAAACCCTCAAAGTAAACCATGCTAAACTGTACTACGTAGTTGTATTTTAGTTTAATTTCGGGACAAAACAGTGCAGCTCCTAAATGTTCTGTGAAAAAGTTTGTCTAGGATGTAACTCACTCAATCTCGTCAGTTTTAGCATAATATTTGTTGAACTGTTGCATAAAATCACTTTTGTGATCCTGTTAATGTATTGGGATTCAGGGAAAACTTCAGTCTTTTGTGGTCTTGCTTAGCTATTACATCTTATAAAAACGGGGTCTATGGTTGTCAAAAGTATCGACTTTGGTAAGAAGCAATACTGAAAAAAAAAAAAAGGTTTTAATAGATAAACATTCAACAAATTAAGCTGTTCACCATGCACGAACATGTAAAAACACTGTTTGAAAGCTGTGTCTTTCAACTGATCTGTCGATGAGCACATAAACAAGATCTGCTGATAGATTTGGCTTTCAAACACTCGTGTCCATGTATCTGTGTTCACACTTTGTAAACCGTGTTGAAGCAATGACTGTGATTGGCTCTGAAGGTCATATCTGTGGTGTATGTGAACATGTTGGCCTATTAGCTGTTTAACAATGTGATCAACAGCGCTTTAAGATTTAAAGATGTCAGGATTGATTGGCGCTGAGGTCGATACATTTACCAACTCTTAACAGGGATACTTCTCTGCCTGCACTATTCTGTTTTTGCTGTCATTCTAATAGGATCGATCACAGTGAACACTTTCGAACTTGAGACATTTGTTTTTGTTGGTCACCATGTCGTCACATTAAAAACGATTGACTCAGACTTTTTTTGTTTTGTTTTGCAAATCACTGCACAGGCAGTTTTAATGACAAATTATTAAAATGCTTATTGCAGGGTATACCGTTTTCAGTCTTGCACATGGTCTTATCATCTTATCACTTGCGTGGGTTTGCAAGTCAGACAGCTCTGACATGCGACTCATGTCACTTACATTTTCATGTGAAAGCGTCTCATACTTTAGTGCTTACTGATGAGACATTTACTCGCATGGAGCCGTGTTTCAGCACATGGACATGCATTCTAACATGCACAGAGCCAGTTCAGAGAGTAATTTAAGGAATGGGGGGAAATGCAAAATATAATTTTTAATTTGATGCAAATCCAAAAAAATGCTTTATCCAGATGTATATTATATCAATCCATATTGCTGTGGAGGTCATATAGAATGGTTTAGTATTATATAGAGTATTGCAGCATCACTGGTTGGAACACAGCAGCAACTGAATTTTATCCCAGATAGTCATGCAGTGTGAAAACAAAGGTGATCTGACTATTATGAAATATGTATTGTTTGTAGAGGTGTGAGCCTACACTGGTCTCATGGTTCGGGTTACAATTATCATGCCATTGATTCGGTTCAGTTCGATATCTCTGTGCATTGACGATGAATTCCATACACCATTTTACTTCACAGGTAAACAATTCGTGTATTAATGTATAAATATATTTATGTATTCTTTGTATTTATATAATACAATTTTAATACAAGCAGTCAGATATATGAACTGTACCTATTAAAAACTCAAGTACATGCACAGAACAACATGAGCATTTATAGCAAATAAGCAAATGTAAATATCTTTGTATATAAAGCTTTCCGAGCGTTGTCGAGCTAGTTCTTGCACTCCTATGATTCGCTGTAACAGCCGAGAGGAAAAGGTGAAGTTACCTCACGCCAACAGGTCAAATGTCCACAGTAGCCGCGTTTCCACTAGCGCGCCTAAAGCGAGCGTGCCAGGGCCAGTCCCGTTTCCACTGTCACTTCTGGGGCCTGATCGGGCCAAATCGGTGGGCCATCGGTCAACCTTTTTCGGCCTCCTGAATACCTTGGGCCAAAGAGGGCCAGCTCTGGCTTCGGGGCGGAGTGAAAGGAGAGGCGGAGTTTACCCGAGTCTGGTAAAGATGGCATGCCGCCATTACACTAGTTTTCCAATCGCAGTACATGCGCCAACAATGGAAACCCGACATGATTTCGGCCTCACTGCTCAAGCTCCTGGGCTATTGACCCGGCCCGATACAGAAATTGAGTTTACTTTCATTTTCTCCATAGCAGTGAAATGGGGGGCTTCTGCTGTAACTTCAGTGTCGGCGAAAGACTGTCCAGCAAACACACACGCAGTGAATTGTGCAGAGTTTCTGCGTTTAAGAAATTGAAGTGCTCTAATTACTGGTTCTCACCTCCCTCACCATAGTAAGCTCCTGCAATATATAGCGCGTTTGTGATGAATGACATCAGTATGTAATAACCGGTTATGATCTATTACTGAACCGATACTGAATTGTCCACGTCTGCATCACGGTGCACCAAAGAAACGAATTAATTATTAAATTTAAGTCCATTAATTTTGACACCACTAATTGTGGGTTTTTTTAGGATTTATTAATCTTGTGGAACACTTTTATTATTGTATTTTATGAGCGTTCAGACAGCTTTGCTTGGTGTTGACTTTATTAGTGTTTAATTGAATACACTCTGCTTTTGTAAATAAACTTATAAGTGTGTGTGTGCGCTTGTTGTGTTTTGGTTTTTATTTGCTTATTAATTAACAACTTTTTATTTGTGTTTAACAGTGTTTTAGTTTCTGTTGGCTGTAATTTGTGTAGTAATGCAACCAATTTCAATTGGGTTTGGAATCCATTTAATCTCTCTTTGTATTTCAGTTTTTAAAACCTTTCATTTTGGTTGGTAGAGAAGTAGGTTTAAATGGCGTGCCTCATTTGAATTGCATGGCAGGAGTGTTGTCTGTATGAATTGTCAATCTGTTACTCTAATTTGAAGCCTTTTTGTTCAGCCCTTTTAAAGCAGACTGTGCTGCCACACACAATGTGCTGTTTTCACGCACGTCAAATTTACAGTATATTTACTACTCCAATACCAGCATTACAGGATGTGTATGTTTTAAGATAATTGATGTTTCGCTAGTTTCAGCAATCACTATAGTATCTGTTTTTGATTTTTCTTGCTATAGGAGTCTCTGTGACATCGAGCAACACGGGAGTCCCTGATATTTCAGGGTCTGTTTACACAAAGACGCAGGTAAGCAGTCTTATCGAACGCAGGTTTATTAAGTTGTAGCCAAAGTTTTGGTTTTTGCTAATTTTCCAGTGTTGATCCTCCCTTTGCAGTCTTTTGAGAAGCAGGGTTTCCACACAGGAACCCCCAGCGCTTCCTTCAGTTTGCCCTCTGCTCTCGGCAGCGCAGGCCCCATCAACCCTCCTGCTGCAGCAGGTTACGCTCCGGCTCCATACATGCACATCCTGACGCCGCATCAGCAGCCACACTCACAGATGCTCCATCACCACCTCCAGCAGGATGGACAGGTCAGCTTTCCTATTGATTTGAAATAGTTTAAACCATTTTATTGTTTTTATTTTTATTAATAGTTGTTTTAAAGGGACAGTTCATCCACAAATCTTTTATTCTCCCTCATGTGGGTTTAAACATTTGAGTTTCCTCCTCCTGTTGAACTTAATGGATATTTTGATGAATGCTGGTTTCTGGCACCCATCGACTTTCAGAGCCAGTGTATGGCAGGTACCAACATTCTTCAAAACCTATTTGAGATTTTGTTTTATTTTTTTCCCCTCAGAAAGTGAAGGGTGAGAGAATAAAAAATGTCATTTATTTTTTTTAACTATCCTTTTAAAATCTTAAATCTCATTAAATACTTTTATATTTGTAACTAATATTATTATTGGTATTATTATTATCATTGGTTTTATTATTATTGGTATTAATGGTATTATTTTTATTTATATAATTATTAGTGTTGTTGTTGTTGTTGTTGTCGTCATCATTATTGGTATTAGTATTTTTGTTAATATAATTCATTGGTTTTATTATTATTATTATTATTATTATTATTATTATTATTTATATTATTGGTATTAATAATAGCAATTATACCAATAATTATATAAAAAATAATAATAATAATAATAATAATAAATGCCAAATAATAATAAAAATTATAACAATAATACCAATAATCATATTAATAAAAATTATAATACCAATATTAACACCAATAACGATGATGTATATATATTTTTTTTATTATTGTGGTGGTGATTGTTGTTGTTGGCAGCAATTGTATTTTCCCATTACAAAACAAAGGCTAGTGTTATGGCTTATTTTTAAGTGAGTTTTAGAGTTTTGTTGTTTTATAATTGTATTTAATAATATATTAACTTTTTGTTATTAGTGTTTTTCTTCTTTGCAAATCAAAGCTTCTAATATGATATGGCTTGTGTTGAGTAGTTCGAATAGTAAGTTTAAAATGGTTTGAATAGTAAGAATTATGAGCACGCGTTATATTGTTAGAAGTTGAAGTGTATTTTTGATTTGAATAGTTTCTATTATTGCCTCCCTCAGAGTGGCTCTGGACAGCGCAGTCAGAACGCCTCCATTCAACAGAAGTCTCAGATCAACAAGTCTGGATACAACAGCTACAACTGGGGAGGCAATTAACACCCCATCCCGTTCGGCTCTGTCTGCAGTTCCAAAAGGCTGGATCAGTGGAAGTTTTCTTTTCTCCCCCAAATTATCTTTTTTTTTATATTTCTTTTTCTTTTTTTTCTTCCCCTTCTGTCCTCCACGGCGACCCTCTCTCTTCTCTGTCTGCTTGGTCATCTTGCAGTTCCAGCCTCAGTCTATGAGAGAGATGCAGCACTGTAAGCGCCGCTCCAGGACAGGTCGGGGGAGATGTCCAAATGCCAATATATGGATAGTTACTTAGGCCTTCATGATGGGAGTAATGAGTATTCAAAGTTTGTATTGTTTAAAATGCATAAAAAGCCCTTAAATCCCCCCCCCCCCCTTTTATTTTATTTTCATTCTGGCAAATGTAACATAGAGGTTTTCTAAAAGGACAAATGTTTAGGTGTTTTTTTCCCTCTTTTTCCTTTTGCTGACAGATAAAATGATAAAGTGGTTTGATTGAGGAAGAGAGGGCAGGATTTAGTTTTTTTCCCCTCACAGAGTTCATTATTGTCCTTTGCTTGATCTGCAGGCCTCTGTCCCCCCACCCCCGCATCCCTCCTGCTATACGTTTTTACCAAATTTTATTTTGGGCATAAAGGAAGATATCACTCTAAATCGGCTAGTTGCAGTTGTGAAGTTTATTTTTTACCAAATATAAATAGATATATGGAGATAACAAAAACAAACAGTGTATAGGTGAGTTCACAGGTTTCGGATCTGTATTGCGTGTGCATGTGCGTTTGGGTTTATTTTCTATGTGAGCGAATGGATGAGTTGCATCGTCAGGGTGGCCAGTGTATGAATGTTGTGCTTCTAGACTAGGCTTCAATGTGTATTCGTTTTAATTCCTTTATTGGAGCCTTACTGTACTCTCTGGATGTGAGAAGTGCACTGGTCACCTTATACTTCAGATTGTTGTTATTATTATTTTCCTTCCGCAGACTGATTTATTAACCGCACTTCCTGTTGCAGGGAGACTGGATTGCGTTCAGGCATGACTTTTGACCTCGTTGTTTTGCCATAAGCGTGACGTTTCTCTCATTTGCTTTGGGATTAAGAGGTCACCCCGTGTGTGTTTTGTTTTGGGCCACCCTGTGTTTCTCTGTCCTTCTGTCTGACCTGCAGTCTTTCTCCACCCTTCTGTCCCCCCAGATATATTCTTTTAGTAATATGATTATTAGGAAAGTGCTGATGGACAGAATTGTACTTTGTAATTTTTTTTTTTTTTTTCTTTGTCAGAGACTTTCTTTTTGTACTGTGCGTTTTAAAAAAAGATTTAAATGGATAAACTTGTCTTGTACATATATATATATATATATATATATATATATATAAAAACACAAGTACTGTAGTCTGTTTGTTTGATGGCTTCTTTTCTCCCCTCTCGAATCCTTACACAGACTTGTTAGCATTTTGTTTTGTTTCATAATGTTTTTTTATTTTGTAAAAAAATATATATATAAATATTAAGTAAATAAACAAGAAAAAGACATTCTCATCATTTTTTTTTTGGATGTGAATGTCTTTTTTTAAGAAAACTGATGTCTGTGTGCCTTTTTAACTGCAGTCTGGTTTTTTGTTCAGGTTCATCACGTCAAATGTTGCTTTGCAAACATTACAATACATCTAATACAAGATGCCCAGTTGTCTTGGGGTTTAAAATGTAATGGTTCCTCTATGTAGAAATAGGATTGAAATGTTAGTTGAGTGTTTGAATACAAATTATTACCGCAGTTGCTGGATGAAGAAATTCAGTATTTTGGATAACGCTGCACGTGTTGATAGACAGCGCTGTGATGGATTACCTAAAAATTGTAATCCAATACTGATTACAGATTACTTTTTTTGGGGTCAATCTGTTTTTGATGTGCTTTTTATTTAACGTCTTAACTTGCTATCAATGTGTAATTTAAGCATGTAATTAATTGCTTACAATACTTTTTTTTGTTTCCTATAACACAGTAATTTCAATACAAATAATTCAGGCACTAGTAAAATGACATTTTAATTCCTAGGACTGATCTATTAACTTGATTTTAAAAAAAGATCAACATTATTTTAAGCCATTACAATTTTTCATGAATGTTTAATCTGACACATGTTGACAGTACAAGTCATTTCTCGCACGCCTTACCTAAACCATCCTTGTTTTTCTATTGAACGCACAAAAAAATATTTTTTTAAGTATGTTAGAAACGGGTAGCCACTGTCCGCCCTAGTAAATACTACTTTATATACTGTTAAAGTCAATGCCTATCGGTTTCCAGTGTTCTTGAAATTTTGATCTCAACAGTAGAAAGAAACTCAAACTAGTCAAACAAATGGAGGTTGAGTAAAAGATGACAGGATTTTCATTTTTGAGTGAACGGTCCCTTGAAGTAAACCACTAATTATAAAAAAAAAACCTGATTTAGTTTATTTTTACATCACATAATCATTATAAAATTCTAATGTTGATAATGTTTGGTTATTTGTGAACTACCGAGAGTTTAGCATATAGCTTAAATTTCAAAATGCAAGTCTAAATGAGGTATATGCACAGCTAGTGTTTTTAAGCCATTTATTAACTTCCGGTAAAGGTTTATGTGGCTGTTTTCAATTTCATATGGTTTCATTTACAGCATCGATATTGTGATGAAATTAAAATACAATTAGTTAAACATGCATTCATTTAGTTGTTAAAGGTTGAAACGAGATGATAGGCCGTTTAAACGCAAGTGCCGTCGGTTGGTGTTGTCATTTTATAAGCTGGACAAAAAGGAACGTGTGGGACTTTAATTTTGAAACTTGTGCGGAAGTAGGTGGAAAGCTCTAGTAGGTTTCTTCAGTGTCCTTCCTGTGCTGATCTCTGATGCAACTGTTTGTTATGGTGGCATTTTGTGAAGCTGTCAGTATTCTGCGTCCATAAATGAGCGTTTTTGATCTGTTTCGTGGGTTTTTCGGGGTTCCCGGAGGTCATTATCGTGGTGATGGCCGCAGGTGAGTTTGTCAAATAAGTTTAAATGTCACCTGACAGCTGCTGCTGCTAGACATAAATTACGTTTTAATAAATAATCACGTGTAATTAGAGGTGTTATGTACTTTATATTTTATGTGAAACTTGTGAATTACATCCGTTATGTGGTATAGTATAATGGTAACAAGCATAATGATAAATGTACCGTTTAAATGATAATCTTGTGTGTTGATTACACCTAAATAAATATGAAGGCGTATATATATATTGATATTAAAGCGTGTTCGTGTCCTTATAGGTATAAATATATTAGTTAGACATTTATTGTTCAAGTACACAGATTATTTTGGCCAGTTTTATTTCCGAGTAACGTTAAGTGACAGATTGCTGAGAGTTAGAGATATGTGAAGCCATATGAAACATTCTTTTTTATTTTTATTTTGACACACCAGAACATGAAATAGTAAACACCGTGTTGCTCCTTGAACATTAACATGCCTATTCATAAGTACTTTAATTAAATGAGACTTAATTTAATTATAACTGTAACTGTAAAGCACTTTGGGTGTAATAGTAATACACATAAATAATACACTTTTTATTTTAAATGTAGACCTTGTTGACATAAAGAATATTTGTTTTTTTCCTATATTGCTCCCGATTAATCAGCTATAGTGATATTATTTTAGAGTGTTTTTACAATTTTAGTTAAAAAAATGTTTAATTCAGGGACCCCTTCTTTGATGGGATGATTCATGAAGATGATGAGGATGAAGATGAAGACGAGGATGACTTTAACAGACCCCATCGGGACCCGTTTGATGATGCCTTCAGGTTTGGTTTCAGTTTCGGGCCAGGCGGGACACGCTTCGAAGAGCCTCAGGTGTTCGGCCAGATCTTCAGGGACATGGAGGAGATGTTTGCTGGTCTGGGACGCTTTGATGAGCGACATGGATTTGGACGGAGTGGTGTGTCTCTTTGCTCTGTTCTTCAAGTTTATATGTATTTGCAATTTTTGGTTTATAGGAAATATTTTTTCTAGCCATACTAGAATTTTAGTTATTTACTATTGCTAATTTACATGCCCACATTTACATGCTAATTTACATTGATCTGCGCCCACTGAAATATGCAGAAAACTCTTATCCCATCATTTAATTATTTATTTGCTTATGTAAATGTGTGTAAATGTAGATATTTATTATGTATATATTTTTTTATATTTAATTATTTTATATTATTGAATAATACGCAAATATTTAGATGATGGGTGACGCGGTGGCGCAGTGAGTAGCACAATCGCCTCACAGTAAGAAGGTCGCTGGTTCGAGCCTCGGCTGGGTCAGTAGGCATTTCTGTGTGGAGTTTGCATGTTCTCCCCGTGTTCGCGTGGGTTTCCTCCGGGCGCTCCGGTTTCCCCCACAGTCCAAAGACATGCGGTATAGGTAAATTGGGTAGGCTAAATTGCCCGTAGTGTATGAGTGCGAATGAGTGTATGGATGTTTCCCAGTGATGGGTTGCAGCTGGAAGGGCATCCACTGTGTAAAACATATGCTGGATAAGTTGGCGGTTCATTCCGCTGTGGCGACCCCAGACTGATAAAGGGACTAAGCCGAAAAGAAAATGAATGTTTAGATGATTTGTATACAATACAATTTAATAATATTCTCTGTGGATGTATTGGAGAGCCAGACTGAAGCCTTTATTATTGTTATTTTTAAACAAACACATGGTTTTAATTGGATTTTTTTTTACATTTGATCTGTTTTCAGCTTCTGTAGACTCAAAATAATTTCTGCATAAATCTGCAGTTTGTTTTTTTTCTTTCTAAAAATAGCACAAAAAAGAAAGAAAGAAAAAAACCCAGTTTGGCCCTGCTTATTAACTGTCGCTTTAAATGTATATAATAATGTATATTGCACACATACACTACGGCCAATTTAGCTTCTTCAATTCACCTGTACCGCATGTCTTTGGATTGTGGGGGAAATCGGAGCACCCGGAGGAAACCCACGCGAACACGGGGAGAACATGCAAACTCCACACAGAAATGCCAACTGACCAAGCTGGGGCTCAAACCAGCGACCTTCTTGCTGTGAGGCGATTGCGCTTCCCCCATGCCTCCATGGCGCCCTTAGAAGAATATCATAAATGTACAAATATGTATATAGTTTTATGAACCCCCCTAAAAAGCAGAGCAACAGAATATAAGCAAAAAAAACAACAACACAAAAATATCCACTTTTTAGTGAAATACACGTGTCCTAATAGTGTTTTTAGCAGCGTAGGACACATATATGACTGTCAACATCTCAAAAAAAGGTGTTTTGGCGTTTCATGACCCTTTAAATAAGTTCAAATACAGTTGAAGTCAAAATCATTAGCCCTCCTGTGAATTTTCTTTTTCAATTATTTCTCAAATGATGTTCAACAGAGCAAGGAATTTTTCACAATATTTCCTATAATGTTTTTTCTTCTGGAGAAAGTCTCATTTGTTTTATTTTGACTTGAATAAAAGCAGCTTTTATTTTTTTTAAAACCATTTTAATATTATTAGGCCCTGTAAGTAATATATTTTTCGATAGTCTACAGAACAAACCATCATAATATCATAAATATCTAGTCAAATATTATGTACTGTCATCTATGGCACTGACATCTTTCCTTTAAACAGAAATTGGGAGGAAATATACAGGGGGGCTAATAATTCAGGAGGGCTAATAATTCTGACTTAAACTGTATGTACATTCTCTAAATGAGTTGCAGAATTGCACTGGCTTAAGTGATGATACATCACTAGCACCATCTGTTCTGCTTCTCCTGCCCATCAGGTTTCCCGTCAATAGAAGCTCTGCCTCCACAGGAAGGAGTTGAGAAAGGCAGGAGTGGGACAGGAAGTGGGAATCCCATCAGAGATTTCATGTTGAAGTCTCCTGACCGCTCACCTAAAAATCCAGAGCACAGAGAAGATCCTCCGCCAGATCCTCACAAGAGGCCTTTCGCAAAGGTGAATCAAAGTCTGTCAGTGAATATTTACAGCCTCTCCATGCTAGCTTCTCATCTTATTGGCTTGCCTTCGTTTCAGTTTCACGACATTTGGAAAGATGGCCTGTTAAAACCAAAGGGGGAAGACAAAAAGGAGGACGGAGGTAATGCGTTTTGCACAGGTTTTTTCACAACGATTATGTCTGAGACCAGATATAGTTCTCAACAACATTCAGTAGGTTTCCATCAAATGTTTTGTTACAGGTAAAGCTGATGGATTTGCTAATTATTGACTGAATTAAGCTAATGTTGACAATATTTTTCTGTGTATCTTTAGCGCGTGAATTCTCTATAGATACTATATATTCCAGATTACTTAATACCTACTTAACAAAGGATAACGAGCTACTTAACGAAGGGTAAATGCATATTTAATTTAATAATGGGAAAATATAACATCCAATTTATTTGTTTATTTAAATGAAGATAGTAATAATGGGACTCTTATAAATTGGTTTTTAAATATCTCAAGATGATGGATGTCATATAAAAAAAGTAAATGAGCAGAAATCAATTAACGAACACTCTAATTGACGTAAGTTTAACGTTTGAGCATTCTTGTTATCATCTTACAGATGCTCCTTTAACAAATCTTTTATTTTCTGGTTCTGGTCTCAGATCTGGACTCACAGGTGTCTTCAGGTGGACTGGACCAGATCTTGAAAGACCCAGCACCTTCACAGCCAAAAACAAGATCATTTTTTAAGTCTGTCAGCGTCACCAAGGTGGTCAGACCGGATGGAGTGAGTGGATCGTTTTGTCTTCAAAACTATTTCTGAATACAATTATTGTAATATTAGATAGCAGGCTGTAAATATGCCCTGCATTTATGCTTATAATAATTGAGAGTGTGTGTGTGTGTGTGTGTGTGTGTGTGTGTGTGTG
>CAIGQW010054307.1:4824885-4839242 GCA_903798125.1 Danio choprae
TATTAATCTGGGGTCGCCACAGCGGAATGAACCGCCAACTTATCCAGCATATGTTTTACGCAGCGGATGCCCTTCCAGCTGCAACCCATCTCTGGGAAACATCCATACACACCCATTCACACTCATACACTACGGACAATTTAGCTTACCCAATTCACCTGTACCGCATGTCTTTGGACTTGTGGGGGAAACCGGAGCACCCGGAGGAAACCCACGCCAACACAGGGAGAACATGCAAACTCCACACACAAATGCCAACTGACCCAGCCGAGGCTCGAACCAGCGATCAGCGACCTTCTTGCTGTGAGGCGAACGTGCCAACATTACTGATGAAAGGTTTTGTATGTATGCAAGTTTTATATCATCCAATGTACACATTTCCAGTAATTGCGCCGTTAATTCTTATATTGTATTTTCAGAAAGTTTCTAAATATTTGTCCTCCCTAATATTGTCACTACCGCAACGTTTTATAATTCAATAAGAGATATATTGATCTATTAAGATTTTGCTTACATCTACCTTATAAATATATTTTTGCCTTTTTATTAGTGACAATTACATGTTTAAAAATATATACAGTGCTCAGCATATATGAGTACCCCCCCCCCCACAAATCTCTCATTTAAATGAATATTTTCTATAGGATGCTTTACAGTATTATATTTGTGCATATACATTAGTTTAGTCAGTACTGAAGCCAAATCTGGGGCTAATCTAACTAAATAACTTACAATAATGGTTCAAAAATTAGTCGCCCAAATGTATATGTTAGGGAAAAATATTAAATAAGATTTTCAAAAATAGCTAAAATCAAGAGAAACAAAAAATATAGACAATTTTGTTGAAATGCTGCAGTTTGTAATTTATTTTTGCAATATTTTGCATGAATTTAAATATATCTAAATATTTAAAAATATATTTAATAAATATATCTATTTAATAAATCTGTT
Organism: Danio choprae; assembly: GCA_903798125.1. Classification (NCBI taxonomy): domain Eukaryota; kingdom Metazoa; phylum Chordata; class Actinopteri; order Cypriniformes; family Danionidae; genus Danio; species Danio choprae. Next base: position 4,825,837 of record CAIGQW010054307.1, read on the forward strand.
TTGTTCAAATGCACCAATATATATGACCCATATTCACTGAGAAATGGATAAAAATATCCATTTTCAAAATGGGGTGTACTCATATATGCTGAGCACTGTAAATAGTAATTTATCAGATTTGTTGTATTTTTTAATCCATTTTATTTTTGTAAAAGGCATAAAGGTGATGATGTCAAAGCTGAGGATTCATTAGTTTGAATTAAATGAAACTAAACACTATTAAAACATCTTGGTTGATAATTCTGAATGTTTTATTTCTGACATATTGTCCAATGTTTTGGATGCGACTGTTTTGGTAATGATGGTAAAGTTTCGGTAGTGACCACAACATTTTCAATCTGAATCCGATTGTCAACATTTTGTGCTAATATGAATTTCTATGCTGTTGAAATGCAGCAAGCACATTTGCCAGACACATATCTGACAGTAAATATCTGATAAGAACACATACAAGTGGTATGGTACTGTTCGCTTTTTGGTGCCTTTTGACAGTGGAAATGGGCATAAAACCATACCAACCCGTAACATACCATACTACTTAGTGGAATCGGGCCAATAGAGCTATTCAATAATGTCTTCAAGTCAGAAGTATGAACAATGCAGACAAGTCATAAAAGTGAGATAACACTCAATAAAATGACTGACATAATAATATGATTTGTCATATCGTTAAAGCAATTCTGATAATATCACACACAATTTGTATTGCATAATACCCCTAGTACCCCCAAATAAAGCATTAAGTGAACATTACCGAAACAATTACTTTACCCACAAGAGTCGGTAGTGACAATTTATATACTTCTGAGCCTATAGCTTGAAGATGCTAATCAGCACATGGTTAGCATGCACAGTTCACAACATTTTTTTTGTAAAACCACCAGAACAATTGCAGAAATAATAGTTTCGGTAGTGACGTTCCTTAAAGTTACACACAGATTTTCAGGCTTTTGAACACATTGACCTTAAAATGACTGGAGAATCTACTAACCATGTAGCTTTTAGAAAGAGGGACATTCCTGATCTAAAATGTAGGGGCATGGTTCAAACCAGTCTCAGCCAACAGACTAAGAAATACACAGTTTCGGTAATGACATGAAAACAAGAAAATCTAAAATATAGATTTCTTTTAACTTCACTTAAAAAAATAAAAACATCAGAAAGATATTTTTAAAAACAGTAGAAACTAAATTAAATATCATTTTCATAACTTCCAAATTGAAAGAAACCTATATATTATTATTTTTTATACATTAAGCCACTAATATTTTAAATGTTTTTGATAGGAGGATCTTAGTAAACATCTAAGCTTTAAATACTGTTTTTAAAATGTGTATTTTGAATGTGGGACAGCAGTTTTCACCAATGTAGAATGCCCCATATGCAGCTAGCTCTCTGCAGCTCTCACATGGTCACCCACTGAAGCTAAACAGGGCTGCACCCGGTTAGTACCTGGAAGGGTAGAGACCACATGGGAAAACTGGGTTGCTACCAGAAGTGGTGTTAGTGAGGCCAGCAGGGGGCACTAAGCCTGCTGTCTTTGTGGGTCCTAACGCCCCAGTATATTGATGGGGACTCTATTGCTCAGTGAGCGCAGTCTTTCTGATGAGACGTTAAACTGAGGTGCTGATTTTCTGTGGTTGTTAAAAATCTCAGGATGTCCTTCGAAAAAGAGTAGGGTTTTAATCCTGGCCAAATGGCCTCTGTCCATCATGGCCTTCTAACTATCCCCATTTTATAATTGGCTTCATCACTTTGTCTCCTCTCCACCAATCAGCTGGTGTGTGGTCTAGCCCAATATGGCTGCCGTCCTGTCATCCAGGTGGATGCTGCACACTGGTGGTGGATGAGATTCCCCAAAATTGTGTGAAGCACTTTGAGTGTCCAGAAAAACACTATATAAATGTAAGGAATTATTATTATTATTATTATATAAGAATCATTAAGGACACAAAAATCTTTACCGTACCATTTTACCATTTTATTTAGAAAGAGAACTGACACAGATGTACGGCAGTGAAACAGGCAGGTCATCACAGAATAAGATGGCTGTCTATAGACTGTCTATGTATGGGACATATACATATATTACTGAAGGTATAGAAAGTCACGCTCACACATAATTCACACGATCACAATATTATTTTTTTAAGAAATGTGGTTTTCAACGAGCACAGAACATCCTGATAGAAAAGACTCTTATCAAAGAAAAAAAGAAAATACACAAACGACATTCATATTTGTACACAATTTGTCATAAAACATACAAGCAATCCTTCAAACTCAGTGTCAATTTTGGATTCAGACGAAGTCATAGTAATTACATCAGGCTCTGAACGCAAACTTTCACTAGCAGTATTTCAATATCCACCTTTAGCTAATAATAATAATAATAAAAAACGTACAAAGACTGAACGTATTCACATTTCCAATGCAACAACCATATCAAAGTGATGTACTGCATTTACACACATATAAAATGTGCTCGAGTGTATATCCGTGACTGAAATGTATCCATGTTTAATTATATTGACCTTTTTTGACTTTAAACTTTACAATCCATATTTGACCTCTGCTGTATATCTCCTCACAGACGCAACAAACGTTCCATTCACTTGTTATTTAAGTTCTCAGTGATTATCAAAAGACCGATGAATGCTTCAATATAAATAAATATCAGTACTACAATGTCTGTACAATATTGTTACATTTAAAAGTCAGTGTTTTCCTTTATTTGTAAAAAAAACAAACCCTTCACTAGCACCCTTTTTGCTTTAATGTTTGTGGGGATGAACGCAAAAAGCCCAGCAGACGGCAAACTGCTTTAGTAGTTTTCAAGCAAGACAAACGAATCTTAGATGCAACTTGACCTTGGGAAAATGAAAAAGTTTGGGATATTACAAAGAGAGAGCAAGTAACTGTTAATATCTTTGTTTTTTCGGAAGACAGGTCACCTTACGATCATAACAGTGTTACGTTTTTCCAAATGAAATGCAATAATCTTATTGGATATTCCAAAGCTGTGTCCCATTTTTCAATGGCTTTTCCTATTTTATTTCTTCCTCTCGTTCTACAAGGGCTTGTCGGTCCTGTGTGCTGTGATGAAGGCCATGCCGTGTGTGCGGAAGTGTGTGTTAAGGTCCGAGGCTTTATCGAAGCGTCGTCCACACACCCTACAGCTGACCCCTCCGTCCCCATCCTCGCCGGCTTTCGGTGAGGATGGGGATCCGTACTGCGGCGATGCACCGGGGGATGTGTTTCTGTCATGCTGGCCTTGGCGTAAGCGGTGCGTGATGAATTTATGTCGGCTGAGGGACCCGGCTGATGCAAAACAGGCTCCGCACTGGAGGCACTGCTGGGGTGCGTTCTCTGCGTCACAGTGGACGGGAATGTGCCGCTGAAACTCTTCCCAGTCCTGTGTGGTGAAGCCGCAGGGTGTGCAGCGGAACGTGCCGTCCTCCTCCTCCTGCTCCACCGGACGGTTTTCAGACGCTCGCGTTCTCTTAGCTGGACCCGAGGTGTCCTCTCCGGGAACATCATCGGTGTCTGTGCCGCCCCCTGCTGGTGGAGCTCCGCCCTCGTTGTCGAGCTCTGATGAACTGCCGGCTCCGTCAGCTGGAAGAGAGCGCTTTCTGGTGTTCGGAGCGTTCTGGGAGAGGAGATTCAAATGAATATGTGGCCTGTTATGCACTGAATTAAACATTCTGAGATAAAAATGACAATTCTGGATGCACTTGGCTGAAAACAAAAACTAAACATGCTTCGTGATAATTATTTATTATTTTATTCAATAATAAAAAGTACTTTTGTAAGACTTTTTAAATGTAACTTTTAATTTAATTTAAAAAACGCATGCCAATAAAATAATAACTATTTATTATTATTATTATTAATAACCAGTGTTGCCATGACAGTACAGTAGCCTTATTGCAAGCAGCAGGAATAAGTATATTAGATATAAATGTCGTGTTGGCACGCTACTTGAATGGCTTTTTCGATGGTTTTGTGTGTCTCGTCGATCAAGTCTGATCTTTATTTAGTATTTTCTTATGGATTAAAGTCAGGTGATTGGCTGGGACCTTCGACAGCTTGATTTTCTTTCTCTGAAAGCATGTGGGAGTTTCCTTGGCTGTGTTTTGGATCATTGTCTTGCTGAAATGTCCACCCTGGTTTCATCTTCATCATCCTGCTAATGTAGATGTTGGACTGAAGCAGCTGATATTCATTTACACTGAGGAAGGGCAGAGGGCTGCTGAAGAACTACTGAGAGATTTCAGCTGCTGTCTGGGCTTTCACTGCCTTTCTACACCTCCCTTTCTTCATGTGTTTAATACTTTTTCCTGCGTCATTTCATTTTATTACACAAATTTGTAAACTAATTAGATTTGTTTTCTTTGCACGTATGGATTTCTTTGGTTGTTACCAATGTCTGGTGAAAATTTCCAGTCAACGGCACCTTTAGAAAAATGTTTTCTGAGAAAAATGGTGACGTGTCAATACTTATTTCCCCCACTGTACAAAGTGGAATATTGAGCTACTTTGAGCCTTGACTGCAGCACGTGAAGTAGTCAACAGTTTGCTCTGCTGCTAACCAATTTTGTACAGCACAAATCATTAAAATGAATGGGTTTCATAGCGCATTGCTTTCTATGTCTGGTGTGAAAGCTGCTTCACATCACACAGTGGCTATGGCTGGAGGGAGAGTGAAACCAGCGCAGCTCAGCATAGCCTTTTTTTCGCCTCCTATTTACACCCATTTTTTATTTGCATCCAAAAACTAAAATGACATTTTCATTACATAATTTTCAGCAGCTGTAAATGTGGTGCATCCATAGAAACATACAATTGAGGCAGAGTGGTTAAACTGACCGTTCTGTCTGTTGTCTGTCGCACTCTGATGCCGTGCCTGACCCGAATGTGCTTCTCCAAAATCAGACGACTACTGAATGTACGCTTGCCTTCTGAGCAGTGCCTGAGGAAGATAGACAGGTTTAGAAGATAATCATAGGACCATTTTAGAAAAGAAAAGAAAGGTCTAAGTGAATTTGTAACAGTATGAGAAATTACATTGTCCTATTGGGGGAAATATTTGCCCAGTGCTATTGATTTCCAGTAGGATGTTTTATAACTTAATTGTGTTTGTGTTCACTTTTATGCCAAAATGTTCAATGTAACCAGTTGCTTAAATCAACATGAATGTTTCAATCCATCAATTTGTGGCCTACATATCAACACATTTATGTATCTGAGCATGGCATATTCCAGGTACATACTAAACTGTCATCAGTTTAGCATAGCTTAAACACTTTTTACAAAATCTACCGTGATAATCACTGAAGCTGCTAAATTAATTTCTTACATCATATCTGCACTTTGTATGGTATAAGAATTTATAAGCATGCAGAAATACATTTTCATTCATTTCACTTGAATACAAGCTACATGTACAGCTGCAATATTTAGATGATTAATATTTAGATATTTTTCCCCTCTTAACTTAAATCTGTTGGAGATTTTTACCACAAGCCCCTGTTAATTTCAACCCTGATTTGCAGCTGAGGGATGTTCGACTCACGGGCAGTGGAAGACTCTCTTGACACCCTCGTGTATTATTCGCACATGTCGACGGAGGCTGTTGGCTGAACTGAATGAACGCTCACACAATCTGCAGGGAAATTTCTTCATTACCTAGAAGAAGACAAAAGCACATTTGAAGAATATTTGTTAATAAACAGTAATGAAAAAACATCTAATACGTAGTCCGTTGGAAAAACAGTCAGACGGGCCTTCAAAATAATAATAATGCATCTGTGATGCACAGACCAAAAAAAAGTTTCCCAAAAAGTAAAATATTTGAAAGAAAATATCTGAAATATGTGAAATAAGTTTACTGATAAAATAAATTACAACAGGCAAATTATTGCCACCCGTTGACCATTTTCAACACCAAGTTTTGCACTGAAACAGGTAAACTTTCTCTCTTTTTTTAGTAAACTTATATCTCGCATGTCAATTTCAAATATTTTACATTTTGAGAGGATTTTTTATGAAAACATTATGTAATTGCTCTCTTTCTCTCATATAAACAAAATATGTAATGAATTTTAAGAAAAAACAACACATATATAGACCATTTCAATGTGGTGATGTCATTGGCCCATGAACATTTCTTACTTGTTATCAAACTACTTCATAACTGTAATAAGAGGCAATTCAATCATAACTTAACGTTAAAGCAGCCATCATAACATTATTTGTCAATATGTGGCTCTCTTTGGATTTTCGGAAGCTATAGAAATAAAAATGGTAAAACAGGAAATGCGTTAGGATCATTGTTATTGCTTACATCCCTCAAAATGGTCTATACCCTAAAAAATGAGCAATAAATGTTAAACAAGCTTTTATTTAACAAATATATGAAGCTAAATAGATTATTTATATTTCTTAATTAATCTGCATTAACGTCTGTGTTTTTGCGTGTACTTGTGATTACTCTGTTATTTTTTAAAAGAGTACCAACCGTGCCGTGTTCATTCTTCATGTGGTCGATGTAATCCTCTCTCTCTGGAAAACGCTTCTTGCACTCCTTGCACCTCCACTCCATATTCCCGCTCTCTGGAGAGCTCACCTGCTCCTCCTCCTCATTCTCCTCCTCTTCTTCATCCTCTCTCTCTTCTCCTTCCTGCTCTCCCTCCTCGTCTTCCCCTTCCTCTTCTTCCTCTCCCGGCCCCTGGCTCAGCTCATCTGAATTGCTTTCTGCTGGTTTGGGTTTAGAGGTGGAGTTACCGGCAGGGGCGGAGACAGGAGAAGAGGTGGTGGGCGGAGCCTCAGCTTTGACAGACAGGCCCCTGTGAGCAGTCTAATGGGAAATATTGAAAGACAGCGCTGGTTAAAGCGACACTGAATGGACAGCATGATCATTTGCACACTGAGGTGGCTGTTGTACTTGGTTTGAGCTTTAGCCAGTGTGATACACGAAAATCACTTCGTACAGGCCAAACCAAGAGTTTTACTGTATGCCTTTTTTGACACCACATTCTTCAGGGAATGTGAAAAGAATGGGTAACACAAAAGGCAAAATTACAATGTATTCTTTCATTTAAACGATCCTTAAATGTATTGTATCAAAATAAAATAATGATAAAAAAGATAATTAGATAACAATAATAGCTATTATTTTATAATGTATTATAAAAACGAACACAATGTACATATAGTTTGTATATTGCAATTCATTATAGCATATTTTTATTTCCTAATACAATATAAATACTAGTAATATATTATTATATTAATATTATTTATAATACATTATAAATAATGTAATAATATTAATGTAATAATGTGTTATTTATTTATTATATTGTATTGTATTTTGGAATAAAACATACACTTAATAAGAAAAAAAATCATAATAACATTAAGGATATCTACCTTTATGTGTTCCATCATGGAGCCTTTCTGAGCATAAAGTTTAGTGCAGTCCGGACATTTGAACACATGCACTTTCTGTTTGGCCAAGTGAGTGTCAAAATGCATGTACAGCAAAGGTTTCTGGGTAAAAACTGTATCGCACATGACACACTTGTAGATCATCCTGTAAAAATAGTACGAAGTTTATAGCCTCAAAGAATTGTTTTTAAAAAACGTATAGGCTGTGTGTGATGGATCAACCTACTTGGCCTGTGCAGCTGTGAGTGCGGGATGCTGGGAAGTGATGTGCCCTTGGGCACTCTGGGCAGATTTAAAGGCCATCGGGCAATTGGGGCACTTATGAAACACCTCACAGTGAGCTGTCTGAATGTGGGACTTGATAGAGTTCAAACCTCCGAACACAACCTGACAACTGGAGCACCTGGAGGAAAATATTTGATTTGAGATTTGAGCATGTCCAAAGCAACACTTCTGTTTTGTTTACTTGCAGGAAATCTTGCAAATACCTTCTAAAAACAAGCTACAAGACAAATAAGTGTTTTGCGATTTAACTAAATATTATTAGGCCAGAAACCTGTATCCGATGCGCCTAGCAAAATGCAGGCAGGACTCTTCCAGATGCGTCTGAAATGTGGCCTGGCGGGCAGTGCCACCACACTCTGGGCACACATGGGGTGCGCGGTGTTTATGGATCCGCTGATGAGCGGACACACTGCACCAATTAGGCAGCATCATGGGAGGAGAACAGAGCGTACAAGTCTGAAAAAGAAATAGTGAAGAAAATTAGTAAATTAAGTTTATACATGTATTTTTGGGTCAGTTTAAAAATCAGGATCTGAGTACACGTGTAAATTGACAGACAATAGCATTAACTCTGTTCTGTTCCATCATCCAGTCATTTTATAGTTATAATCTCATAGCATACCTACAAACACGCACATATAATCATGTTGCTGATTTAAACAACATGATGCAGGGTCTGCAGAAAAAAAAATCAGACCTGCTCGTCCATCCAGGTCACCACATATAGAAAAAGTGTTCTAGACAATTCTAGTATGTTAATAATATTGGAACTTACCGAGTTTGGAGTAGCTCTGATTTGCTGGAAATGGGTCACTAATTCAGCCTTGCTTGAAAACTGGGCTTGACATTCTGGACACTTGAAGTTGTGGTATTGCAGAGCTTCGCCTTTCTTGCAGGGCAGCGGCATCAATGCCTGAGGACTCTGGGGTCCACGGCGGGCAGGACTGGGCTGGGTTGAAGCCATGCCTGGAGAGGGGGTGTCTTTGAGTGGACTGGAAGTGGACGGTGCAGGGATCGTCCCTGTAGTGGTAGTGGAGGATGTCAGAGGTGGAGAGGAAAGCGACGGAGAAAGCATACCTACAAACAGAACATTTGACATTCAATATTAAGTATATTACATTAGGTGTTCACAGAAAACTGCTGAATTTTGCACAAGTTACCAATGGGAGTAGTGTCCTGCTGGCCAATCATCTGCTCCACTGTAACTGGTCTCATAACCAAATGTGAGCACTGCATGACCAGGCCTCGTTCCTTGTGTTCGCGAGCATGTAGCAGCAGACTGCACTTGTTGAAGAAAGCCAGCCGCTTTGCGCAGTGATTGCACGTCACCTCTATTCTCAAAGAGCGCCGGTCGTAGTGTCTCGCCAGGCTGCGCTCCAGAGCGAAAGAATCTCCACACTCCAAGCAGCGGTAGCCAGCAGCAGGCATAGGAAGACCCCATTCAGGCGGTGGAGGGGATAAGAGATCTGGACGGTAACTAGGAAGCAAGTTCTTGCTATTTAAAATCTTGTTGAAGGCCTCGACTAAGCTGGACTGGCTTCGAGAAATAACAGCACCAGTGCTGTTGACGATAGATGCTGGTTTACATGGCATAGTACCATTGGTGGTTTTACTGACTGCAGGACGTACGCTTATCCCACCGACAGCTGGTGCGACAGGTAGAGTGGTGGCTTTTGTGATGCTCACTGCTGTGGCGGAGACTTTAGTTTTATCTGACTGCATGGTCAATTTGTTTTGAACCTTGCTGGCTGCAGCAAGCATGGCACTACTGGCTTCTAAAGTGGATACTGGTAGGGTTGAGCATTTTACCCCTTGACCACCAGTGGTGTCAATTTTTTTGCCACCTTTCACAGGACCGGCTCGACCTCCTGTTTGGGTTTTATTTGCATCTTTTCCTGCATTGGCAGCAGCACCTCCCTTACCTGCTACTCGAGTAACAGTGCGGGTGATGCCTCCTGTAGACGTCTTAATGGTCTTGATGCGGACTTTAAGAGGTCTAGAAGGAGCTTTGCCACCAGTTGCAGCTTTTCCATCATTGTTTGTTGACGAGCCAGTCTCCGCTTCAAGGGATTGCGCAGGATCTACCTCTATTTTCTCTGTATCCCCTTTACCATCATCTGTGTTATCTGCATCTTGTCCATTCTCTGTTGATGCTTTGTCTACTTCCATTTCCTCTTCTTCCTCCTTGGGTTCACAAAGAGCTGCAGATGGGGATGAGGCAGCCGCTGGGCTGCAGGATCTTTTAGTAACTGCAGATGTTGGCATGGAGGACTTGGGCATTTCAGGCTCTGGGCTTTCAGGAGAATCCCGTTCTTCAATCACATGCTCTGGGTTTCTCTCTTCTTGAGGTAAACTTTTTCCATTTCCTGTTTGGGCTGGTGTTGACAGCCAATTCTGTTGCGCTCGAGGAGAAGCAGGTGATGCTAAGGGGACGTCACCTGGTTTGGGGTAAGCACTGGGTGATATGGATTTTGAAGGGGGAATAGAGGGAGACTGTGAATTTTCAGGGGGTGACCGAAGTCGGCGTGAGAGTTTTGGAGGGGTAGGAGAGTCCGGACTCTCATGAATGACTAAAGACCCTCCAGAATCAGGATCTGAGTCCTCCTCTTCTGAATCTGCACGTCTGAATGCAGACGAACTAAGACGTGGTGTTCCATTAAAGGGCTCTGTTAGAGAAGTGGCAAGCGGAGATGAGGCCACAGCACCAGACACTCTGGAGCCAACTGAGGGAGACGATGATGATGGCGAGGAAGATGAGGCTGTGGAGGGAGTGGAAAGAAGTGGTTTAGGTGGGGGAAAGAAAGGAGATGCTGCTCCGCTTGCCCCACTTGGATTTGCAGGAGCTTTTGCCTTGTCCGCACCTTCAAGGTTCATTTCCTGCTGCATATGCTGCTGTTGCAGAAGCTGCATTTTCCGTGCCCTCCCGACAGAGTCTCCAGCACCTTGTGCCATCAAAGGCTTCAGCTTATTGAAGATGTTGCTGCCCTGTTTGGCACTGCCTGAAGATCCAACCTGTCCTGCAGTCTCTGGAATTGCCTTAGAGCTACATACAGGCCACTGTTCACCATTTGGCTGGCACCGGGACTGAGACATATGTACTGACCCACCAGATGACACAAATCCATTATGGTTGAGTGGGTCTGGTACTGAATTTTCGCCACCATCAAATGCCTCAGGACGAACGCGGTTCTTCACAATCACACTGACAATAGATGGGTCGCTCTGGGAATCCGTGGATGGGCTGGGTGACCGTAAGGCAGAGCTTTCACCTACTGAAGCATCACCAGATTTTATAAGCGATGCTCCACCAGCTCCTTGATGCCCCTCCACCTCATCTGGGGCAGACTGGATAGCTTCTTTGGCATCAATATCAGGAATGTCAAACGCTGCCAACAGGTCATCGAAATCGGGGGTTTTCATGTCCCCCATGCCGGGTCAGTGGACTCTCTCAATCCTAAAATATAAACAAGAGAAATGTAAGAAACCTATGTAATATCAATTTCATAAACAATTAACAAAATGTATCTTTTTGGCAATATTATTATGATTATTTAATCATGTTCACTAAAACAGTTCACTAACATTTTTCATATTATCTTCTTGCATGAATGTGACAATTTGACAAAATGACTAAATAATGACAGTGTAAATAACATCTTGTTGAACCATCACCTCACCTTTATTTACATTACTTTCTATTAAAAAAGGAGAATATCTCGTTGTATTTATTAATAGCTCATATTCTTTAATATTGACTCTAATTTCATGTGTGATTTAATGTGATCCTTAAGGTGTTGTGGTTTAAAGTTTAAGCAACAGCTCATAGCAAGTCCAAATAACGTGATTTTAGTACATATGAATTTTTCTCTCTCACACAAACACAGCCAACTAAATCAATTTATTTCATACTATTGCTTTTCTGAACCTTAACAGACACTGCTTCCTGCTGAGGTACCTATGAGGTGAAAGTGAGAATGGCGTTAGCCTCATGTATCCTGACATTTTACTAAAAGCTCTTTTTAGTTCCTCAACAAACATACATGTATGCGTTTTCATTTAAACATATAAACACATCGTGCCACAGCAAATAACACCGATCGGCTTTTGTTAGCTTTGGCTAACAGCCGCGTAATGCCTCTGTAGCAACCTAGAATTTGGTGGCTGAACTGGAACACATATTGACATATGGAATATAAAAATGAATCATTTTAAACATTTACAAGAAGATATGATGATATATTATACAGAATATATTATTTACATGCGTGTTAACAGAGCCTGTTTAGCACGCTACAGCAGCTAAGGTATCAACAACAGAATCCAAACATCCCTCTTAGATGGAATAAAAACCATTGCACGAGTATATAATTGGACAATAAAAAGCAAAGGTATAGAGTTCCTATCGAGAACACGTTTAAGTTATCTATTCATTATTTATAACCTTTTGAGAAAAGCAACTGCCAGAGAACGGCTAAAACCTGCGGCTGACCTGGCTAACTACAAATGGGGACAGAATTGAATCGCTGTCGTACGAATAATGGCTTTTCGTCACATTTTGTGTTTTACATTACGTTTGAATGTTGGCTGACTGATAAACAAAGCTCTGTTGGGCTGATAAACAGAAATATGGGGTGTATTTTGGGGTTTGTTCTGTTATGACGGCGGGGTTTGTGCTGCCCCGTCGCGAGGGTCATTTAAGCGCAGGCCACTGCATGTGCACGGCAACGTTTACCTGCTTATAAATAACCTCACAAGGATGCCACATTGTGCCTTTATGATCATGCATTTTAATGAAGGTGTGTGCAATTTTCGCATTTTGTTTTTTCATGCACAGGCAGTTATTTTGTTTACCTGCTTTTTGAGATTCCCGACTATCCTCGCTCCAGATGAAGCGCCTACTTCCCGTCATCGATCGACTACGGCCAGGTCTTGGAAGATAAAGTTATTAATAATAGATAGAAAAAATGTTTTTCGTTATGGTTTTTGGTTATGCGCTTAAGTTTGCACATAAAGCTCCGGTGACACGTCAGCTACAGTTTTAATCTCAAAGAAAAACATTCACATTGTTATGGGATTCTATGGATTTGTAATTGTTGTATATTTATGTCCTTCCAGGATCTCGTATTTCACTGTCTTTTGGTTGATTTGGTTTAGGCCTTGATTACAAGGATTGCGGATAATTTTGCACCTCTTAAAGCACAGAGGCGTCATGTTTATTTAATTCCATATACTATATACTTTATGGTAAAGAATTATAGCCAATAATCAGATATTAAATAGCATATTTTCCTACATGCTTCCAAAAATGTTGAAACATGTCATACATCATCTACAATATATTCTTGCATGTCGAGACATCTAAGATTATTTTGGACATTTTTGGACTGCACAGATAGACAAATACATGCACAGATGCATAACATTGCTTTAATATCGTATCTGATCAGTTCCTTTTGGCCTGACCAGAAAATATATCATAAATATTTATATATAATGAGACCAGGATTATGATGAAATGTCGAGACCCATCCCAGGATTAAGTTTACGGAAACATGTAGAAATATGCAAAGCAACAGTAATTCGAATTTATTTTTAAGAAACAGCACAATGATGCTATATTTATCTCATCTGATTTATCTATTAAGTTTTACCGCCATCTAGAGACCACT
>CAIGQW010054307.1:4941576-4953390 GCA_903798125.1 Danio choprae
TCTTCCAATTATCTGTAGAAATCCCAAAGCTGCAGGAACTTCTCAAGAACACCAACAAGGTCATCAGGAGGGAACTGACCAGAGATTATGTCAATCAAGCAAAGGGAGCTTTGTTCTTTATTCAAAGCATCAAACTAGATTCAAATGGAGAAATGGTACAGAACTGCTGATTGATCATTTACAGATGTCTACTAAAATCAAATAGTGAGTTCATTCAGTAATTCACTGCTATGTTTCTTTGTGTTTTAGGCAAAGATTAAAGCTACAGTTTGTAAAGATTATCATGAAAGCCTTGAAAAAGCACTGAAGGAACTGAACAGTCGACTTGATTCACATTATAAGAGTATAGAGCAATGTTTATCAAAAGGAGTGAAGAAATCAGTTGAACAGTGTGTCAGTAGCACAAAGCCTGTGATTGCATCTGTAAGTGTGACTCTATTGTGTGTAAAATCTTGACACTATATGAAAAATAGGGGTGTAACGATACATCATAATATTGGGAATCGCAAAATAAAAATGTGCTTATGCTTATCGCTGATGTAAACAATATGATTTGTGATATTGAGCTTGTTTTAATCAGATATAAGGTATAAGTCACCCAAAAATGTCAATTTGGTCTTTATGTACTATACATAATGACACAGCATGAGGGTTCTTTGTGAGAATTAACACTCTAGACTATATATAACGTTGAATATAGTGGAAGAGGGAATCTGATAATTACAAATTTTACCAGTGAAAATGTACAATTTATAGGTAGTCCATGACAGAGCACAAGCATGTGTGTCCAACATAACTAATAATTCAACTTCAGAAGGACTGTCATCATTGTCCTGTGCATTGAAGACCAGGACCAATTTAAAGTCCACCACCCCAAGTTCTTTTTTTAGCATTTTAATCAACAGTAGGCCTACATATTATAATATAATACTGAGAAATAACAATAATAATACTATTACTAAACATTTTATAGAATACAATTTTGAGATAATTATTGTATTTTGAGTTCAGTATCGAGATTCGAATCGAATCGTGAGTGAAGTGTATCGCTACAGCCCTAATAAAAGATAATGCTTTTTTTTCTTTCTGGCTTTTCTAAATATAATGCTTTGTTTTGCATTGTAAATCAGGTGAAACCCTTTGATAAAACCCTCCAAGCCTTGTGCAGGAACAAAGGATATTACTGGTCAAAAAACAAGGATGCACCTGTAGATCTAAACAAGTGCTTGGCCAAACACATCTACGACAACATCGATAAGGAGTTCAATTTGATATTTCCGTAGGTTTTGCCGTCATTCCCTATCCAATTTACATTGAGTATTTATTTTTTTTAAATTATAATAGTTTTTTACAGTAATAATTAAACAGTACAAAGGCGTATTAGTGCCACATTTAAAAAAAGATTACGAGATTAAAGTCATAATATTTAGTGAATAAATGTTACGAAAGTAAAGTCATGATACGAAATTAAAGTTGTAATATTACAAAAATGAAGTGGACATATTAGAAGAATAAAGTTTTAGTAATACAAGATTGATTTTGCAATATTTTGATAAACGTAATTCATAGCAAAATAGGTGTGGAGGATTTGGGTAAATCCTATTTTGGTTAAATCCTACTGTAGGTCTTTGAATTTTTTGAAGTGGCACTAATACGCTGTCATAAAACAGAGTAAATGCACTAAAGTATAATCATATCTACATTAGCTGGTGGTATAGATGTGTTTACAAATTTGTCTGTTGTAGGTGATGACATGTACCACAATGAAAATTGCAACATAAATAAAACTAATAGTAAAACAATGGTTCTCAAAAGCATATTAAAGAAGAATTAATATGTTCTGAACAGTGTAAGATAACAAGATTTTACCCATTATTAGACTTTAAATTCTACTTTTTGTTTAATTTATTTTTATTTTTGATTTATTACAGTGTTGATCGTAATAACAGAACAGGGAGGTCAGTGCAAGAACAGATTGAAAAGTTTAGTATCAATCAGAATGGCACTGTTTACCCACCATCTTCCATGCTGTACCACATTCAGAACTTCATGAAAACAGAGGTGAGTAACTTAATTTTAATTTAAATTCACATATTTATCATATCTACAAGTAACTTGTTCCACTGGAGTGGAAGAAACATAATGGGCCCTATCATACACACGGCACAATAAGGTGCAAGAGGTGTAGGACGTGATTTGTTGCTATTTTCAGACCAGCGCAACCCTACTTTTCACATTTTGCACCACATAGGGGGGTTTCGTGACCTATTTAATAGCAAATCCATTTGTGCCACTTTGTGGACTCATGGGTGCTCCAGTCTAAAAAGGAGGTGTGTTAAGGCACACTGTTGGTGCGTTGCTTTTTTGAGAAACTGAAATAGACTGCGGTATTGACCAACTAAAAGCTGGTCTAAAGTCCAGCGCAGAGCGCATTATTTATACGCCTATGCAGGTCCAAACACTTATACATTACTTAATACACAGGATGTACAGCAATACACAAATATCTTTACATATGATAGAAATTAATGGATTAAAATGTTACAAAAATTATTATTTTCTACATAAATATGAAAACCCCTACCTCCATACCACCACTACCTTCACCTCGAGGGGGGTGCATTTTTCAGTTTATTCATGATAAATTGCATTTGTATAATGTTATTATTATTGTTACCGTCCAAAGCGTAAAGGTTGTCTGTGTCCCTCGGGGCCAGAGTCTACACTGCTGTGGGCCCAGGCTGCTTCTGTTTTGCTTATTATGGTTGGCGCAGGCGTCGGCCAAGTGGCACGAGGACGGTACACACTGCAACTGACTTTGCTCTGAAAACACCAGGTCGACTGTGAGTGCCCTGGGAAGGACGATGACCACACTAGCAGTCCAGGAACGCCACCTCTTAAATTTGGCAGATATGAGTGATGTTGACAAAGTTCGCTTTCTTAACACACCCATATTGGCCTGTTCGGCGACACCAGGGGTGATTTCAACCAGGAATTCACCACGGTGAAAGAGCAGTCAAGTGCGATCAGCGGGCTTTAAAAAGGAGGTGTGCTCTTTCCCCCGACGTAGGTCCTGGGACACCCTATCAATAACTTATGGCCATATGGCTACCAAATTTTCAAAGAGCAATTTCTCCTTTCTCCCTGTGCAACAGCCTGAACATTGCCAGTATGGGACGCTATGCCTTCCAACTCGCAGGATAGGTGCTCTTAGCCACAGGCTCCGAGAGTGCCAGAGGACGGTCTCCTTTCTCTTGCACTCCCAGCCGCCCTGCGGGCTCTTGGTAAGAAGTTAAGATTAAACCTCTTATCTTCCACTGTTCTTCGGGATGCGCGCCTGCCGGGGTGAGCTCTCCCTTTTCGTGCTGCCCCACCGCTGGTGCGTCAGTGATTGCGCCGATGTCACTCGCGCGGGCTCTACCAGCCTGGTTAGCGCTGCCCAGCCCGTCGCGATGGCTCATTCAGACAATCAGACTCGACTATGCAATTTAGTTCGCTAAACGGTCCCCCAAATTCACGGGCATGTATTACACCAAGGTCAGCTCTGTGTCCGCCCCTGTCTTGTGCGAGGAGAAGCAATTTGGCAAAGGATGCAATTGAGCCGGTCCCTCCAGCCGAGATGAGGTATGGGCTTTTTTAAGTCTGTACTTCATCGTACCCTAAAAGAGCGGTGGGTTATGACCAATCCTAGTTCTGCGTGTTTTTACCCGCTGCCGGTTTGCGTGCGAGGGTCAAGCATGATAGTACAAAGTCCTCCCTTTCAGGCTCTCCCTGTCTACACCCCTTTGGCTCGCGGGCATCTGCATACTCAATTATTGACTTGGTGCTCTGGCACCTTGACCTGTTGGAGTTTCGGGTCAACCGAGAAAAGAGCAGGCTCGCCCCCGTGCAGAGCATCTCTTTTCTTGGGTTGGAGCTGGACTCGATTGACATTACGTATATCAACCTCACTGGGGTCTCCGCTCTCACCGCATGTCTCAGGTTTCTCGCCATCTGCTCCTCTGGAGTCATACGTGGCGAACTCAACCGTGCAGCCGATGCGCTCTCACGACAGTTTCACACCCGAGAGAATGGAGGCTCCACCCCCGGCTGTCCAGCTGTTATGGGTGCGTTCTGGAACGCGCTGGCTAACACAGCTGGTCCCGGGGCATGCGTAAATATGCATCCAGTGAGCCTACTCGCACAGATACTGTATAATGTCAGGGAGGACGAGGAACAGGTCTGTTTATTGTGCCTTTCTGGCTCAACCGGACCTGTATGTCAGCTCTCTCCTTATGACGGCCCCTCCCTGGCATATCTTTTTGAAGAAGCTCTTTCTTCTCTGCACCATCTGGCACCTGCGCCCAAATCTCTGGAACCTCAAGTGTGGTCCATAGATGAAGCGTGGAGGACTTAGGTAACCCACTGGTTCAGTGGTTAACACCGTCACTCAGACTAGAGCACCCTCTACAAGGCATGACTATGCCCTGCAGTGGAGTCTATTCACTGTGTGGTGTACTTCTCTCCAAGAAGGACCTCGGACATGCCAGATCAGTGTGATGCTATCCCCCTTCAGCTGTCCCCTCCGCACTGAGGGGTTGTCTAGATTGAGATGAAAGGTGCTAACCACAGTCATTGTTATAGTCTCGTCTTAAAGTACATTACCCTCCCCCCAAAGTGCTCCTTTTTACAAAAATATTTAACAAAAATACTTATTATTATTATAATTCGTTTTATAATGTCAATAATAAGAATTGTAATAATATTTTTTTGTTTTAACTTTATAAAAAGGAAACCAAAGTGAAATCATCCCTCAAAAGAGATGTTGTTCAAAAAAAGAAGGAAATCTACTCGTCAATCCAAACAACAATTCAGAACCAAATGACTGCTGGCTATGAAAGTAAGAACATGTCAAACACATAGTGATGTCTGATTACTAAACTGTTTTTCCCATGACATTGTACAACAAAGCACCAACATCTGCAGGATTTAAAATCACTGAGTCTTTTATAATCAATTACCATTTTATTCAGACTTTGAGACATTCTGTGTTTGTGCTGCATTCATGCTACATTGTTGTATGTTGTTACATTGAATGTTGCCTTTACAGACGCTGCAGAGAAGAAAGGAATAGGAGCCATGGGAAAGAGAGAGACCACGATAATACAAACAATTGAATTGTTAAAAGACAACATGTTCAAAGATGCAAAAATGCAGTTTCTGACTAAATTCAAGTCCTTGATGGTAATTGTATTTCCAATAGTCTCTGAACATGTGCTTCTTTTTATAAAATATTTATAAACAATACAAAACAATATGATTTTTCTATATACCTTGACTACATACTGTATATGTATTTTCTGTTATTTCTTTCAAAGAGCCATATATGCAAGACCCTTAAAACTGAGCTGAGCAGATCAGTGGACCGCTCATTTTCACAAAGCAGCAGAGCGTCCCTGATGGGTAAGAGAAAATATTAACTTAAGAATCATTTTTAGAAACGAGTACTTAAGAGTGATTACACTGACTCCTGTTCTTGCTTAAATCATTTAAACACAATTCACTATACAAAATATTTTCATAATAAAAATAGTGTCCATATTGGATGTTTTAGAATCGGTCCAATATATCTGTACAGTCAATGTTGCATTCAAACTGCTACAAATGATGATGAAGTCAGGCTGATATATCTACCTTTTCTAGATGTCTCAACAGAGATTGAAACCCTGGAGACACTGTCTGAATACATCACACAAATCTGACTAAAGTCATCATATTAAAGCAACGACAAGAGAGAACGCATTTCAGGATCTGTAGTTACTGTTGAAGTAAATCTTTTGTTGAATATCTACTGTTGAATTAAAACTTGTCTGTCTAGTCACATATGACTTGATATAGGTGTGAATGAAAACTTTTTTTGATGTGTAGTTTAAATTTTTTTATGGAATAGAGCTTATACCTGTTAAGTAGAGTACTGAAATGAATTGTACTGTATTTCACTTCATATGTACTGTAACAGGCTTGTAGTTTGTATGATTGATTGTGATAATGTGCAAATGTTAAATCTCGCTATTGAGAAACAGCAGGGGTGATCATTTATTTTGTATTAAAACCATTTAGAGTTGTCTCAAATCGTTTAATATTTTATTTGACGTTTCATTACATAAGGTATTGCACACAAAATGATTGAATTATTAAAACAATGCAGTTAATACTTAAATTACAGTTAAAACATGAACACAGACAGCTTTATATGAATTCATGAACATCGACTAATCATTGAATAAAAAAAAACTTTTGATGTGCAGTCATTCAGCACTTGTGTGAAATTTGTGAAATGGCCTAATTTTTCATGTTTACTGAGTAAAAGAAATGTGTGTGTGTGTGTGTGTGTGTGTGTGTGTGTGTGTGTATGTGTATGTGTGTGTGTGTGTGTGTGTATTTAAAAATCTATTTAGACCCAAACTGGAAACGTTTTCCAACCTCTGAATGTGCTACAGTCACTATTTTTATCACCAGCGAGCCAAACGAAACACTTCACATTATTGACATGTAAATAAATATTTCATTCTGTGGGTCCTGGGGCTTCAGTCCCACTTAACCCTTATGTTTATCTGGCCCTGCATATAGGTGCGCATATACCCAACAAATAAACAACCACTGCATTTGACTCATGTCCCTCAAACCTACAGTCCAGATATGAAAGTGCTAACGTCTTTCTCAATGTGAACCGATACTCACATATATTCTGTACTCTTTGTGTTAATATATTTTTCGATCAGAGGTCGTGTTCTAATCCCAGCAATATATTTTAACAGCAGTTGAGTGAACGATACAAGACAGGCCAGCACTTGCCCGAGTAAACATTTTGCTGTGCCCCAGTAAAATCAGTAAGATTTCTATCCTATGTTACAGATGTGCTCATTAAATATAAGAACAGATGAAGCCCTTCTGAATTATTAGGCCCCTGTATATTTTCCCCCCAATTTCTGTTTAACAGAAAGAAGATTTTTTTCAACACATTTCTAAACATAATAGTTTTAATCACTAATTTCTAATAACTGATTATTTTTGTCATGATGACAGTGCATAATATTTTACTAGATATTTTTCAAGATACTTGTATTCAGCTTAAAGTGTATTTTAAAGGCTTAACTAGGTTAATTAGATTGATTAGACAAGTTGGGGTAATTAGGCAAGTCATTGTATAATGATGGTTTGTTCTTTAGACAATCGAAAAACAAATGTTGCTTAAGAGGACTAATCATTTTTGACCTTAAATTGTTTAAAAAAATAAAAACTGCTTTTATTCTAGCCAAAACAAAGCAAATAAGACTTTCCCCAGAAGAAAAAATATTATAGCAAATACTGTGAAAATGTCCTTGCTCTGTTAAACACCATTTGGGTAATATTTAAAAAAAGAAACTAATTCACAGGAAGGCTTTTGACTTTAACTGTAGATCATTAAGAACATGTTAGTTCGAAATACCAAGGGCTTACTCAAATTAAAGGGAACAGAGAAAAATATAAGAGTAAGGGGGTCCTGCGCCCCAGTGGAGCATTATGTCTAGTAAGCCACCTGAATAAAGCTTTTTGGTTGTCTAGAATGCAGACAGTTAAGCAGCTCCACCTGGATCATTTCCATTTGGCCTACGGGGTAAACAGATCTACAAAGAACATGTCACTTCATGTGTTGTTTTCATTTAAATTTCCCATTAGAACTTTCTTAACTTTACACATTCTCTTTGGAAGAGTAAAACTCAGGACATACCATTGCTAAAGAAAAAAAATGCTTACCATAATTAGGAATAGTTAGAGAAATAAGCACTATCAGTTATATTGGTGTTGAACAATTAAAATAAAATTAAACACAAGTAAATCACACATTGAGTACATATCAATGATATTGGTTTACAGTAGTACAAGTAGTAGTATTTACAGTAGTAATTTAGTCGAAAACAGAAGAGAAACTTTCTCTTTCCCTTTAGTATGTTTCTCTTTCTCAGAGGTCCACACCCAATGGTGACTCAGAGCTAACGTCACCAATCCTTTATTGCTCTTGACTGTTGTATCGGCAGGAGTGTTCTGTCCTCCAGACATTATCCAGAGAAATAAAAGGTAACTTTATTTTTTTAATTATTATGATACTTAGAAGTGAACAACAATTACAAAATATTTGTCAAAAATATATATTCTGCCTTATTTTTTGCTTAGTTTTTCTAAAACAATTTACAATGCAACAAGCATTCAACTTAATCATGTTAACGTTTTATTTTTCTGTTCATTTCAGTTTATGATATATGATATATGATATTTTCCTGCACTATAATGTACACATGTAAAGAAGGTCAAAGATGTGTTATTCATGGGACACGGGCAAATGTGATACTCTTAACTAAATCAAATAATGAAAACAGGTGCATAAGAATCTATTCATGTTTTATCTAATATGTTATGGATATAATTTAAAGGCACTTGATTTTCAGGAGGTAACACTGTACTATTAATATTAATGCATTATATAAGCTGTTTTGTAAAAGACCTGGTTAAATAGGGTGTGGCAACTTACATTTACAGAAAACTTAAAAGAGCAAATCTTGAATACAGTTAATACAAATAATATGTCAAACATAAAATGCTTCTATTGCTGTCAGGATATCACAAAAGAATCCAAGACAAAAACGTCCTACTCTCTATCGCTCTTTGTTTTGACAGTGAACTTATAAAGCTGAGGGTCTTTGATCCGTCAATGCAGATCTGTCAATGGCTTCACAGACCATAAACTTCATCACCTGGAATGTTAATGGACTTAAACAAAACAGAGATCAGAAATATCAAGAACTACAAAGTGCTGACATTGTTTTCTTGCAAGAGACTCACATTGGAGTAGAAGATGAACAAATAGAAGACTTTAAAAATGACTGGGTTGTTTTCTACACAAAGTACACCTCCTCCAGCAGAGGAACTGCCATTCTTGTGAGGAAGAGTCTAGATTTTGAATATATAAGTGATGACAAAGATAACAGGGGTGCTTATGTTGTGTTGAAATGTAAACTGGCAGGTCAGCTGTACACTCTGGTGAGTGTTTATAACCATCACACAGATGCAAAAACCCTTGATAATCTTTCAAGATACCTGCAGTCAATGACCACTGGGCTGCTGGTGATTGGTGGGGATTTCAATACAATTCTCAATCCGTTTATAGACAAAAAAAATAATACAAGCAAGATGGCAAATAAAAGAAATCAGAAAAATCTGCTCTTGTTTGTGGAGAAGTTCATGAAATCTCTTCAGCTGGCTGATGTCTGGAGAAGAAAGAACCCCATAAAGCAGGATTTTACATTCTACGTAAAAGATTGTCCGGTGTCCAGACTGGATTACTTCTTCGTTCCTGACGAATGTATGTGGCGAGTGAGAAGTTGTGAAATAAGAAACTCTGAGAGGCCTGACCATCAGCCTGTATCTTTGGAGATCAATAACATCTCCACAATCCCTTTCATGAAACAATCCCATGTACAATCATTCTTCCAACTATTAAATCATAAAAATGATATATTGGCTGATGAAAGAGGTCCATCACCAGGGGAAGAAAACTTGCATGTAGTGAGTGAGGTTGACATTGTGTCAGCTGTTCAATCTCTTCAAGTTTCAGACACACCAAGACCAGACGACATCCCAGTTTCCTTCTATAGAGAGAAAATTCAGGATCTGATTCCATACATAAAGACACTCTACTACAGAATCCACAGGGGGGAATTTAACTGCTCTGAGAAACAGTTTAACAAAACTGTCAAAAGTCCACATGACGACAGCCAACACTTTTTTAACGTTGACTACCTCATCATCGCAACTATTTTGGCAAAACGTCTAGATGATTTCTTGGAGTCTCAGTCAAAGGGTCAGGTACCAGAAAATTCAGCTGCTGTCATGATCAGTCCCAAAACCTTCTGCACTGAGATGAAGTTGTCTTGTATAAAGGATGAGATAGAAAAACAAAAACGATCAAATCCAGCTTTATATCAGGATTTCCTCATTGTGAAAAACCTCTTGAGAGATGCACCGGAAGTTGATGCTGAGTTTACAGATATTTCATCTGAAAGAGACAAACTGCTGGATCAGGGATGCCCTTTGACTCCGGTTCTCATTACTCTGGCTCTGAAATGCTTTGCCTCTGCAATAGCTGGAGATTTCAGACAGCTTGAAATTCGGGTTTTCAAAGAAAGTGTGATAGTTTGCGTCCAACCTGAGGATATTGAGAAAGTAACAGCTGCTGTGAGAAACAGAGCCAATGAAGTATTCCACATCACAGAATTATTCAGTGGGAATGTTAGAGGTGAACAATTACAGTTTACAAGAAATAAGGATGAAAACTTGAATGAAATGAACAACACAGCGGAAGAATCAGAGCCCAGTTGGTCCAAAATGATCAAAATCAATACAGAGAGTAGAGTGTGTAAGGAGCATGACTCTGTACTACATCAGGAAGAAGACATTTCAGTGTTGGGTGATGGAAGGTGAGGGTCATGAAGATAAATCAGATCATCGTTTGCACCATTGCTAATAATATGCAATTTGCATTCCTTGTTCCACATTTTACTTGCAATGATACTAACATTGTGTCAACGACAACATTCCAGCAACATTCACTGAATCACAGTTCTGACTTTAATATTCAAACCGCCTGCTAGTTATATTATATTCACAATCTGAGGTGAACTATCTGCTGCTGCTTTCAGTAGTATGGCAATAAATGTCACGTAAAATGTTGTTCAAACTCCCATTAATAGCATTTAACACTGAATAAAGCACATAAACGGGAGACACGGTGGCTCAGTGGTTAGCACTGTCACCTCACAGCAAGGTCGCTGGTTCGAGTCCCGGCAGGATCAGCTGGCATTTCTGTGTGGAGATTGCATGTTCTCTCCATGCTCGCGTGGGCTTCCTCCGGGTGATCTGGTTTCCCCCACAGTCCAAAGACAAGCGCTTTAGGTGAATTGAATAAACTAAATTTGCTGTAGTGTATGAGCATGTATGGGTGTTTCCCAGTACTGGGTTGCAGCTGGAAGGGCATCCGCTGTGTAAAACATATGCTGTATAAGTTGGCGGTTCATTCCACTGTGGCGACCCCTGATGAATAAAGGGACTAAGCCAAAGGAAAATGAATGAATGAATTAAGCACATCATCTGTACATAAGGTGATAATTGCCATAGTAGAATATACTGTTGTTTTACCGCAACTAAACTAGAAATGGCATGTGTCGCTGATGGTTAGGACAAAAACTCGTTTTAACATGTAAGAGATACCTATTATCACGTGTAGTTAAGACACGGTGTTACAGTCAGTTGATTCAATGTTCTCATTATTTTTCTTAAAGATTTGATTAATTCTGTCAAGACAATTATTAAATAGCTTCATGTCTCACGTATAGAAACTTATATCTAGCAGTATTAACGCAGAAGTAAATTTTTTGCTGAAGATGTGCCAAAATGAATTCAAGATGAAACATAAATGAAACATGAACAGCATTAAACCCAGTAAATCAAACTCTGACATCAAACTAACCCTAAGGCACATCAAACTTGCTGATGTATGACAAACCCATTTCAGATCCTGCAGTTTCTAATAATGAGCTGCTGACCTGATTATGGTTTGTTTTATTAAAGAGACATGCAAAATGTGCAAGTAGTAAAGGTCCAAGAATGTTGTGGGAAAGCACTAGGTATTTAAGCCCACAGCCCCTAAAATAACAATGGCAGTGCTTAGCAATCACAACTATCCTAAGAGGTTGTTATAAAAGTACAAATGTTGCACGCAGCACACACACACACACACAC
>CAIGQW010054307.1:4975252-4989477 GCA_903798125.1 Danio choprae
ATGAAAAGTTCTAGAATAGAAGGCCTAAACCACAAATATTATTGCTATAATTAACTACTAAGATGAAACAAATATTTGTAAAAAAAAAAAAAGAAATAATGATTTATTCTCACAATGTCCCTTTAAAGTCAGCTGACTATGTAGAACCTTAATGCAGTTCATAGGGTTTTGTGCCAGATTTGTGTGTGTGTTCTCATCATTAGTATCCTCCACTTAGTATCTCTCCTGGCAGATTTGTCAGGGTTATGGGACTGGCTGTCTACCCTTTTTTTGTGTTCATTAAAAAAAGTCTCATCCTTGCTCTCCTACATTTAGTTATCAGGCACGGCGAGTCTTCCAGTTCTCTCTCGCTGCTCAGATGACTGCATTAGGAAGCACCTTTAAAGATAATTGCTTAATTGGAGCCTTTTCATTTGCTGTCAGCATATGAGGGGCCGTGAATGGCTCAGATAAGACTGTAATTATGTGGCCAGCTTCGATATCCACTTTCGCAAGAGAAGGATGCTGACAAGCGGCTCTCATGGTCCAGAGTCGCTCGCCACAGAGCCCGAGACACAAAAGAAGATGAGTGGGAGAGAGAAGAAAGGCTTGGGAGAACATTAGAGAGCAAAGGAGAAGGGAAAGGGGAGAAATGGGGTCTCGTAGCCGTATAAAAACACATGTGATTAGTGAGGGGACAGACATGCTATTAGGCGAGACCATAAAAGGCAGAGAGATCATATGGTCAGACGAGCTATTACAAGGGATCAGATGGATTGAAAGCACCCTGTGATTGATTAAGACTGGAGGGAAAGGAAGGGATGGCGTTTAAAAGAAAAAAGTAGACTCTGACAACCATTAAATTTGCTGGAGGTCACCAAGTCATTGTTGGGACGAGCATTGGTTGATCACAATAGATATTTTCACATCTTGTACCACACTGTCTCTTAGCCAGCGTCAGGACGTGGATGCACTGGGGCGCTGTTTTTGCACATGTCAGTGTGTACCAATAGATTACATCAAAAAGAACATGAGTAATCTTAACAAACAATACATCAGTCTAAAGCTGCAAACCTCAAGCAGCCATTGTAGCTACTTGTTTTTCAATAAAAAGCTTATAAACAATGTATTTGCTAAATTTGTGTACGTTGTAAAAAAAAATTATTACTTATTAGAAATGGAGTACATATCATTGTAATAACACACACACACACATTCATTGCTGTACATCATGGTTTATTTTGAAAGGTATGAATCCTCAGAACAACATGCCAATGGACATGTTGAGTCGACCGACACAATAGTGTTGAATCATGGATGGTTATTTATTTGTTTATGTCACCGTCTCTTCCGGAGACCTGTTGTTTACAATGTTTACTATGTTACTTAACAAATATAGCAAATGCATTTGCGCCCATTTGTGCGCTCATGAGCATGAGGGTCTAAAAAGGAGGTTTGTTAGGCTCTAATCACACCAAATGTGCTTTTCAGTTTGGAAAAAGTGAGCGGCATCGCCTTTTTGTTGACTTTATAACAGAGTAGTGCACTGCACTTTTTAATGTTGCTCGGCAACCACTGTATCAACAGTTATGGTGCTGGAGCGCTTGACATCATGCACTTTTTCCACACAGAGTTGACTTTTAACATCACAGACACAATCTGGAAACCCATGAGAGTCTAGTAAAAGTATATCATGTCTCATTTAAATTGATTTATTTACTTTTATTCAGCAAAGCCAGATGGGTATCTAAAAAAATGATGGGGTGGCATGAAAATTATGAGGGGTGGCAATACTGAAGGCAATACATATATAATTCATTGACACCTTTGCTGTTTAGTTACTAGCAAGAAACTACCTCAAGAAACACTAAGAAGATTTTTAGGTTTGTTTGCATGGGCTTAGATCTGTTCTGGGTTAATTTAGCTATAATTTGTTAATGGTGCTTGACACAGTTTCATATAAATAATTTAATGATCACCGAGTCTCTTACAGAATTTAGTTTCCCCACTGCAATAAACTGTAATTATTTTTGGACTGCCGACTATCAGTTTAAGTGCCATCAATCAAAGGGAAAACAGCATTTCCAAAAATTTAAAAAAAAAAAAAAAAGGTTACAGTATATAGAATACTAACCCCAAATTTCATCTTTCCCACTTCATTAAAGCCAAAAATACTTCATTAATGCAGTCAGCATTAGTATTGACAAACAAGTCTACGAATATGAGGCTTATAACGACTAAATCTGGCAACATGGAGGAGTAGAGCCAGCTGCGTGATTCACTAAAAGAAAGTAATTCAAAAAGTTTTTTGTTCAGACTACGCTTTAACACATTTTTAATCTGTTTTTACTCATTTGTATTCTTTGTTGTTTTTATTTCTTATACTTGTATATTATGTTTCTTTTCTTTTTGTTTATGCAAAGCACTTTGAATTTCCATTGTGTATCAAATGTACTATATAAATAATGTTGCCTTGCCTTGTCTTTAATAGATGAGATTTCTTGTAGCTATATACAGGTATATGGCATTTTTATGTCATTACAATAATGCGTGCCGGGGTGGCAGATGGGGTGACGATGCTTTTTCTCAGGGTAGATCTGCTCCAGCAGCAAGGATACACTAAATTCAGCATGACATTTTACATTTACACTGTTAGAGAGAGAGAGAGAACCCCCCCCCCCCAGAAATAATAATAATAAAAAAAAAAACAATTAGTGCATAGTGTTATATATATATGAATTACATTTGAAAATATATTCATCGAAAACAGTGATTTATTGTACACGTGTATTTTTTAATCAAATAAATGCAGTCTTGGTGAGCATAAAACACTTCAATGGTGAACATCAGAAACAAACAATCTCGCTCAATTAAAAAATGAATGACTTCTAATCATTAATAATACTGTCATAGTGTGAATACAGGGAGCTGAAATATGTATATTTAAATAACTCAGACTGTCAGGGTTCTGCCACTCCGGTCTTGTAAATTCATGTTTTGGTGGCAGAGTCCAGACACTAGTCCTCACTTGTCCTGTATGTTGTGCTCGGCTCGAGTTTTCTTGGGTCGAGCACTCGTTTTCTGTCATTGTGTCATTGTATGAGCCCCGCTTAATGCGGGGTCTGGATGCGCGCTCTCGTCCTGGTGTTTGTGTTTGTTCTGTCTGCAGCATGGTGTTTTATTCCCAGCGTCTCAGTCTAGTTGGTTTTGGTTGGAGCTGGGATGAAACATGCACGTTGCATGTGTGAGCGCACGGTGAGTGTTCATTTATCGTGTACTCATGTCTTGCGTTTTGTTTGTTGTCTAAGCACGTGGCACGTTGTTTAGATTGTGGCTGCGTGCTTTAGTGTTGTGATTTAGTGTTGTCTCATGTGAACACGTGGTTAATGAGTTCTCTCATTGGCTGCTTGTTCTAGTCTCGTTTTTGTGTGAGTACATGGCTTATGTTGTTGTTTGTGTCATGTGCTCTCCTGTCTATTGTCTAGTCCCACCCTCCTTGTTAACCCATTATTAGTTTATCCTGTTCACCTGTTTGTGTGTTAATTATTTCTGCTTATATTCTCCTCATGCTGTCCTGTGCCAGTTCGTCGTCGTATCCTGCCTTGTCCTGTCGTGTCCAGCCCTGCTCTTCCCTGCCAGCCCAGTTTGTTTGTTTATTTATGTTGTTAATGTTTTCCCCCTCAGGGTAGTTTGTTTTGCTTTTTGTTTTATTTTTGATTATTAATAAACCCATTATTTTCCCTGCATTTGAGTCCTCGCTCCTTTCCCCAACCACAACCGTGACAGACAGACCACTGCAAGAAAAGCCTTTGTCTTTCAACACTTTTAAGCACCATAACAATATCCCAAAATTCTGCCATTCATCGTCAACAACCATTGATTTTAAGCTGGCAAATTAAAAAAGTGTAAATTGCAATTGCTTTTCAGCTTGTTTAGTGTAACAGACTGGTGCAAATCCATTACCAACCGGAAAGTAAAGCAGTCACAGAGACACGTGAAGTGTTCAGAAAAAACGCTGAGGTGAACTGACTTTGATGTTTAACCAAAGATGACAAATGCATGACAGGTGCATAAGCTGTTTAGGTCAACGGTGTCATGTGCATGAAAAGCTTAATATACATCTACGGAAATGAAAGCTAATGCCATTTCTTTGAGAACATCTGTAGCTTACAAGCATATAACAGAGTCTAGTCCGGCCTCTATATAAAACCAATAAAAGTCTTCTGTATAATGTAAATGTATGACTCAATAGAGGTGAATGTGTCTGGAATATCACTCCTGCTGTGAGAGTGGCGAGAGAGGGAAATGGAGAGATAAGGGTGGAGAGAGAGAGAGAGAGAAAGTGATGTGCAGCCCAGGAAGTGGATGGGGGTAAGATTAGTTTTGCTCTGGTAGTGACAGATCAGAAAAACAGGAGAGGCGAGAAGAGAGATGAAACCAGGAGAAGAGGAGGATTAGTGCCACTCGAAGGACGGAGCATGTGTGTGCGTGTGTGTTTGCGTGAGTGTGTGGCTGTGGGTTTTACCGGCTGGGGGGATTCTGGAATATGAGGAATTCTGTGAGTTCAGTGGGGATTAGTCTTGCTTGAGGAGTGTGAGCTCGAGAGGAGGGTGTGAGAACATTTCTTGATCTCGACTTGCATCAGACGAGGAACAGCCGTGAATTCTTACACTTCCAGGGTGGCACAATGCTGAAGGTGCACCTGAAAGACAAACACGATAGTTTGAGCAAAAAAGTTTGAGCACAAAAAAACCTCCAAAAAACGGCTGTCTGAAACTTCATGACACTTTTACAACCTGTTCAGAGAAACAAAATCTGCAGCTGAAAATCACAAAGCTACTTCAAAATAAGTTATTCTCTATATTAGGAAGCACTGTTTATACACTACCTCAAATTCCTTAATTATAGTCTTGAGGTTTTTAAATACAATATCCCAAAACACAATACAACAATATCCTATATTTAATTCATTCTGGCCAATGGGGCAAGGCCTGGTTGAACTGCATTAGTTGAGCCCTACCTGTGAACGTGCCTGCTTTCATGTCCTGTTTACACCTGGTTTTATGATGCAATGCAATCACAAGGCAAAACACAAGATTTAAATGAGGTCTAAAATGTATAGTTTATGAATATTTATGATAATATATTTGCTATTTTGCAAAACAAATGCAAAAATATGGTAAAATATAGTAACAGTCACAAGTATTAGCTGGACCCACCATACACACAAGAGGCCACTCCAGCTATATGTACATTTCACCAGCAATTCACCTGGACTTCACATCCCATCATACATTGCATTGATTCAGACTCTGTTTACCATCTACAGCTGTTATCTATCTGGACACTGACACAGCTGTAGCACATTACACACACTATTTAAGCACTCACACACCTTCATTGTTGGATATTGTTAGGATTGTTTTTCTCCTGCCCTGACCCTTTGTCTTTTTGGATCACCCTTTACATTGTTGTTTGCGCCCGTCTCAACCTCTGCCTACCCGACCATTCTTTATAATAAAGCTGCAATAGAACTTCACCTCTGTTGCCAGGCCCCCAATCATTACAGCAACATTGTGGATAATCAAGTTGAAAGGCGAATTGATGTCTGATGTGACACTGACAACTGGAAAATTAATTGGAATATAAAGCGAACTAATCAAGAAACAGTATTTATAACCAAATGAATAGGTATGTTGTTTAATTTTGTTTGTATTTTCTTTCCCAGAATTGGTTTTCTAAATAAAAAGTTGAAAATAACTTGTAATTAAATGTATATTTTGAAACATTATACATTTGCTATATTTTGTGCACTATTTTAATGCATGTTTGATTGGAAAAAGTCTATTAATGTGCCATTTACAAGGGAACTGAACATTTAGAACTGAATTAACACCTATACTGTAACTATCATGACACTGCAATATTCAAATAACACATAGTGCAACATGAAAATGATTTGCCAGTAACTATTAATTCTATAAATCACTATTATCTTTGTGTTTTTTTACAATGTTTTTTGTGAATGCTTGAATCAGCCTGATTTTCAGATTACTCACTAACTAGTCTGTAAGTCTGTAGTGTGTTCCCATGGCAACATCTTGCCGTTGTATTTATTTTTTTTTAATGGGAGCTCTGGAAGGGAAGGAGACAGGTTGACATGATACAAAACAACTGAACAGTGCGCCTTGTTTATTGTAATACACTCCACAAACATGACATTGATGGAAAGAGTGAGGCAGAGAGAGAAAAAAAAGAACTGCAGACAGAGAAAGAGATGTAGAAATTGAATGGGGGAGGGAGAGGGGGAAAAGAAAAAGAGTAGAACTAAAGAAATGGCCTGTGTTTACAGAGTGACCCTTGAGGTCCACATAGGAAGTCTGGATGGATTTTAATTGGCTTTTCACATAAATGGTATGGCAAGCAGTTTTAGCATTTCTATTTTCATGGTACTAGTGCTTGTTTTTAGATTCTAGTATCTTTTTCAGTAAGTACTGGTATTTTTATTACTATTTTTTTTATTTAGTTTTTTATTAGCTACTAGTGCTAGTACCTTTTAAAAATATACTAGCATTTATTTAATAAGTGTACGTATTCATTATACAAAAGTCAAAGACAAGACAAAAGTCTTGTCGCCTATCCAAGTTTTAGGAACTTCAAATAATAACTTGACATCTAGTTGATCATTTGGTATCAGAAGTGGCTTATATGAAAGGCAAATGCCTCTAGGTCACACTTATTTTACCAAAATAAAATCTGATCATGCCTTGATTTTTAATTATTTAATTAGGACAGTAAGGTACGACTTTGCTTAGACAAAAGTTGTCACTTAACAGAAATAATTTACAGTATAGAATATAAAGTCATGGTGCAGTGGAAAAAGAATAATATTGAGTATGACTCTCATGAGCTTGGAGGACTGCATCCATACATCTCTGCAATGACTCAAATAACTTTATTAATAAAGTCATCTGTAATGGCAAAGAAAGCTTTCTTGCAGGACTCCTAGAGTTCACCAAGATTCATTAGATTCATCTTCAATGCCTCCTCTTTCATCTTACCCAAGACATGCTCAATAATGATCATGTCTTGTGACTGGCCTGGCCAATCCTGGAGCACCTTGATCTTCTTTGCTTTCAGGAGCTTTGATGTGGAGGCTGAAGTATGAGGAGCGCTATCCTGCTGAAGAATTTGCGCTCTCTTGTGGTTTGTAATGTAATGGGCAGCACAAATGTCTTGATACCTCAGGCTGTTGATGTTGCCATTCACTCTACAGATCTGTCACTTTTCCAACTGATCAACTAAAAGCCAAGTTATTATTTGTTGCTCTTACAACTGGGATCGACGACAAGACATTTGTCAGGTAGTGTATTCTAGTAACTGTTAAACAGATACTATTACTTATTATTAGACACTACGTATTCATTAGAAACTGGTATTTACTTTCAATAGTAATAGGTTAGAGTTTAACTAAGTACTGCTATTAAGTACTAGCATCTAATGACAGATATCTAAAAATAAGCACTTCTTCTTAACAAATATCTATTAATACATAAAAAAACTGTCACAACTGGAATAGTCAGAACTGAACTTATATTATTATTTTACATTTGTTAAAAAAATAGAATAGTTACTAGTCCCTATGAAATATCTACTTTTGTCTATTTAATAGGTACTAGTACCCAATTAACAGGCATTTAATAAAAACTACAAGTATCAAACAAATAATAAGAACTAATGTGTGTTTAATAGGTACTGTACTAGTATCTATAAACACTAGTTGCAATGTGAGGAATAAGCAGTAGTAGCCAATGAATAAATAATGGAAAGGTAGTCTAAAAAATAAGCAATATTAGCTCGAAAATAGATACTAGTATGGTTTATACAGTTTAAATGTTAAAACAGCCTGCCATATAGAATGGTTTGATGGAGCACTGAACCTAAGGTTTGATGGAGCATTGAAGAACTAGAGTGAATGACAGGAGAGACTAGAGGGAAAAAAATAGTTTATCTCATTAGTATTCATAGATATTACTTTATGTATGCTCTTATGGTCACATATGAATCTGAAATGCACAATATTTATTTATGCACAATGTCTATTTTACCTTCAGAACACATCCAGAACAGGCCTATATCTATTTATACTTTGTGTGAAAAAGAATCACTATTTGCACTCAAGAATCATATGAATCAGTAGAATCAAGATTCATTTGTTGTTGTGTAAAAATATGAATGATATCGATATGTCAGACATTTGTATATAACTATATTATAAACAATATGTTTTTATATATGTGGATCCAATACGAAACTAACTATAACATCTAAAACAAACACTCTCAAGCATTTCAGCTGATTTGGTGGATTTTAACTACAAAAAATAAACGTTTGTGTATAATAAAGTCTCAGTGTTGTTATTAATGCATTAGTTAACCTGATCAAACATTGAGAAATATATTTTTACAGCATTTAACAACCTTTGTTAATGCAAGTTAATGAAAAAATGATGTTCGTTGCATGTTTGTGTTCATCTGCAAGGCATTAAATAGCTTATTAAAATCTTATAACATTAGAACAGTGGCATTGAAAAGCCAATGAGTAAATGAGTAGAAGTGTCACTTATACTTAAACCTACAAATGTGAATAAGAACAGGCTTGAAAAAGACATGAAAAAGAATGAATTATAGGAGGTACTGGCAGGATAAAGCTGGAGCGCATGGGGAGAAAAAGATGGATGATGGTGGACAGAATGGAAAGAGCGAGACAGAGATGGATGGACTGGGACTAGTCCACACACACACGCGCACACACGCGCACACACACACACACACACACACACACACACACACACACACACACACACACACACACACACACACACACACACACAGAATGAATGAGTGACCGAACGGAGAGAATTTCACAGATGAACTCAATAAAGCTGACAGAGTTCTGAAAATTACATGAAAAAGCAAGAAGAGCATCAAGGACAAAAATTAAAGTGGTTATGTAAGGAGCATATAAACACAAGATGAAATCATACTGTCACATTCTCCACCCCATTAATTTACATTATGCCATTTCAAATGCATTATTTGTATAAACTAAGGTCTCAGGGTGTTGTACAAACATGCTGATGAGTAATTAATAACAATCGTTTTCTTTAAGAAAGGGCATTATGACAAAACTAACTAATCAATCGCATTTAATGTGATTATATTTAAAATCCTCGTGAATAAAGTGCATCCGGAAAGTATTCATAGTGCTTTTTCCACATTCTTTTATGTTACAGTCTTATTCCAAAATGGATTAAATAAATTTATTTCCTCAAAATTCTACACACAATACCCCATAATGACAATGTGAAAAAGATTTTTTTAAATAGTTGCAAATTTATTCAAAAAAAAAAAAACCGGAAAAATCACATGTACATAAGTATTCACAGACTTAGTCAATACTTTGTTGATGCACCTTTGGCAGCAATTGCAGCCTCAAGTCTTTTTGAATATGATGCCACAAGCTTGGCACACCTGTCTTTAGGAATTTTTGCACATTCCTCTTTGCAGTACCTCTCAAGCTCTATCAGGTTGGATGGAAAGCGACGATGTACAGTCGTTTTCCGATTTTTCCAGAGATGTTCAATAGGATTTAGTTCTGGGCTCTGGCTGGGCCACTCAAGGACATTTACCGAGTTGTTGTGAAGCCACTCCATTGATATTTTGGCAGTGTGCTTTGGGTCATTGTCCTGCTGTAAGATGAACCGTCGCCCCAGTCTGAGGTCAAGAGCACTCTGAAGCAGGTTTGCATTCAGGATGTCTCTGTACATTGCTGCATTCATCTTTCCCTCTATCCTGAGTAGTCTTCCAGTTCCTGCTGCTGAAAAATGCTGGAGCTCAGACAGAGTGACCATCGGGTTATTTCCTGACTAAGGCCCTTCTCCCCCGATCACTCAGCTTAGATGGCTGGCCAGTTCTAGGAAGAGTCCTGGTGGTTCCAAACATCTTCCACTTATGGATGATGGAGGCTACTGTGCTCATTGGAACTTTCAGAGCAGCAGAAATTTTTCTGTAACCTTCCCCAGCCTTGTGCCTCGAGACAATCCTGTCTTGTAGGCCTACAGACAATTCCTTTGTCTTCATGCTTGGTTTGTGCTTTGACATGCATTGTCAACCCTGGGACCTTATATAGACCGGTGTATGTCTTTTCAAATCATGTCCAATCAACTGAATTTACCACAGGTGAACTCCAATTAAGCTGCTGAAACATCTCAAGAATGATCAGTGGAAACAGAATGTACCTGAGCTCAATTTAGAGCTTCACGGCAAAGGCTGTGAATACTTATGTACATGTGATTTTTCAGGTTTTTTATTTTTAATAAATTTGCAACAATTTCAAAACATCTTTTTTTCACATTGTCATTATAGGGGAATGGTGTGTAGAATTTTGAGGAAATAAATGAATTCAATCCATTTTAGAATAAGGCTGTAACATTAAAAAAATGTGAAAAAAGTGAAGCACTATGAATACTTTCCGGATGCATGTGTACAGCATTGATTTGTTTCAGAATAAAATTTTCGGTGTTTCTGTGCACAATGATGTCACATAACTGATGAAATATCCACTTATATCAACCCAGGGTCATTACGGACACGTACCCAGGTATACATTTTTGGAGACATCGAAAAACGTAACTGGAGGTACATCTGCTCACAGTTTGTGTTTTTGCAAATCCACCAGAGGCCACTGTGTACACTCTTTGATGATCTCAAATTTCTCTCGCGTCCTTGCATAAAACCACGCAGCAAGCTACTGGGTTAACTGGTAACACTGGAAAAGCCATCCACATGGAGGTAAGTGGTCAGTTTGTAGCGCAAAAAGGAACAGAAGCCGTCAGCGCCATCACACCACCAGACCTCTGGCTACATAATTCATGCTTTCTAAAAATGTAGACAGGTACATATCCACAATGAGCCTGTGTTGACTTACATACACAAATGTATTTTCATTCATTATTTTCGTTTATTCACTGGCTGTAACATTAGTTGGCACCATATCCCGAGTGCTCTCTCCAATTATGTAGGGGCCATGACCCAGCCCATCATCCAAAATATCAAATCGTAGGAACCTTTTTTTTCTGTCAGCACGGCTCTGACCATTGTGAATAATAATGGCTTTATACTGTATCAATCTGCCGTTTAGAGCCCTGGTCTGCTATCTTACCACAGACCCTCTTTACCTGACTACACCTTTGCCTCTCACCTGGCCCAAAGCCCTAGCTACCCTCAAGGCATTCAACAGGACTGAAAATCCTGGCCATTGGCTCTAGGGAAGCCCCAGCAAGGCCCTATCAGGTCCCGGAAGTTACTGTGGAAACACTACTGTCCCAGCCATGTACTGGCATGACAGTGGAAAAGTGTCATTTGCCCGTTTCCATTAGCATGAACCGGGTGCTAGTTCAAAGCTGGTTCATCCGTCAAGTCTTTTAAGAACTACTTTGCATTTTATGAGCTAGAGAGCCACAGTAGAGCGAGAAGTAATGTCACTGTTTTGGTGCTATTTACATGTATGTACAACTTGTAAATAGAAGTTTTCTACTTGGAAATAACATCTAGAACAGGGCTGCTCCACCCTGTTTCTGGGAATCTACCTTCCTGCAGATTTCAGTTGCAACCCTGACCAAACACACCTGCCTGTAATTATCAAGTGCTGTTCAGGTTCTAATTAATTGGTTTAGGTGTGTTGATCAGGGTTGGGGCTGAACTTTGCAGGAAGGTAGATCCCCAGGAACAGGGTTGAGCAGCCCTGATCTAGAACATGGGTAAAAGTCAGACATCCGACCAGTTAAATTGGGATGGATTGAAGAACTTCAGCGAGACGTATCATTTAACATTAATTTCCAGATGACGGCTAGTTCTGCTTCAGCAAGATTTGTGCAAAGTAGGATCACTGCTAATAAAGATTTTGTGCACTTGAAATAACTGACAAGCATGATTAATCACTCTGTAATTAGAACATTCATTCATTCATTCATTTTCATTTCGGCTTAGTCCCTTTATTAATCTGGGGTCGCCACAGCGGAATGAACCGCCATGTAATTAGAACATAATTACTGAATTTGCTGTGTAAATATACATCTCTTATGGTATTTTTAAGATAATATTAGCTTTATAAATCAACATATAATTGTTTTTTTTTGTCAATATACTCAAATGACAGCTTGCATTGTCAATTATTTTTGTCTTAGCTATAATTAGCACAATAACATGAAATCTTATTAAATATTCACACCTCAGAGAGTGAAAATATGACTGATGCACAATTGACTGAAAGGCATTGAGGTCAAAAGTGGAACATTTTACTGCTGAAATTCCCACTTCAGACTGTGTCTGCAATTCAGCATTAAGAACAGTTTTTCCTGGTTCAGAGCCATTGCTGTGGACAAAGGACCCATTTGGAACTATACTCTGGCTCTGAACAATCACTGAGACTGCCTTGGTGGAAAAGAGGCAAGTATGGGCAAGGAATTGAATGGAAAAGAAACAAAACTATTCAACAGAACACAAGAAAACATTTGGAACGACATGGAATTTTTATTCTGAGTGAGTGAACTATCGCTTTAGCTCGCAAAACAACAGAACAGATGTAATGGGAATGGACAAACAAAATAAAGAGCAGAGTTGTGCAGAATTCCTCCTCCCATGAGGCCTGACAGCTATTATTCCAGCCAGAATGAGTCTCAATCAATACAGGTGACTGGCTATCGGTGATCAATTACAGTGCAGGGACAGCATTGATCACGCTCAGTCAAATGTGACATAAACAAGACGCCGGCGATCAATAGCGATTCATGGCGTTCGGCTCCGGACAAACGCTGTGCGTCTCAATTAAGCGGATCCAGAGGCACCGTGTGTGCTTTGATAAAGAGACTCATTTAGCCGCATCACGGTAAGACAATAGAGCTCACCGCCATCGTTCACAGAGCGTGTGATGCCGCTGCTGAGCCGCCAGCCATCGGGGAGCCTGGCAGATCAATCATCTTTTGTTGCTTCTTGGCGCAAAGGGAAAGACAGAGATAGACAGACAGGCAGAGACATGGAGAGACAGACTGATGAATGTTGTGGCAAACAAACGAGTGGCCGCTCTGGCTCAAGTTTTTGAGCTCACTGGTGGTTCATTATTATAATTGCCTCCATAGTCCCTTAGCATCATATACTTTACATTGTCCACTCCACTTCATCAAACAGCTCAATCCCAGCATTGACCCACCATAGACAAAATCAATCAAATAAAATACAGTGGCAGTTGCAATGCTACATATCTCGAAGTCAAAATGTTCCAATGTGTCATGTTTAACTATCATTTACTACTGCATTTATCCTGCCCTACAAAATCTTGAGACTGACAGTACTGTATAACTGAATGAAGTTATCAAATTATGTCGCACGTTCATTTGTGCACTTGAAATAACTGACAAGCATGATTGATCCCTCAAATCACTCTGTAATTAGAACATAATTTGTCACATAATGACTCAATTAATTATTGAATTTGCTGTGTAAATATATATCTCTTATGCTTAGCCATGCTGTGTTTATTTGATAAAAATAGCAATATATAGAATGGTATGTATGCATGTACACTACCTGACAAAAGTCTTGTTGTCGATCCCAGTTGTAAGAGCAACAAATAATAACTTGACTTCTAATTAATCATTTGGAAAAGTGGCAAAAGATTTTTCTGATGAATCATGTTGAACTACATCCCAATAATCACAAATACTGCAGAAGACCTATAGACTGATTTCACGTGGCCACCATTTTAAAAGTGAAATCGAGGCTGCGGTGGGAATACACCCGGAAGTATCGCCTAAGTCACACAGGCTATATATCTTATCAGCAAAGAGAAAGTGACACAAATTTATCATTTCACTCCCTTCTGAGTGACCCGAAGGTCCGTTCTGAATGGATTGTGAAAATAAAAAGGGATATCAGACCTCATTTTCAGCCAAGGGAAATGGCACTAGTTAGCAAACGTTTCCTTTCCCAAACACACATTTAGATGCCATTTATCAAACTGAAGGTAATGAACTGATTCTTTCACTATATTAGACTTGTCATGATACTGAATTTTGGTACTGAAAAAAAAAAAAAACATGTCAATTTCCCGCTAACATCTAAGCACTGTTGAGCGTGTTCTTAAACACCGCTGATTTGCCATAGTATTCACCAGTGCTCAACAGAAAT
>CAIGQW010054307.1:5011179-5041843 GCA_903798125.1 Danio choprae
ATATATATATATATATATATATATATATATATATATATATATTATTTTATATATTATTTTTTTATATATTATTTTTTATATTTTTTATATATTATTATATATTATTTATATATATTTTTAATATGTTTGAATTTTAAACAATTCAGTCTGCCATGAAATCACTGTTTATGTAATACAGATACAAGAATGTAGGTCAAGATATCCAAGTAGTAAAATGTCAGTAAAGCATGAGCACTCTACATAATCTTTAATTAGAAAATGAAAGAAAAAGTGAGCATGATTCATCTATGATTCAAGTATATGCTCATTTTTACATTAAATGTGACATTTTTAAGGATTTATTGATGCTACACATATTGTAAACAATTAGTGTGTTACCAAAACACAAGTATATTCTATATTATGCTAAATAAATGTTATATTTATTATATCTTAATTATTTTTACATTTAACATATAACAATTCATGCTAGCTAAAATACTGAAATACATAAAAGTAAATTATTTCATCATGCATAGAATTGACTGCTACATTTGAAAAGAAATTCATTCCATCCAGCCATAATCCAATCCTCATATTGTCTCCTAAACACACTCTAGTCCTCATTCATGAAAAATTCATAAATACAGAAGTTAATTCTATGTATCTTGCATGCAAAACACACCTTCCCAAAAACTCTCCTCCTGGATGCTTCATAAACATCGGATTTGATACTAAAACAAAATGTGTATGTTAATGAATTCCAATCGATCATAAATAGGGTGTGCGTGTACATGCTAATTCACAATTAGCATAATGCCCACCTATTAATTACAACTACGTAAATTTTTATGTCCAGAAAGATTCCAGAATAATATTCTGGTTTGGCTGCAGTATATTTCATAAATGCAAGGCTAATAATTTCTAACAATAAATATTTCGTTATGTATAAATATTATTTATAAAAGCTTCAATTTGCCAGTCTCTTGGTGCATTCAATGGCTAGCTCTTGGTGCATTATAACACTCTTGTGGGACTGATTTGGAATCCACGACAGTAATCTATTTTTACTATCTAATTTAAAGAATCTTACTGAATATAAAAATGCATTAACTAGTTACTTCGCTTTTGGGGTTTGGTGTATTTGTCCAGCCTCTTCTCCATTGATTAGATGGCTGGGTGACACACTTTAAAAGCTGAAGAACTTTGCTTGAGAGCACTATTGTGGTTTTCTAGCAGAGACGCTTGATTTGGAATCCACGACAGTAACACATTATTATTGCTATTTAAGTTTGAAGAATATTACTGAATATAAAAAATGCATTAACCAGTAACTTAAACAAAAAATGGATTCAACTTCAAGATTTTTAACTTTACACAGATTTTTTGAGTTGACTGAACTTAAATGAAGTCAACTACAGTACTTGGGTAAACATTTGAGTAGTAAGTGAATCATCTCTTAGCTATGGAAAAAAGACAGATGAAACAAGCTTGTAAATATGTAGATCAGAATAGCTTAAGAGTTTTGCTTGAGAACACTTTTGTGGCACAGCGTTCTTGTAGCTGAGACGCTTGATTTGGAATCCACGACAGTAATGTATTATTACTATCTACTTTTGAAGAATATTACTGAATATAAAAATGCATTAACCAGTTACATTTCTTTTGGGGTTGGTGTTTATTTCCTGTCTCTTCTCCATTGATTGGATGGCTGGGTGACAATAACGAATGCTATTTTTGACTCAGAACCATGATTTCACTTTAAAAAATGGACTCAACTTATAATTTTTAGGCAACTTGCTGCACAGATTTTTTTTAATTGACTCAAACTGAGTCAACTACAGTACTTGGGTTAAAAGTTGAGTCAACTCAAAAAAGCTGTGCAGCAAGTTGCCTTGCAATTTTGCAATTGAGTCAACTTTTTTTTTTTTTTTTTTTTACAGTGTATCAACTCTCAGCTATGAAAAAAAGGTGGGTGAAACAAACTTGTAAAAATGTAGATCAGAATAGCTTGAGATTTTTGCTTGAGAACACCTTTGTGGCACAGCGTTCTTGTAGCTGAGACGCTTGATGTGGAATCCACGACAGTAATGTATTATTACTATCTAGTTTTGAAAAATCTTACTAAATATAAAAATGCATTAACCAGTAACTTCCCTTTTGGGGTTTGAGGTATTTGTCCTACAGCTTCTCCATTGATTGGATGCCTGGGTGACAATGACAAATGCTATTTTTGACCCAGAGCCATGGTTTTACTTAAACGAGTACACTATATAAAAAAACAAAACCTCAACTTATATTTTTTTAGGCAACTTGCTGCACGGATTTTTTAAATTGAATCAAGTTAAATCAAGTCAACAACAGTACTTGGGTTAAAAGCTGAGGGTGAAAATGACAAATGCCATTTTTGACCCAGAGCCATGGTTTTACTTAAATGGGTACACTATAAAAAATGGACTCAACTTATATTTTTTAGGTAACTTGCTGCCTCCTTAAGGGGTTGGTGTTTATTTCTTGTCTCTTCTCCATTGATTGGATGGCTGGGAGACAATAACAAATGCTATATTTGACCCAGAGCCATGATTTAACTTGAACAGTTATCAACTCACAGCTATATATATAAAAAAAAACCTGGATGAAACAAACGTGTAAAAATGTACATCAGAGTAGCATTCGAAATGCCTTCTGCTCATGTTTCATGAATGAGACCCTCTGCTTTTAAGACAGCGTGTCAACAAGAGCCATAAAGTCAAGCCCCATACTCACTCACTCACTCTTCCTTCCCATCCATTTTCCTCTCTCATTCCCTCCATTTCCCAAAGGACCTTCTTAGTGTTAAGAGAGTTCTGGTCCAATGACTCGCCCTCAACCTGTCCACCTTCTCTCATCTCATCTCCGAAGTGTTGATCCCAGCCTTCAATCAAACACATGACACACATGCAGTACACTGTACATCCACATATAAGGGTTTTGTTTTGAATCATTATAGAGGTTGTTTAAGATGCTTCTCCAAAAGAGAAATACATATAATAAGAAATATGAAATGCTACTATCATTATCAAACATTATTTAGCTAGAATTGTTTCATTGGTACTGACGTCTCATTGTACTGTAAAGCAGTGGTCCCCAACCCCTGGGCCACGGACTGGTACGGGTCTGTGGATCCATTGGTTCCGGACCGCACAAGAACTCATTAATTATTTCTGTTTTATTATTATCGGAGTTTGAACAATCTTTTATTTTGAAAAATTATCATATTCTTTTGGTTATATCTCAGTCACTTGAGCTCCAAAATTTAACCCACATGCTAGCAAAAGCAGACGTCTTTGAAAAGTTTCTTAGGTCCAGTGAAGGACGCACGAACTGTCAAGGAATGGATCCGCAACCCAATTGTCAACAAATCAGGTAAATCCAGCATGTCTGTGAAAGAAGATCAACTGCTGGAGGTCGCAAATAACGGCGGCTTTAGGGGCTGATAACATATTACGCTTTTTTCCTGTGCAAGTTTGTTATTTCCAATGTAGGTGCGGGGTGCGATCGTGGCATTCTTGCCCGCGTTGCTCCCAATATGCGCGTGCATGAATGCTGTGAACGCACCGCGAGTCACGTGATAAGAACTGACCGAGCAGCTTCATACTTTGTATGGAATATACACATTTTGGTAGACTAATTACTTCAGCGCAGCGCAGTGGCACAGTGGTTAGCGCTGTCGCCTCACAGCAAGAAAGTCGCTGGTTCGAGCCTTGATAAGTCAACACAGAAATGCTCAGTTGGCATTTCTGTGTGGAGTTTGCATGTTCTCCCCGTGTTCGCGTGGGTTTCCTCTGGCTGCTCTGGTTTCCCCCACAAGTCCAAAAACGTGCTGTAGGTGAATTGGGTAAGCTAAATTGTCCGTAGTGTATGTTTGTAAATGAGAGTGTATGGGTGTTTCCCAGTGATGGGTTGCAGCTGGAAGGGCATTCGCTGCGTAAAACATATGCTGGATAAGTTGGTGGTTCATTCCGCTGTGGCGACCCCTGATTAATAAAGGGACTAAGCCGAAAAGAAAATGAATGAATAATTACTTCAGACAAACACAGAACACTGCAGTGCTTTTTAATTGACTCCATAAATAGTAAGTGTTTTGTCAGCTCGTCATCCTCTGAGAAAACGGTTGATGGTCGTCTAGCAATCTACGTGGAACCCACTTAACATACACCTCACCCTACCCCGAGCCATGGTAAAATTATTCAGCACTGACCGTTCCGCGGTGATAAAAAGGTTGGGTACCACTGCTGTAACGGATTCCATAAAGTATTAATTTAAAAGCAAGATGTGAGTTTTTTTCCAAATAATCTGTGTGTTTGTATACAGTATATGCAGATGTAATTCTCCTGGGAAAAACCAGTTGGGAAATAACGGTTTGCAAAATTGATGTCTAAGAGGAACACTTGTACTGTAATAGATTGATTTGTGATGTACAAACAGGCAGGTTTGGATCTACAGGTTGGTTCACACATACAGTGCATGCACACTCACCCTTCAGATCTTTTCTGGAGCTGAGGACGTGTTCAAAATGTGGATGAATTGAGGGAATACATGTATGTGGAGATACAGAAAGACTAATGAAAGCATTCCCGCAGTCTCCCGCGCTCTGTCTTTTCATGCCTATGTTGTTTCCTCTGCCCTGTGTTTGTCCTCCAAATTGAATTATTCCTTTGACGTGGTGATAAGGGACGGCTTTAGTCCATTATGCAGAGACCCTCTGCGATTCTGAAAAATGTTTTGCAAAGGCACACTTGTACCTGAGGGGAATCTCACAAACACACACACATACTCACAAACAAACTCTCTTCCTTCTCACACCATAGCTCAGCTACCGAATGTTACTCAATGTATTCCCATATCAATGTCAAGACTTTTTTTTTTAAGACAGCAACTGCAAACAGCCAGAGGGTTTGGTTCTGCTTCCAACCAACAGTTGAGCGCATCTCAAAAAAATCCACCATAAAATCTCGAAAAGCATCCAAAAACATCTCGCCAGTGTCTCCCTCCCTCCTGG
Source organism: Danio choprae (assembly GCA_903798125.1). Taxonomy (NCBI): domain Eukaryota; kingdom Metazoa; phylum Chordata; class Actinopteri; order Cypriniformes; family Danionidae; genus Danio; species Danio choprae. The sequence goes on from CAIGQW010054307.1 coordinate 5,016,200, forward strand.
TGGACATTACCTCTGAAAGCTGCACAGATGGTTTTGTGTGGCTCCTCTGTGTCTTCATTATCCGCTCGATTACTAAGGGAGGACGCCTACAATTACAAGCCCTCGCCGCAGCGCTCAGTATTTATTACTGCTCCACCTGCACCAGCGCGGCCCAGGTGTTCCCTCTGCCACACCACTTCTCATGTCATTTTCATATTTTAGTCTCTGGATTTATGGATAAAATATGAAAATCTGTGTCGGACCTTTTTATTTCAGCATTGTTGGTTTTGTACAAAATACTGGAGCCATAATATTAAGATGAGATGGTGCTGTTGATGGTGGAGAGACATAAACTGCTTCCTTGTTGTTTTATAACTGTTGATATTGCAAATGTGCGCTAAATTAGAAGCTCATATATTTTGTAGGTAGTGCATCTGTTCGGTATTAAAACAAGAAAAAGTGGATAATATTGCCAAAGGCGAATGGAAATTAGTAAATTGAACATATGTTGCAAAAGTTTTGGGGTTAATTTTGTATATATCTATATATATATATATATATATATATATATATATATATATAAATAAACACACATACACTCACCAGCCACTTTATTAAGTACCTTACTTGTACAAGGTTGGACCCCCTTTTGCCTGATTTAGGTACAGGAAATATTCCTCACCAACAACCATGCCATGTTCAAAGTCACTTAAATCACCTTTCTTCCCAATTCTGATGCTGTGTTTGAACTGCAGCAGACCGTCTTGATCGTGTCTACATGCCTAAATGCATTGAGTTGCTGGCATGTGATTGCCAGTTGCACAGGTGTACCTAATAAAGTGGCCAGTGTGTGTGTGTTCTTTTTGGCTTAGTGCCTTTATTAATCTGGGGTCGCCACAGCGGAATGAACCGCCGAATTATCCAGCATATGTTTTACGCAGCGGATGCCCTTCCAGCTGCAACCCCTCACTGGGAAACATCCATACACACTCATACACTATGGACAATTTAGCTTACCTAATTCACCTATAGTGCATGCCTTTGGACTTGTGGGGGAAACTGGAGCACCCGGAGGAAACCCACAAGAACATGGGGAGAACATGCAAACTCCACACAGAAATGCCAACTGACCCAGCCGAGGCTTGAACCAGCGACCTTCTTACCCACTGCACCGCCATATATATATATATATATTTATACTACTTTTGCTAATATTAATAATAATTATCACTATTTAATTAATTATTATTTGTGAAATGTTAATAATAGTCTAGGTAAACATTAAAACATTTCTTCATTGTTTGTATATGAATCTGCATAGGTTTTCTGCATCAAAATAGCTAGAAAATAAATACTATAGGTAGGCTATAGTGAGGAATACAAAAGAAAAAATGCTGGCAGACAAACCAATTAACTTCCAAATGACATCAGCATCAGTGCCAACATAACAATTATCAACACATGAATCCATGGGCCAATATTTAAAAGTACTGTCCCTTTAAGAGCGATTAGCAGCAGCCGTTTAGCTAATGACTCTCAGCAGTTGAGTCACTAATGATATTCCAGTGAGTCAGAACTGAGTAAATCATTCAGTTGTTTAGCAGACACATCTCGCGGTCTAGAGCTCATTTGGAGGAACAACAACTCCACGGAGTGCTTCTTCAGCGGCAGTACTCATGACTTCAGTATGCTAATACAGTCATAAAGTCATGTTTCTAAGTGAAGCTGATAGTACAATCCGGACACACATCAGACTGAGGGGGAAAATTCACTAGTATCAAATGTGGAGATGTGTTTTCATTTTGTTTGCATGGACAAAAATATTTTGCTATTAAAGTCACAATATTTAAGATCTTTTCATTAAAATGTCCAAAAAAGATTGACCGCTGTTCTTACATTATCCCAAATGTTACAAACAATATTCAAATCTTGAGAAATAAGCAATTTTAATGCTAATAATGTCACACACCCTCGATTTCCAGTTTGGTTTATAATTAAAAATATTTAACTCCACTTGATTCACATAAGGGCGCAGTGAGTAGCATGACCGCCTCACAGCAAGAAGGTCACTGGTTCGAGCCTCAGCTGGGTCAGTTGGCATTTCTGTGTGGAGTTTGCATGTTCTCCCCGTGTTTGCGTGGGTTTCCTTCGGGTGCTCTCTTCTAAAGCATAAAAATAACATAATATGTTTGCAGATATTTAAGAAACATGCCAAGTGAATATTCTTGTTTATCTGAAAAACAATGCTGAAGTCAGATATTCTGCTTTCCGTGCCGGAACGCTATCTTTGTTTTGGTTTTAACCTGCCCAATGCCAGTTTAACCAGTTATATTTCAGTACCCCGGGTTGCCTTGGTGGAAAATCGCGTATTTCATTCATTCAGTCAGAAAGGCTCTGAAAGCATGCGTCCGTGACCGAAATGCGACCTCCAGTGGACAGTAGCAGACTCCGAAATGAGACACAGATTTCCACATGAGGTTATTAATTAGCAAATTATATAAATATTATGAACGTAAACATTAGGTGACCAGGTTACGTTGTAACTGTATGTCTTAACAACCCACTGTTCAGCTGCAAGAAGCTGTTTCTAATATATCAATTCGAGGTGTTGGTTAGGACAAAAACTGCTTTTTATATGTAAATATTCCTTCTATCGGGTGCCGTTGCTTTTATTTAGAACACGATTTAAATCACTCGCTCCTGTCCTCAATCTGACAACCTGCGCTTGCATTTGTTTTGATCCAGGAGTGCAATACCTAGTTCAACCACTGGGTGTCAAACTTCCATACTGCACCTTTAAGAAAGCACACGCAAATAGAAATACACTAACAAATTGAGAAAACATCATCAATTTGACAACACACAGAGACTGAAATTCTCATAACACATGCGATTACAGAAACAGATGAAGATTTTTCTAAATTTGTTAGTGTTTTTCTAATTGATTGTGTTTGAACTTGCAGCTCATTTGAGCTCTCTTACCCACCGTATAAAAACTGCACATGGTTACCTCAGTGGAGATGAACTGTATGTTGGTATGTGAAATTAAGGAGGGAACTTGGGATGGTATAACATTGAGACATAATAATCAATCCTGTACTTTTACACTGTGAACAAATTGAAGCTATCCATGTATTCATTCATTCATTCATTCATTTTCTTTTCAGCTTAGTCCCTTTATTAATCTGGGGTCGCCACAGCGGAATGAACTGTCAACTTATCCAGCATATGTTTTACGCAGCGGATGCCCTTCCAGCTGCAACCCATCACTGGGAAACATCCGCACGGACTCACTCACACATATACACTACGGACAATTTTTAGCTTACCCAATTCACCTATAGCGCATGTCTTTGGACTGTGGGGGAAACCAGAGCACCCGGATGAAAACCCACGCCAACATGGGGAGAACATGCAAACTCCACACAGAAACGCCAACTGACCCAGCCGGGGCTTGAACCAGCGACCATCCATGTATTCAGAATAAGGCAAAGGATTTGATTGCTGATGAAGTCTATGTAAACGTAACCACTGTCTACGCAATCAATTTACCAAATGATGAACAAACATTGACATAAAATCTGTGTTTGAAAGGTAAGGGGATATATTTATATTCATATATGTATATCTGTACTGTAAATTAGATTTTTACACTGTTTTAAGATGGAGCGCTTTCTGCTGCAAGCATCAGAGATGTACAGTATCTATTCAAAGCTCACCTGACGTTTCACCTATATGTTGTTGTTTCCTTTTCAAGTTGCTGATATTTTTTTGTCTATATTTATGCTGTAGATGATTTTTCAATCCAGATTCATTTCACCTGCCTCCTTGGAGAAAACACCCCTGGAACAGGGACAGAAACATAGTATAAAACAGTGAGAGCAGAATAAAACATAAGAGAGATGCCATCTCCTCACTCTAAAAGTTGGTGTCAAACTTTTCTCTTCGGTGGGAAACAAGATACTGTATTCACTTGAAACAAACATAAGTTTGCACCCACATCTACTGTAAAAAAGCATATACCATATACATCTAATGTTTATAGACATATTTTATGAAAACATATTGTCTTTGTTTTGCAAAAAACAACCCATCTTTGAATCAAGATCAACTTAACAATTTAATCATCAATTATTTTTCTTGTTGCTGTCCCATTGGTAAATTATTTCATTTTAAATTCCCTTAAAGGAATAGTTCACCCAAAGCTAAAAATTCTGTCACCGTTTACTCACCCTTCACTTGTTCCAAACCTGTTTCAATGTCTTTTTTCTGTTGAACACAAAAGCAAAAACATTGGAAACCTGTAATCATTGACTTCCATAGTATTTTTCCCCTACCATGGAAGACAATAGTAACAGGTTTCTAACATTTTTAAAAAAAATAATAACTAATCCTTTGTGTTCAACAGAAAAGGAAAACTCATAAAGGGATGCAACCACTTAACGGTAAATACATAGTGAGAAAATTTAGATTTTTGGGAACTATCCCTTAAAAAAACAAAGCATAATCCTTTGTTTTATTTATTTATTTATTTATTTATTTATTTATTTATTTATTTATTTATTTATTCATACATATGATAACATTGTCAAAAAAAAATCCCTGTTCGTGCAAATCCATTATACGACAAAAAACGACACGTATACACAGCATCATTTTTAAAAAAGGAATACTACATGCATGTGCATTTAAGCATTCTTCAACACACAAACAGTCCTGTAAACCGTCATTGTTGTTTTGATTGTCAGGTACACATTGACTGAACAAGTAATACACATGTGCAAGACGTCCCCACTTTCGCAAATTTGCATTTTGTACTTAACATGGAGATAATAACTATCATTATCAAAAAACAAGCACTGTGAAAACCATTTTTAGCATTGTCGTGAACAGCTAAAACGCATCTGTTTGTAACTGCCGTCAGGATGTAAACGCGTCCCGCGATTTGGGGAGATTAGATGACGAACAAAGAATCAGTCCTCATAACCAGTGTGCTGGATGCAGAAGAAATAGGCAGGAAAAATTATCTGAGTGCCATTGGCAAGAGCTAAATCGTGATGGCAAGTGACCAGGTGGGAGTATCTCTGAAATGGCAAGGCTTGCGGCGACAGAGTGTTAGACGCCCAAGGCTCATCAATGCACAAGGGCAGTGAAGGCTATCCCATCTGCTCCAAGCTGACAGAAGGTCTATTGTGGCACAAGTCACACAAAATTTTAATGATGTGGGAAGAATGTGTTATTGGAGGAATGTGTCGCAACATTATACTGAATAAAAAGCTGTGTCTCTACAGAACAATGCCTATGATGACCCTTGTTCACCTTTGAAATCACATACAGTGGAACTGGACTTTGGAGTAGTGGAATTAGGTCGCCTTGGATGGCCGTATAAGTGTGCTGTTTATCTGGGGAAGCGATGGCACCAAAATGGGATATTAATAATATTGCTCTAGGCAATGTTCTACTGGGAAGCACTGTGTTTGGATATTGATATGGACATAAATTTGCTACATTTTACCTACCTAAACACTCTGGCAGACTACATGGATACCCTTTAAAACAATGATGTTTCCTGATGGAAGAGGTCTGTTTCAGCTGGATAACGCACTCTGTCACATGAAGACAGGTAATGATGTTGACATGCCCATTTACTACCATGTTTCCTGTATGTGGCATTCCATTTTGAAGACAGATAGTATGCAGACACAGTAGCTGTTCAACACCAAACAACTTCCCTGCACAAAAGATTTATGGGGCCCCAAAATGTACACTTCGAAAGCTGTACATTTCAAAATCTTTCATTTAGAAGGGCCCTTCAAAGTGGTCGATTTTGGTATGACAATTCAATATGGCGGCCATAAGCGTTTTCACATGAAAGTGCACTCCGAAGGACTACAAAGTCCCTCTGAAATCCACCTATCAAAAATAGTGTTATACCAGCATGTCCTCTCACACATGGTCTATGATGTACAAGGTGGTGGACATGGTGTACAATAACACCAGCAGAATGACAATGTCCTTTAACATCATACTGTTTATTGGTTTATATCACACCAATATCCTATCAACTACTATGATCCATCAATCATAGAAGTATATTCCACACATATTAAATAGATTTCTGGATTTAGATTTTAGATTAAAATCCTAAAAACCTTTAACTCATTTAAAAAAAACTTGGTTTCAGTGTTTCCCTTTCAAGCTCACTTCAAATAACTTCAGTGTACATGTAGGTGCTTATATTACTCAATGATTTTCATTCACCTCTAGATCACTCTTGGCAGTAACAATTGTTTAATAATTATTTCGCAATGCATTAAAATTATTTAATTAGTTTATATAGTGAATACTTTGCAACTACACAAACAGTCCATAGTAGTCTATTACTGTATATGTCATTTCATCATTCATTCATTCATTCATTCATTCATTTTCCCTTGGCTTACTCTCTTATTTATCAGGGGTCGCCACAGCGGAATGAACCGGCAACAATTACGACTTATGTTTTACACATCGGATGCCCTTCCAGCCGCAACCCAGTACTGGGAAACACCCATACACTCTCACATTCACACACACACACACACACACACACACACACACACACACACACACACTCATACACTATGGCCAATTTAGTTTACCCAATTCACCTATAGCGCATGTCTTTGGACTGTGGGGGAAACTGGAGCACCTGGAGGAAACCCACGCCAACACGGGGAGAACATGCAAACTCCACACAGAAATGCCAACTGACCAAGCCAGGACTCTAACCAGCGACCTTCTTGCTGTAAGGCGACAGTGCTAACCACTGAGCCACAGTGCCACCGCCATTTCATTATTATTTATTTATTAAAAAAAAAAATATATACACATTAAATTTTTCAGGGCTCCTGCTAGTCTAGTGCCCAGATGGCCAGTGTATTATTCCATGCTGCCACACTTCACACATTGTTCAGGACTGGTTTAAAGGGCATGATGAAAAATTCAAGATGTTGCTCTGGCCTCAAAATTCACCAAATCTTAACCCAACTGAGCATCTGTAGGATGTGCTGAACCAACAGGTTCAATCCACAATGGTGCCACCTCACAACCTACAGAACTAGAAGGATCTGCTATTAATGTCTTGGTGCCCAATACCACAGGACACCTTCAGTCCATGAATCAGTGATTCGGCACAATTTGTGCAGTTTTTAGAGGACAAATAAATTAGTCATAATGTTTTGCCTCGTCTGTGTATATTCATTTAAGTCTCGATATCTCATGCAATCAAGCATCTTTACCTTGCTGCAGGGCTGTTTACTTGATAACATTTCTTTTTTTCGTATTGCAACGCAGGAACACATTTATCCCCAAACCGACACACATCCCTCACCATCACCGCCACATAGGTTTGCTTTTGGTCAAATTGCGTCTTTACACTTTCAAGTCTTGTAAACAAGTTCATTTAGAAAAAAAATGGTTTGGATTTAAACTCTTGAGATGCACTAGCCTTTGCCACTAATTAAAAAACATACTGACTGCTTATTAGGCAAATGAACCAGAGGCTAAATTTAGTGGACTGAGCTGGAAAGAGTAAAATTATAAACCAAACACACTGATTTTACTTGAATACTTAAATAGATCATGTTGAAGATGAAAAAGATTTGAAAAAATGTATTTCATTATTCTGAAATATTAATGAGGTGTTTGATTTAATTAATGATTATTCAGAGAACAAAGAAAGAGCTTTCTGATTCGCTGAACATTTTTATTGCAGCATCTCAACTGACCCCAGAAACCAGCTGTAACAGCAATACATTTACTTTTTTTTTTACCTAGTATTATATGTAAGGGTGTGCGTATGAGTGGGTGTGTGAGTGGGTGGATTATTGAGTGTTGGAAGTACGCCTGCAAGCGTTTTGTCTTCATTTACATACTTCACCTCAACTTGCAGCGGCATTTGCATATTCGAAAACAAATGGGATTTCCAATCAAGTGCTTGATTTCAGGCCAATCAAGACAAAACGTAAAGTGAATATTTGATCGAACGCAACAGTTGATGATACTAGCATGCTAATTTTAAAAAACACACCCCGGAGTTAGAAGTAAATAACTATTTTTGGCCCTACTAAGAAAGAAGTATTCCAAGGTCATTCCGAAAGTGAACCCGAACAAATGCTCTCCTAACATGATTTAAATATTTCTGTAGCTGGAAGGAGACGTCTGCCAGTTTCTGCCTTTCCTTGTGGATCATTGGAGGGGTTTTGGAGCCCCAGCCTGAGCTTCAGTGGCAGGGAACAAGTCGGGATGGCTTCTCTGCGGGCAGCCGATCAAAGCCAAGTAACCAGACTCCAAGAGCTGCATGTGGAGAGATGCTGGATTAGCAGGATTAAGTGGGAACGCACTACTGCTTGGGGAGCCGCTTCCTCCAGGATCTGAACGGGGAAGCCTGAAGTCACCAGGGCCAGCCGAGAGCCAGTGGAACCTGGGCCAGGGCCACCGTCTCTGCGTATTTCATCCTGTAACAGCTCGCTTTGGCATGGAGCATTATAAGTAACGCTTTATCTCAGCTCTCCGGTGCTTATGTTTGGTTTATTTTTTCCCTCCTTCCGGGGAAAAGAGGATTTTATTTCTTTGCTTTCTTTTGTCGTATTTCTGGTCTGTCTCCACTTTTGTTCTTCTCATTCCAGAGACATCCGCTAAGCCATCACAGGGTTCTCAAATTTGGCTGAGACGGATGAGAGGGATGTACAAAACACACTCATGCGCATTAAAAACTGTGAAACATCACTTTTTTTTTCCATTCCACTGAGTCATAATTGCCAGAGGAGTATAGTAGCAAGTCTATGAGGGTGTTTAGAAATGATAATGGCTAGATAATGCCAGTGTTTCTGTGAGGCTGCAAACATTCGGAGAGGAAAGGCTAGAAGCTTAATCTGGACACTTTTAAAATTGACATCACTGGGAGCTATTTAGACTGAAAGTTGGCATTTCGTCTGCTACAAAAGAGAACAGGGTACATACGTAAACTGCTGCAGTTGCTATATAAAGAGTTATTGATTGTTTTTCTTTTGAAAGATGTTATCCTCTCACCCAGAAAAAATATGGTAACACTTAAAGGTGCAGTAGGTGACTTCAGAAACATGTTTTGTTGTGCTGGTTGAAAGTCTCTTCACGTTTCAATAGTAATGATTAAAGTAAATGATCTAAATGTATTTATATGTATTTTTATATTCTGGGTAAGGCATAAAACAAAAAAAAATTCATCTAATTAAATATTGTCAGGCCAAAATTCCCATAATTCTGATAAGTAGCCCAAACTGTCTGTCAATGTAGATTTGTACAACTGCGCATCTCTTTTCATGCAGATCCGCATGCGTGTTCATGTGCACACGAGACACAGCGGTAAAATCAAATGCTGAATCAAAACTTTTTAAAATCCTAAATCAATATTGCAGTTACTTTTGCATGCTGGAGGAAGGATGACACCATGGCTGAAGTGTTTCTTTTAGACAGGTAATGTTATGTTTTAAAACGGTTTTAGTCACGCAAAGCTAATGTAGACTTTGTTGTATTATGAATGGGTTATATGCACAGAAGTGTTGTTCAGCCACTGAAAACTTCTGGCGAACGATTGATGTAACTATTTTCAGTTTCATAAGGTACGTTTTACAGCATCGATAATGTCGATTTTTATTTAGTTTAACAACAAAACATAAGTAAATAGCGATATTCCACCTAGCTGCTTTACTGAGGTGAAGTTGGTTTAATATTCACATCACATTGGTTAAATTTTGAACAATGACAACCTGTGATGGGCTCCCTATATTGTTTACCATGCTACTCTGAATATTCGGTCTGAAATAGCATGACAGTATGGCTTAGTAATAAGTGTAATTCCTCCACCCCGCCGGCCAACCACTAAGCATACAGCATTCGCTTTAGCACAAAGTGTGAGAGAGTGAGACAGCGATCCTTGCATGCATGACATATTGGATATTATGCAAAGTTTTGTTTGCTAACTACATAACTGAAAACGTGCTAGATATAATACAGTTTTTTGTTCAGAATTGTAGTACTATAAAGTTTTCTAACTGGTGAATGACATGAATGACATGGGCTGTCTGCTGTCATCTTTAAGGTGTGCGCGTTTGTGTTTTAGGAGGCATGGCTTTGGAGGGCAGGGGAGGGACTGTGTTTCATAGATATTGTGCTAACCAGTTAGCATTTTGACAGATCACCTACTGCACCTTTAAGGATCAACTCATTAACACTAGTAAATGCAAGGGTTTTTTTTTAAAAGCATTTGTTAATGTACAGATTCGTGTTAATTAATGACGTGTCTGTAGATAATTAAATATGGGAAAGTTTTGCATAATGTTATTGATTAAAAATTCTACATTAAATATACTCATTAGTTTAGCTGATATTTAGAAATGAGATAAAAACAAAACTCCTCACTGTAAGAAGTGATAAGTTACTTAACTTAAGTAAAGCGAGTATGCACATTGCCTTAAAAGCGACCAGTTGACTTTACCTAAAATATGAGTAAACCTGTTGGAACTATTGAGTTAATTTTTATAATTAGAAACATAGTTAATTTGCTTAACAATTGCAAGGCAATGAGTTTACTCCGTTTTTAGAGTAAAGTCAATTGATGGCTTTAAAAGCAATGGGTTTACTCACTTCATTTAATTAAAGTCAACTAATTGCTTTTTACAGTGCTGTTATATTATTCTTATTCATTCACATTGAATTTCAATCCCATCTGCCCCATTAACATTGTCAAATAAGTGCTCAAATTTGATTGGCAGATGGATAGATATCCATTAGATAGCTTAGATATCGATGATAACTTCGATATGATGATAACAAAGACACTGCATACCAATTTTAAAGTTATTTAGATGAACGTTTGGAAACTTACAGATGTTTTCATGTATTTTTTTCCCTGTTACAGTCTACAAATCTATAATATGTTACTGTGACCTTAGATTTAGCATGGCAGATATCAAGTATGATAAAGATTTAACTTTTAATAACCTGCGTAAACAATATGCATTGGTAATTGTTGTTAATGGGCAGCAGGTGTGAAGGTCGCTGGTTCGAGCCTCGGCTGGGTCAGTTGGCATTTCTGTGTGGAGTTTGCATGTTCTCCCCTTGTTCGCGTGGGTTTCCTCAGGGTGCTCCAGTTTCCCCCACAAGTCCAAACACATGCTCTCTAGGTGAATTGGGTAAGCTAAATTGTCCGTAGTGTATGTGTGTGAATGAGAGTGTATGGGTGTTTCCCAGTGATGGGTTGCAGCTGGAAGGGGATCGGCTGTGTAAAACATATGCTGGAAAAGTTGGCTCATTCCGATGTGGCGACCCCAGATTAATAAAGGGACTAAACCGAAAAGAAAATAAACGAATGAATGAATTGTTGTTAATTATCTAATGCATCAACTAAATTTAACAAATAAACCTTACAGTATAGTGTTACAGAGAACATACATGTCTTAAACCGAGGGATAAAGCATTTTGCTACAAACTTTTAGTACCATTAGTGCTGCTTTCTTCGGAGAAAAAACAAGCCTATTCTTAAACACTGCCACTATATGACAGCTTTACAAATATAACACTTGCACTCACCATGAGTGTCATATCAGACAACCATTAGTTTCTTATATATTTCCCTATGGGCCTTTCTCACAATGCAACAGTCAAAACATATAAGAAATGTGGTACCTCAAGGCTGCCCTTGGTCAAGGCACATGCAGCCTGCATATAAGTAGATTTGTTCTGCCCATTAATCTTGACAACATGCCTTTATAGGTCTACAGTACCCTGCTGGGCTGGGCTGTGTTTTGTTTTGCTCACTGTTAGCGATATTAGTGTGACATTGGGTCCCATTCCACCTTCTCCGGCTTATGAATTAAGGAGAAAACTCCCTTTAGAGGCCTTCACCATCACTCATGGAGACAGTGGTACACGACTGTTAATACTCTACTCACAGTGGTTCAACCCTAGCATCGCGACCCGGCTAGTCCTGTGGGACTGCATATGTGATTAATGTAGCATTCTAGGCTGGGAGTTTTCATTTCCCCCCTATCAAGGGAACCAGTCTCTGGGGGCTTAGCGAAACTGTGTTTTCTACTGTTATTCTCAGGTGTACCAATACGCAGGACACCCACAAGGAGAAACAGTATCATCAGTGCAATACCCCAGTGTTGCAGCCATAGAAGCTTGGTACTGAGTTGGGAAGCTACTCATGATTTAAAGCAAGGGTGCTCAAATTTGTTCCTGGAGGGTCTCTGTCCTGCAGAGCTTAGCTACAACCCTGATACAACACATCTGAACCGGCTGTCTTCAGACTTACTACAAACTCCTAAGAAAGTGTGTTAGAGATGGCTGAGGCTAGAATCTGCAGAATGTTGTACCTCCAAGAGTTGGATCAGACAAAACCTAATTTAAAACAATTCAACTGGTCATATATTTAAAGTATTTTGTTTTAATTTTGTCATTTTTTGTCAGCACCGATAGCCTAGTACAACTGTGCTGTAGACGTCCAGAGTTAGAGTCCCAATTCGCGAACCTTTCCCAATCCAGACATAAGGCAAAATGTTTCATGCAAAGGGGCGGCACAGTAGCTTAGTGGTTAGCACTGTCGTCTCACAGCAAAAATATCGCTGGTTCGAGTCCCGGGTTGGATTAGGTGGCATTTCTGTGTGGAGTTTGTATGTTCTCCCTGTGTTCGTGTGGGTTTCCTTTGGGTGCTCCGGTTTCCCCCACAGTCCAAAGACATGCGCTATAGGTGAATTGAACTAAATTGAACAAAATTGGCCGTAGTGTATGAATGTGTGTGTGTGTGTGAGAGAATGCGAGAGTGTATGTGTGTTTCCCAGTACTGGGTTGTGGCTGGAAGGGCATCCGCTGCATTAAAAATATGCTGGAATAGTTGTCGGTTTATTCCGCTGTGGAGACCCCTAATAAATAAGGGACTATGCCGAAAGAAAATTAATGAATAAAAGATTCATGCAAAATGTGTCATATTTACACAGAATTTTTAAAAATAATAACTACTTATTTAAAATGAGCTGAAACAACACAATTCTTGAGATTTTTTGGGGACAACTTAATTGTTTTATGTTCAATCCACTTCAATTTGTTATGTTAACTTAATTGATTTGTGTTGCGACAACATGATTGACTTTTGTTGAACGCTGCAGTTTTTACAGTGTATGATGACCATTCTTTTTTCAGATATGTCAGTTTATTTTTTTTTAAATGTCAGAATATGTACCTCCTAAAATATGCCTAAAACTGCCATATTATTCTTTATAGTATAACTTAAATTAATTTCTAAATGTTGACGGAAATTGTTGGTCGATCTCTTATTCTGATCTCCATTTTATGTGGATAATATGCTTACATATGCAAAACATTATAAATGGAGCTGTATGGTAAGGCAGTTTACATCTTCTTCAACAAACTTTACTCTAACAAAACTTTGCTATATGCATTAGTAATGCTTTGCTTAAGAGTAAAATATGCATGGCGATAAAGTTTACAGTTGAGATAAATGCTGTTACTAATGTTTAATATTGTAATGCTCTTCTGCTGTCTTTTCTATATTTTTGTAGAGTAAACATCATCAAATCTCACAAAACATCCAATATGCTGGAATTAAGCGATTTTATGTTTTGTGTGTGTGTCCGTGATGGCGCACACAAGTATGAAACAAAATCACTTTGGCACAGACGAGGTCAATTCCAATACAATTTCAAAATTTGGGGTGGCAACCGGCTTGGAAATTGAAGCAAAAGACAGTCCAATTTACCGACCATTTCAATTCCATCCCCGTCTCCAGCTGGACGGCTATTCTGAAAGCAGCACTGCCACAGAATGCAGCTCGCTCGAGAGACTCAGGCATGTTTATCACGTAAGACATCTGCCGCACACACACATAGACAAACACTAACCCACCTCAGTGGTGTCTCAGCAGAACAGGCCCTATTATCGGCGCTCTAAAGCTTGGTCATAAGTGCTGGTGATTGTTCACACTGAGGGAGCGAGGCCACAGGAAAAGTGTCATTTACTTCACTCTCAGCGACATGATCGCAGCAGAACTTCCCAATGACAGGGAGGGGAATCATATCCAATATAACCACTCTGGTTCTGATCCCTTAAAGTCACAATGAAATCAAAAGTGAGTCTTCTTCTTTTATATCTTAGGGTGGAATGTTGCAGTGTCTGTTATACATGAAATGATGAGATTCTATGCCTTCATAATCTTTGATTGAAATAACATATACTCTGTCTGCAATCTGCTCACTGATGGTGTATTTACTGGTGTAAGAGCAGGGTCAACCTGTCACTCCACCAATAGCAAACCTCAACCATCCAATCATTTCTCAGTAGACAAAACTATGTTTCATTACATTAGGGAATCAATAACTATTACAACTTCCAATCCATGCCACCGACAACCGATGCCATGTCTGCGATGCTTCATGACATCATTACAAAAAAAGTATAGCACAGGGGTGAACCTGAGTTCTGGAGGGCTGGTGTCTAGCAGAGATTAGTCCCTACACCAATTAGACACACCTGAGCCAGCTTATCAAGCTCTTTCTAGGTATACTAGAAACTTTCAGGCAGGTGTGTTGAAGGAAGTTGGAGCTAAACTATGCAGGAAACCGGCCCTCCACGACCAAGTGTGGACACCCCTGGTCTAGTATATTGACTTTTTTTCACCCATCATCCACAACAGGTCAGATGCACATAATTTCTTCTGTACACAGCTTTTGAAATGGCAAAATGAAAAAAGAGATGTGAGAGATGAAAAAGAGATGAAAAAAGGTGCTGTGTCCATGACATGGAAGTAAGCTTCGTGGACTTATGGCAACAGTACTCTTGTATTGTGTCATTATTGGACTACCATGACAGAATAAAAAGATAAACGTTGGCGATCGATAGCCGAGGCACTTCTGCAGCCTGGTGAGTGAGTACTGGAATTACCATGTAAACTAACACATCACTCATTATGTTTTCATTCAAAATGGGGTGCGGGTAACTTCATGGGGGGGAGGCAAAACTGTCTACTGATTTGTTTACAGACGTAGCTGGGAAACCGCTCCTGAAGCTCAAAAAGTGCCTCTTGCTGGCACAGAATGCATCTATAGTTTTCACTCAGAAAACACACACATGCACACACAGCTTAAGTCAGAATTATTAGCCCTTCTGAATTATTAGCCCCATGTATATTTTTTCCCCAATTTCTGTTTAACGGAAAGAAGATATTTTTAAAAGATTTCTAAAGATAATAGTTTTAAATAACTGATTTCTTTTATATTTGCTATGATGACAGTACAGAATATATTACTAGATATTTTTCAAGATACTAGTATTCAGCTTAAAGTGACATTTAAAGGCTTAACTAGGTTAATTAGGCAAGTTAGGGTAATTAGGCAAATCATTGTTGAAAGAAAATATTATAGGAAATACTGTGAAAAAAATCCTTGTTCTATTAAACATCATTTGAGAAATAATTGAAAAAGAAAAGGAAACAAATCACAGGAGGACTAATAATTTTGACTTTAACTGTATATGATATCCGGGAAACTGCCATCTATGGGACAGAATGCGTGTCGTAGGTGTCAAGCACTTGGTACCCACAACGCGTCAAGATTTTATCTAGTCAAAATCACATAATCTGACACGGTGACTGTCATAATAGACAATAAAAAGAATGCAATCTGAATGAAGCTTAGCACTGATCTATATGTAATGTTCTCTATTATAGATCAGTGCAGACTACACGTCACTTTGCAATCAATCCTTCCGTGATATCTACAACACACATGCTGTCATCAAGAAGCTGCATAAATTATGACTATCTTGGTAATTCTTTATCAAGGGTTGCCCACAGATGGCAGTTTCCCCATATATGTGTGCAATTTTTGAACAAAAGTAGCAGATGAGTTGATTTATTTTATTCCAGCAAGATTGAAGCTGCAGAAACTGTTTCATAGCAATGGCAATCAAAGCAGCCCTGTGCTCAAAATGCCGTTACTTGATGCTAAAATGACAATGAAACTTTTTATTGACAGTCAAAAATCACGCACTCTCATAAATAAATCAATTTATAGGAAACACTGTCTCTACTGTGAATGAGAACATAATGAGAGATTTGCTGCTAATTCCAGTAATCACCAGGCTGCTGAAGCACCTCGGCTATCGATCAACAATGCCTTTTTTAATTCTGTCATGGTAGTCCCTTGATGACATATCATACAGGCTAGTGTACTGTTGCTATAACTCCACCAAGCTTTCTTCCTTTTTATGTTCACCTAGTACAGTTCACTCTCATTCGTTTTGCCATTTTAAAAGGTGCGGAAGAGATTCTGTGCTCCTGTTGGTCAACATTGCCCATGTGAGATGCAATGCTCCGTTCCATATAATCGGAGGTGGGAATTTCAACAGTGAAATGTCCCATTTCTGACCTCAGCATATTTCATAACATTTCATGTTATTGTGCCAATTTTAATTGAATGGAAAATGCTAGCTGTACTTTGAATAATGACGAAAACCAAAAAAGCTAACATCATCTCAGAAGTCTTTATTAGTAGGGTTCCCACTCATTTTTTGTTGTAAACATACTTGAAAGTGTATTTATTTAGCTTTGCGCTAATCTCGATGAATCTAGCCACCGTCTGTGAAGTGATGTCAAACTTTCTCACTGAAGTGATGCTTCATAAACAAATTTCGGAAGAAGCATGATCAGTTTTGATGAGGCTAATTCATTATTGACAATCATTCTATTATCCAATCAGCATAAGACATAAACTCCTATACATGTAAATAGTCAAGGACGTCCAGCCAGTTTTCTCTCGAGTTCAGCATCCCCCCACCACCCCAACTCCACATTCTTTAACCCAATACCTACATAAATGGGAGGGCGTGGGGGCATTCGGGGACCCCCATATCTCTCTCTGTCCTGATAGGGGTAATAACATGAGTTAAGGTGTCTTTCCGAGCTCAGAGCCCCTCCCTGGACAGCACACCAAATACGCATATTCTATCTAGTTAAATATCAGTGAGTGTGAACTTGTAAAGTTGAGGTTCTTTGATCTGCCCCGAGTTCATAGGTCAGTTATCCGATTTCTAGCGGCATTCTAGACATTATTTCCAAATAAGAAGTAAGAAAAGTTCCAATTGCAAATTGTCTGGAATGTAGCATAAGTAAACAGCTAGACCTTCCTTGTTCCTTGTTTAATGTTGCAAACATGGCATTGGTTGCCATGCACTATGACACACTATACAAGATGAAATGACTGAATCTAATATCCCGACACCTATTTGTCATTTATGAATCCCCACAACACTCGAACCCAAGTGTGCCATAATCAGGAAAAAAATAACTTTTAATCTGAACAGGGCTTACGATTCACCTTTAGAAGCTTTAATTTGATGATGGCATAAAGGAACATGGAATCACGGATATTGTCATATAGCCAATAGAAATCAATCTGACGAGATTTAGGTAGAAATCATGTTCATGGATGAAGCAATGAATTCCAGTTTAATTAGCATTGCTCTTTGAACATTTTAATTCACCTTTTTCCCCACTCTAAATATCTGGAATGCTGAACACAAAATTACTCACGCGTGTCACTTTTTCGAGCAAGTTAAATTGTGTGCAATGCAGCACTGTTTTTCATGGTGGAATCAATCATAAAAAGAGGAGGTAGGCTAGATCGATATTAGAATATAATTTAACGCATCCCACAGCTGAACACCTGTCTAATAAAACACATGCAGGATCAGCATCTCTCCTACTCTAGTCCAAGCTGTTTACAATCTCTTAAAAATGCCAATATTGAACCTTGTTTTACTGCTTTTCTTCTTCCCAAAATCTTCTCAGGTCATTTGATTGATCATAACGTTTTTTTGCTTTTTGGCAGATTTTTTTTTTACAGACCCCACAGCAAACTATAATCAATGAGTGGCTTATAGCTACAATGTCTGCATTTATTTAGGGCAGAGTTGTGTTTCCCTACAACATCTGAGAGTAACCGGATATGTGACAACTTTAGCCCTTTTCACATGGGATTAGTATTACCTGATGACCTCTAGTCATTTGTAATAATTACAGAGGTTGTCTGTGAACTTATTCTCATGTGAATTCCACCAAATCACTGGCCATAATTTGTTGAACACCAAGGTCCTGTGATGATATTAGTGCTGTGCGAATTTCTGTGATTTGGCCAGCATTTGGTGCGGTCAAACAGTATATCGGTTTGTTTTTGTGCACATGACTTACCATCCTAGTGAACTGATTCAAGTTAAAAGAAAAAAGTAAATAATATCATTTTCATTTAGTAAATTACAATATATTCTACACAGTTAAAAGAACCATATAAAAAATCTTGTAAACACTAGCTTTGAGTAAAATTACGTACAAAAACGTACATATTTATTTTGTACATTTTAAATAGCCGTTTACATGTATTTTTCTTCAACCATTGGGATATATACATACATGTTCAGATATAATAGCTAAAATTGTATATATGTGTTCATATACACTCACTGGCCACTTTATTAGGTACACCTGTCCAACTGCTCGTTAATGCAAATTTCTAGTAACCCAATCATATGGCAGTAATGCATCTAGGCATGTATACATGGTCAAGACGATCTGCTGCAGTTCAAACAGAGCATCAGAATGGGGAAGAAAGGTGATTTAAGTGACCCTGAATGTGGCTGGTCTGAGTATTTCAGAAACTGCTGATCTACTGGGATTTTCAAGCACAACCATCTCTAGGGTTTATCCAGGGATATCCAGTGAGCGGCAGTTCTGTGCGCGCAAATGCCTTGTTGATGCCAGAGGTCAGAGGAGAATGGCCAGACTGGTTTGAGCTGATAGAAAGGCAATAGTAACTCAAATAACCACTCGTTACAACCGAGGTATGCATAACAGCATCTCTGAATGCACAACACATCCAACCTTGAGGCAGATGGGCTACAGCAGCAGAAGACCACAACGGGTGCCACTCCTGTGTGCAGCTGTTAAATCTGCAGCAACTGCGTGATGCTATCATGTCAATATTGACCAAAATCTCTGAGGAATATTTCCAGTACCTTGTTGAATCTATGCCACGAAGGATTAAGGCAGTTCTGAAGGCAAAAGGGAGTCCAACGCGGTACTGGTAATGTATACCTTATAAAGTGGCTGGTGAGTGTATATGTTGCAAATATGACATACATTTTATATATCTGAAATCCAAATATGAACTTGTTTGTCATGTATGTATTTTGCATATATTGTCATATATCAGATGAGCAATTTAAAAATACTGACACTTACGACACAGGTTTTGTGGTCCAGGCTCACGTATTATCTACAATAATTAATTTTCTTTTATCAGAGAGTATGTATGATTTATTTTAATTAAACAGAGTGCAATTTTTTATTGAATAAATAAAACTGGTTCTTGATTCCCAGCTCTACTAAACAAGCAGATTTGTATTGAGATACCTCCAAAGTGAATTTCCCCAGATGAGAGCAATAGAGAAACTATTTACCCAAACTGTTGTTTTTCACTCCCTCGATCCCAGCTCTTCTTTCCTCCGACTGTCAAATTTGACAAATTTGATTGGTCTAACCTTTAAAGAGTGATTTAAAATCAGACAAGAGCTTTCCAGCGCTCGCCGCTGACAGATCTTGAGGACCATTGCAATTTGTTTGATAATCTTGTCTTCCTCGTTCTTTCCTCCCTCGAATCCGTTTGTGCCCTATTACTCACCTTCATTTGGTATTCAACGCTCTTCCCCTTTTCCCTTAATGCATCCCCTTCTCTCTGTCCCTCGTTTTCATATTACCATCTCTCTAGTCATGTTTTATCCCTTTATTCCTGGCTCTCTTCCCCCTCTCTCTCTCTCCGTAATAACAGGCCTATGGTAAATGCTGCTCCCTTATGCCCTCCCTTGCTCTCTCCCTCTCCCACCAGCCAAATTACCAGTTGGTTACTATAGAGACGTGTTTATAAATGCGCTTTCCTCTTTTTATGATTCCCAATCTCCCCTTTTTCTCTCTCCACCTCCCCTTCTGCTTTCCTCTGCCAGCGTTTCCTGCCCTACAAGGCGCTTATTCTTTTCCCCTTTTTCCTTCACATTCTCTTTCTGCTTTCAATTTCTGGCTCTTATTATCCTCTTTTCTCCATCTCCATACTATTTCGGGTTCATTTTATCATTATTCGGACCGTGTTTTTCATGAGTTGTCATCATCACTCGATTCTCCCCCATAGTTCCCAGCGAGAGCGATCGGTTTCTGTGACACATTTTGATTTGTTGTGCAGCTCTCTCACTCTTTCACTGCGGAGAAGCCCTCGGTCCCACCTCAATTAAACAGCTGCGTCAAATGACTAATAATCCGAGATGTTTACCGCCAAGCTGTATTTCTGTGTCGACGCGGGTCTCTTGGAAAAAAAGAAAAGGCTGAATGTTTGCTCAAGATGTCAGAGGGAGATTACAAATTGAACTGTATATCACTTATCAAATTAGGCTGAGGAGACCTTTTCACTAATCAAGTTAGGAAGGAGGAAATAAAAATGACGAATATAAAAACGCCGCATCCATCAGTCAAACCGATTTGATCTTGAATGCGCATTTCAAATGCAGCGTAATGTGTTCAGAGCAAAAGGGCAAAACAATTTAAAACAGCAAAACATATAAATGTCATGGGAACGCAACGAGCTGCATACAGTCTGCTGCTTCAGTTCTGCCATCATTTCCTTTTAATTTTAAAGATATCACTGACATTACAAGCCATAAGTAACCAGATGAAGGCCAAAGGGATGACCCTTTCACCCAAAGAAAGTTCAACATAGGCTCATTCTGAAAACGTAGCCCTATATACGTTTCTGGAGATCGCGAATTATGTAGCCAGAGGTACGTATGGCTGCATTTCATTTTTATAACGAACACTAAGGGGCGGTATTAAGCCGTTCCTTTTTGCACTTACCAGCTGACCGCTTACCTCTGTATGGACGGCTCTCCCGCTGTAACCAGTTTGTCCCATTTGCTTGCTATGTACGACGGCGGACTTGAGATGCAGAGAGGAGTTGTCCACGATGACGGGGTTCGAGTCTGGCGAAGAATGATTCCAGAAAACAGGTAAGACAAAAACAGAATCCAAAAAATAAAATAAACAAGTAAATAACAGGGTGGGAATGTGGTAAAATCTGAAAACGTGGTAAAAATCAGACGAGGCTTTGCTTTTTCTGAATTGCTTTTGAAAATTGTTGGTTGGGTTTAGGGAAGGAGGAGGGTAGGTCAGTTGATCGGTCAGTCAGTCAGTCAGTAAACAGCGGCCTATGGTGGATTTATGCAAAAACAGCAGGCACGAATGGCACTCACGAGAAACATCTGAGATCTCAAAAAGCGTACACATCGGCCTCTGGTGGATTCGCGAAAACAAAAACTGCAAAAAAAACATACTTCCTGGGATGTATTTCGCAGTCTCCAGAAATGTATATAGAGGTAAGTTTCAGAATGAGCCTGGGTTGGGAAAGTTTTTTACTGAGTTGTCGTTTCTTGAATCTTTAAAGGCCTTTTACATATGACGTCTTTTGCTAGCTCAAGTTCACTATTTCAAAAAGAGACACACGGTTTGCTTGCACAAATAAGAAGCAACTCACTCGCAATGTGCTCAATTTTTCCAGATGTGCAGCGAGTTGAAAACATCTCATCTTTTCAGAATGCCGCAAGCGCACCGCGGGTCATGTGGTATAAACCAACCAATCAGGTTCACACTTTGTTTGAATTTCAGCAATAACGGTACACTGTGGTACTTTTTAATTTCCTTCAAAAATAAAACTTGTATCAGAACTACAGCAAGGGTTTGTCACTAAACTCAGAAACACATTGAAATTAATAAAGGAAGCGGCCGGCCTCGCATTTTCCACATGGTTTTAGATGCAATATGTGTCACTATTCCAATTTGTTATACATTTCCAATCTGGATATCGTTAAAATTGTTTCCAAGACTGACTTATTCGAACAATAATCAATAGGCCTAAAAGAGACATCTGAAAATAATAATATTAATAACAGTGACTACCTCCAAAAAATGTATAACTAATATAGTTCATATGTTTAGCAAAATAGATAGAGACATACATGTAGTTAAACCTTTTAAATGCTGCTAGGTGTAATCGAAAGCTATGTTTACTCAACCCTCCTAATTACTTAACAAGACAGCTAATAGATTCTCTGTCTTTTTGCTAATTGTAGTTAACTACCTAAGAACCAAGTATATTAGTCTTTGATTCATACAAAAGAAGGACATGTTTGTCAGTAAGATTATTAGTTCAAGTGCTGTTAAAAAAAGTCATATCTTAGCAACAGTCTGTAGCACAGGAGCTGATAAACTAGATTTGTCCCATTACACAAGGACATTTAATTTGTGCTAATGGCAGTGTAATTTAGTGCCTAGGCACTTTTTAAAAGTGCATTACTATTAGGTCTTATGACTCAAGCAAAGAAAGTCGATGATGAATTTGTACAAATCAGACCTGTAATATTCAAGGACAAAGTAGGGAACAGGTTAATGGCCGCACCAGATTTAACACCCTTCAACATTATTATTATTTTTTTTAACATGGAAAAATCAATTCAGCCAAGCTCATGCACACTGAGCATGAAGCATTCAGAGCAGCAAGGGTTGCATTGCACAAATGACTTGTCATTAAAGGCCATTCAGGCTAAAAGACAGATTGATTTAAGCTCCATGACGCACTCTATTGCTGAAATGTGTTCTGGCGGTTGTAATTGCTGTTATTTACTTTGTGCAGCAAGGCACCTACAATTCAAGTTAAATTGTTTTTCGGACATTATGCAATCAGCCAACTTTTTAAAGCGATACACCTGATTCCTAAAGCATACCTTCTTTTAAAAAAGTAGAAATGGACATTTTATTTCTATGTATGTATAATAATTTGTAATAATTCCGTAATTCATACTGTTGTTTAATTTTAGATGCATACAATTGAAACCCTGCGCAATTCCAGGGAAAAATTAGCATTTTTGTTCCATTTTCTGCACCACTAGTGCAAATAAACTTCAAAAATGTATACATTTTCAATACCATTTTCTAAATGAAGACCTTGTTTCACAAAATTGTAACAACTAGGTGGTATTCTTTATCAGCTGAAAAGTCAAAATATCAGCTGGTATTGCTCTATTGCACACAGATGAGGTTTGACTGCAAGGAGATGACATTTTCGACATATATCTGGCAATGTAGTTCCTATGATGAGGAAAAATCGTAAACATTTTGTTCTTTTTACGGTTGCCACTTGTGACATTGTTACGCCATAACATTTCAAACCATAAAACATTGCTACTTAAAATAAACTATTATCAGAAATAAAGTGTGGATTTTTTTTAATGTAGGATTTCTACAAAATTATAGATTTTTCATACTAGCATGTTACACTATTATTACAATACGTTGTAATTTTTGCTTACTATGTACAGTAAATAGCTAAAACCAAAACAGCATTATATATAAAGCTATTTAAAACTATATAAGTATCTATATAAAAAAAAGTTAAATCATGATGTTCTTTTCAGCGTGTGCATATTTCTGCACAGAACATTGCACTAAAACTGTCCCGCAATTCAGTGAGATTGGAAGGCCAGTTATGTCTGATTCTCAAACAAATGACTCTTGATAGTGAAGCATGCAGCCTGAACAGTGAATCATATTCTGAACAGAACTATTTGGGGTTGATTATTTTGATTTAAAGCATACAGCACATCCAGAGAAGCTGATTCCTGAGCAAAACACTCATTTTAGTGAACAAAAGAAACAGTATTAATCTGAATAACTTAAGCAAGTTATTAGTTTTAGAATGTTTTAGAATGTAAAGCTCATATAAAAAAAAAAACCCATTTACCATAACTTTTAAACCCATTTACCATAACTGGGATTAGATTTTAGGAAATTTATTTTATTAAAAATAGAATTGCATATTTATCTTCTAAATGTTTTAACCAATATATTGACTGATTCAATGTAGAATTAAATATATATGCCTGAAAGTGACTGTAATGTAGTTCGTTGTTGTTGTGGGAAGAAGACGGTCGGCGATTCAGGTAAATAAATTTCTTTAATTTTTTTTATTCTGCACACCACTAGTGTCTGTGTGTGCTTGCCCAAACCCACCAACTGCTCCTTCTCCTCTCCTTAAGAAGGGTGTCTCTCCGGCCCAATCACTAGAACAAACAGGTGTTATTCATTGTTTCTGATTGACCCGCAGACTAGCCGCCGGGCTCCGATCATGCTCTCCCCCCTAATCCTCTCCACAGTGACTTTTGGTAACTTTATGTATCTGTGCTAGTTCAAGCTGGTTCAGATTGTTCTGTAAAATTTGGTGAATTGGCGTACTCAGTCAGGTTCAAACGAATGATACACAAACTGGATGTTTGCCGAGGCTGTTAAAAGAAATAATGCTGTAAATAATGAACAATTTGCTTCCCAAGAGTCATTAAAGCAATAGTTCACCCCAAATATCATTCTCAAGTGGTTCTAAATCTTTATGATTATATTTTTCTGTTGAACAGAAAAAAATGTTAGAAAGTGGTAGCCATTGACATCCATAGTATAAAAAAATATGCTATGGACGTCAATGGCTACAAGTTTCCAACATTTTTTAAAAAATATCTTCTTTTCTTTCTTCCTCAAATTTAATAGTATCTTTTATTGAGCTGTTAACTAACCAAAAACTTTGTTAAAGCAATCGTCAAACGTTTTATGATTCCAAGTAACAACCCATGCCGTCTTTCCCTCGAAACCTGTTTGACGGCCTTGTTGTCGTCTTCAGTCACAGCCTGTCTTGCATCAATTTCGCAGCCCACTTTTCATTGTCCCAATCTGCATGCAGCAGAGGGAGGAAAAACGATTTGGACGGCGAGCTAAACACATTCACACACCTTCTGTCATCCTTCTGTTCCTCTCGTGGGGTGTCGTTCTCCATGTCTTGTTACCCGGGTGTGCAGAGCCAGAGACGCCAGCACTCATGTGTGATGTCATCGACACAGGGGAAAGAGATGATGGGACACAGATGCGTGACATTGAAGATGTAAAGCTAGTTACCGCCTGCTGTGTTCCTCAGCCAGTTAACAGTCAAGAGCGTCACGTAGGGCCAAAGATTTCTGTTAAAGCTTTACCTGAGATCAGAATTCATACAAGCACTTCTTGGATAAGCGGCAGAAGGTGGAATACGGCAAATGGGAAAATTCAATTCTCTTCCACAAACTGTTCTTTTGGAGAGTTTGGTACTGGTTCAAATAATTGATGCACCAGTTTGTTTCAGTTATCATGCAATGACCCCAAAAAGAGCACCCAATAATGACATAAGATGTGTATGTTAATGTCAAAGATTTATAAACTAATCTTAATTGAAGGATTAGTTCACCCAAAATATTTATTACTCACCATCATGTCATTCCAATGCCCTGAGACCTTTGTTCGTTTTCAGAACACAAATTAAGATATCTTAGATGTAATTTAAGATCTCTCTCATCTTACATAGACAGCAATGGTCCTGAGACATTCAAATGTAATCATACAAAGCTCCAAGAACACTTTGTGCAGCAAAAACTGTAAAAAAAAACCCTGTAAACATGACCCTGTTC
>CAIGQW010054307.1:5058290-5076924 GCA_903798125.1 Danio choprae
ATCACTATATATATATATATATATATATATATATATGTATTGAAGATATATTATCTCCCAGAGTAAGCATCTAGGTTTAGAGTGAATAAACATGAGGCTGAACTTGTGATAAACATGGTCAAAGAGGGTTTATGGGAAAATATATGTTTACATTTTCTGTGAGCTGTCTACAGTTCTTTTTTTCCCCAGGGATAAAGAAAAAAGTTATCTACAGAGCAAACAGAGTGTGTTGTTGACTGTAAAGCACCCAGTGTCAAACCTTAAGGTTGGTTTAATTTTCTATGCCATATATGTTTTGTTCCCTACAGATTATTGATTTGTCCAACATCCTTATGTGTACAAAAACCTTGACTGGACTCTAAATTGAAAGTTTTTAAAGATTTCTTTCCAAAATGAAAATTCACTTATGATTTGTTTACCCTCGTGTCTTTAAAAAACTTTAAAACTTTTGCTCAACACAAATGAAGATTTGTTTTAATACAAACGTTGAGACTTTAAAATGTTCATAAAGCGATCAATGTTTATATGTGAATAAAAAGGCTCAATTAAATGTCTTCAGCATATAAAGTCATTGTGTCTCTTCAAAAGACTTGGGTTAAACTTGGATTGAAATTTTGAAGTGCTGGAGTTTTTGTCAGTGAAGTTTCATTGGAGCTACAGAATAGCTTATATTTCATTAAAAATAACTTTGTGTTCAGAAGATGAAAGTCTTATGGATATGGAATGGCATGAGGGTGAGAAAATTATAGCAGAATTTATATTTTAAACTAGCTTTAAAAAAAAAAAAAAAAAAAGTAAATAAAAAAAATAAATAATAATAATAATATATATATATACAGTATGTTACATAATGTCATTACACTATTACTTTTAATCAGTGGTTAACTGTCAAGCAAAAAATGGTCAGTGTTACATTTCTTACAGCAAACAAATTAAGCAAAATTAAAAAAAGTTGTTCTACATTTATTTATTTAAAACAAATGCTTTGCTTAATAAACTAGAGCCAAAACTGCCCCCCAAAAAGGTCTCAAAAAACTAATACACTCTTTAAAAATACTTGCTGTCTTAATTTTTTTTAGTTAAATCAAATGAACGTTTCTAGTCATCTCAACTTACATCAAACTGACTAAACATATTGAGTTAAACTTTGTATAACTTAAAAAAAATTAATTGAACCTGATTAACTTATTAAAATAAATTAAAACAGCATAAAAAATATTGGTTGTCTTCAGGGTGCGAATTATACATTGACGATCGGAGGGGTCAACTTTTTCAGTAATGCTAGTTTATGTAATACATGCTTCAGTGAATCAAATGTATGTATTTATTTAAATTAGTTTTTAGTGTTTTGTGGGATATTTAGTTTTTTTTCTGACCTACAGTATCCGATTAGCTACTTCTGAGGTTACTTTAAGTCAAACTATGCATCTAATTTGACTTTACTTTTAGGCTATATGTAGAAACAAACAGCTATTGTACGAGAACACAGTCTTGTGAACAGTTACGTTGCTTATCGGTGCTCTAGATCTGCCAGTTTCAGACTGTTGAATGAGTTTTTTCTCGCAGACTGATTTGTGCGATTATGCATTCACAGTGATATGGACCATTATAAGGGTGGTCAAATGTACATTCATATTAATAATTTGATTGCTTATATTAATGCTTATATTAATTTTAATTATTAACATTATTATTTAAAATACAAAGCAGAGCAAATTATTACTCAGAATTAAAGAGCTGACCCTCCATATATGCTGTTTTGATGTCCTTCAGGGGGGATCAAGTGTTAATTAGTTGGGTCAATCCACCCCAAACCCCCCTGTAATTCGCACCCAGGTTGTTTTAAAAAATTTTATAGTGCTCAAATGAATACATTTTTGTTTAATAGCTACACTATTTCCACAAACATTGTTATGGCATTGTGCTTCAGAATAAAAAAAAATACTAATTCCGGTTTAAAAGCTCAAATGCAATTAACAGTGAAACACTATAATAATGCCCAGCATGATGTTATCTATGCATCTCACTTCTGCTTCTTCTATTTCCCATCATGCTTTTGAAATCTGCTGGTTATTTCATCCCCCATGCTCCCTGAGCCATATCTCCGGAAATAAATAATAAACATATTTAATTAAAATGAAAATGTGCCTTGTTTCCTCTTTAATCCTAATGTATTCTCTGTAATTGTGCTTCCATTTGCTTTGCAGTGGCATGCATAAATATGTTATTGTGCT
The DNA here is from genome assembly GCA_903798125.1 of Danio choprae. NCBI lineage: Eukaryota > Metazoa > Chordata > Actinopteri > Cypriniformes > Danionidae > Danio > Danio choprae. Next base: position 5,060,525 of record CAIGQW010054307.1, read on the forward strand.
GAAGCTATCAAGCATTTAACAAAAGCCAATCTTAATACACCGATTTCGACTTCACCTGAGCAAACAGTATTTACTCGCAAACAATCAACGCAAGCCGATCTGCCTTTGTTCTGCAAATATAACGCGGAAATTACCTTTCATGCAGTGTGTAATGTAGCTGTTTATGAATTTAAAAGGTCTGCAAAGTTTCAAAGATCAAAGTGCACAATAATTGAGTTAAATGGAGTCCCCCAATAGAAAGAGTTTTTTAATTGCCTGAAAAAAGGAGTTAGGTCTAGTCTTAGTGTGTTGACATCAATGTACTAAACCCAAAATAATTCCTACTGAAAGGCATGACAGACTAGTAGTTGATGTCAATTTGTAGGGAAATTCAGAGACCTGTGCTGAAGTTTGCCTTTTAGGTTAAGAAGGGTTTTCTGTCAAATGCTGAAATCTGCTTCTCATTTATTGTAGAGATTTTTTTATAGTGTTACAGTACGTAGATTTCTTCAACACATGCAGGCTCATTCTGCAAACGTAGCCCTGTATACATTTCTGGAGGTCACGAGTTATGTAGCCAGAGCTAAGTATGGCTGCATTTCATCTTTAAAATGAACGCTACGGGGAGGTATGATGCCGTTCCTTTTCTCACTTACCAGCTGACCGATTACCTCCGTAATGGTGGCTTTCCGGCTGTTACCAGTTTGTCCGGTAGCTTAGCATGTATGTCAGTGGACTTGAGATGCAGAGCATTTCTTGTGGTGTTCCACAGGGTTCTATATTGAGACCTCTTGTTTTTGCTTTTTATATGCTTTATCTTGGTCTTATTATTCAGTACAAGAATGATACAATTGGTGCTTGGGTAACAATTTAATTTCAGGTACAAGTCTTGCTGTTAACTATGACTACTCTTAATTCGCTGTGTGTTAACAGTTATTAAGGTAGTAGTTGGGGTCAGGAATTGGGTAGGGTTAGGGATGTAGATTAAGATCATGGAGAATATGTACTGTATAAGAACTAATAAAAAGCCAATATCGTAATAACAGGCAGGTAATAAATAGATTTCTTATGGTGTTCCACATAGTTCTATTTTAGGACCTCTTGTTTTTGGCTTTTATATGCTTTATCTTGGTCTAATTTTCCAGCACAAGAATGATAAAATTGACACTTGGGTCATAATTTATTGTCAGGTACAATTCTTGTTATTAACTATGACTTTTAACTGAATAAACTTCTAATTCGCTGCATGTTAACAGTTAATATGCACTTTTTAAGAACTAATAAAAAGCCAATATCTTCATAATAGGCAGGTAATAAGACACTAGTTCCTAAACTTGTGTTACTGAATTTATTGTTTGTATCACTGCTTTAAATAATGCACTTATCTTTGCCAAATAAGAATCTCTCAAAATACTGTAACATTATAGGATGGCTTTACAATGATTTTTGGTATTTCAACAAAATATTATTCTTAAGTCTTTTATCCCAACTGTTGCGCACAAATTCCCCAGTCAAATTAGTCAATTAAGATTTCTTTTCAAATCCAAACTGGACTCTGACACCAATTATGAAGACATAATACAATCCGCGAAAGCTGTGAGTTTTATAACGAACACTGATAATCATTTTCAAGCGCTTCTCTAAATGAACAGACTTGAGCTTTACCCGTTTATCTTTCCCGTCCCCACGTTCTATCTGTTCCTCATTAATGTCTGTGGTGACAGGATGTGTATTGTGATGCTTTATGTCCTTTGTTTCCTTTTGTCCCCGTCTGTTTGGTAATTACAGGGAAACAGTCATTTTCTATTGGGCGATGATGCTAATCGCTCTCTTTCTATAGTAATTACAAGTTCAAAGTGTAGCTGCGTCTTTCAGTGTCTTTGGTCCTGACGTCCAATCCTTCAAACAACCTTTATTAAAACTTTAACCATACATGGCGCAAAGTTAGCAAAGGCGAGTGTTGATTTTCAAATTATTCACTATGTGAGAATGGCAGAAAGCTTGTGCAGGGGATTGACAATAGAGTAAGCAGTTACAGTGACAAAAATATTATAAATTCTCACTTTATAGCCAATCAGTGAGAGGTGAAGCCGGCGACATCTGTCAAAATCTGCTGGAGATTCAGGTGGATTTAGAGCATATATTACGTCATTTTAAGTTTAATTCAGAGAGGTACATGCTTAAATGTGTTGAATACTTGCATTAAAGCTATGTTAAAATGTGTATTAAACCAACACAATCTCACAGCAATTCGTAACTTTGATTTAGTGGCTTATTCGTATGATTTCATATGATCTCATTCGTATAATTTACTGCGATTTGCTAATCCCCCAATAACAGTTGGGTTTAGGGGCGGGGTTGGGTGCCACATCTCCATTTAAGATCGTACATTTTTGTACGACTGAACTTGTATGAATTCGTACGAATTAGCCACTAAAACAACACAACGTAAAATAGTTACGTTTCCTCGTGAGATCAGGCTGATTAAACTCATACTGTATACATGTTTTGGGCAAATTTCATTTTCTTTTTACTTTCTTGGTTTCTCATATACACACACAAAATAGGACGTGATCATTTTGCAATTAGTAGTTTTATACACAGTAAAAATGTCAATAAATTAACAGTTTTCTGTATTTTGTAATTCATGTTTATTTGTTTTTTTCATTTTCTCCAACAAACATTGACACTGAAGGCCTCACGGTGGCGCAGTGGGTAGCACGATCGCCTCACAGCAAGAAGGTCGCCGGTTCAAGCCTCGGCTGGGTCAGTTGGCATTTCTGTGTGGAGTTTGCTTGTTCTCCCTGTGTTGGCGTGGGTTTTCTCCGGGTGCTCCGGTTTCCCCCACAAGTCTAAAGACATGCGGTGAATTGGGTAAGCTAAATTGTCCGTAGTGTATGAGTGTGAATGAGTGTATGGATGTTTCCCAGTGATGGGTTGCAGCTGGAAGGGCATCCGCTGCATAAAACATATGCTGGATAAGTTGGCGGTTCATTCCGCTGTGGTGACCCCAGATTAATAAAGGGACTAAGCCGAAAAGAAAATGAATGAATGAATATTGTCTGGGTCGGTGTTGTAAATTATTTGATACAAAAACTTGGTAATAAACTGTCAGTGCTTTTTCTGTTATTTCCCTGACTTAATTCTCTCTATGTTATATCTACTATTATATATAATCATATAATGTTGAATTTTTTAACTTAAAAATTTGACAGAGCAGAGATCCAGATCCCATAATGCAATTAATAATCATAAATAAACAATGAAATGTCGTTGAATTAATGTGATGGTGTCATTTGCAATGCCTCATGGGATTGTAGTTTTTACAATTGTCAAGAACACATTCTACCTTGATTCTTTTGTCTGATTGTTATATACTTCTTTACTTCAAATCAAAGTTGTTATTATTTTGATATTTTAGTTCATGGCTTGTAATGCTTAAAAATTTTTTCTTAAAAAATCCAACCCAGGCTCATTCTGAAAACGTACTGCTATATTCATTCATTATATTCATTGTTTTCACAAATCCACCAGAGGATGCTGTCTACGCTTTTTGAGATCTCAAATTTTTCTCGCGAGTGCCATTCACGACCTGCTGTTCTTATGTAAATCCACCAGAGGCCACTGTCCACTGACTGACTGACTGACTGACTGACTGACAGATCGACTGACCCACTCTCGTCCTTACCTTAACCCAACCAATAGTTTTAAAAATCACTGACTGACCAGTGCCCACCCACTTCCCTAAACCCAACCGACAGTTTTAAAAAGCAGTCCAGAAAAAGAAAGCCCTCGCCTGATTTTTACCATGTTTTCAGATTTTATAACATGCTCACCCTGTTATTTACTTGTTTATTTTATTTTTTGGATTCTGTTTCTGTCTTACCCGCTTTCTGGACCCGCTCTTCGCTGGACTCGAACCCTGTCGTCGTGGTCAACTCCTCTCTGCGTCTCAAGTCCGCCAACATACATGGCCAGCCACTGGGCAAACAGTGGGGTAACAGTGGGAAAGCCATCCATACGGAGATAAGCGGTCAGCTGGTAAACACAAAAAGGAAAGGCGTCATATTTGTTTTAAAGATGAAATGCAGACATATGTACTTCTGGCTACATAATTCACAATCTCCAGGCTACGTTTTCAGAATGAGGCCACTATGGGTAAAATGCATGGTAAAAATGCTTTCGGAAAAAATAGAGCCGGCTCTAATGATCTCTATAGACAAACATGTAAACATTTTAATCACATTACTGCTGCTCTGACCAAACTGTGCTTGTGCTTGAGTGAACACAGATGCCATGTTCAACTTCCTGAATGAACTCTGGGACAGTATGAAATATTACTATGAATCGCTAAACTCTGTCAAAACAACTCTGCTCTATCTTTATCCAGAGACGGCATAAAAAAAGCGACAGAGCGAAAGCAGTTACAGGAGAATTGTGATATTCATCATGGCTCCAGTGTTTAACGTTGCAGTCTGTGTGTGAGTGTTTAGCTTTTAGGCGCTGTATCAAATTGATAGTATTGAACGAAACTCTGCTACACCGCCTCAGAAAATGCATTCGTGTCTATTACTTGCTGCAGTTGGATTGCTTTCATATTTCCACCCTGGAGACAGTTTAGCTGCACATTCCTGTCATAGTTGTAAAATGAAAGATCAGGCTTCATAGAGCCAATATAATCAATGCAATTGTCATTTTAGCAGTTAAAATCTTTTGTTTTATTTTAAACAAATATGTTTTTGTGGTCTTAATTCAAGGTTTGAAGTCTGATAATAGTAATAGCCCTGCTTTAAGAACTTGTAATGAAACTGAAAGATCAATGAAAACAAAACAGTAAAACATTCAAGCATATCTTTGGCCTTTTAGACATAACAAAATTTACAGAAGCAGTGATATGTGATACTTTCAAAGGCTGCTTCTTTAACTTTTTTATATTTGGTCTACTTACCTTATAAAAAGCCTGACCTTCTGGTGGTTTATGTTTATTAAAGTTATGAAATCAGTTTGAATGAAATATAAAATCCTTTTTTCTCTCTTGTTCTCCTTTTAGGTCTGCTGGGAAATGATCGAGTGTCTTGGGAGTCTGAGACAATACAAGGGCATCAGATGCTCCAGCTCTCCTTGTCTTATCGTTTGTCTTTTCAAACATGAGACTTTGAGAGCCGGTATAAGGTGAGCATCATTATATTTCAGGAAACAAAGAGTTGCATTTGTTCCTTAGATATGGTGCATTATGAAAAGCAAGCATGTTTAAATATGGCTCCTGGTCTGACTATATATGTATCGCACCTGAGACCAGTCAAGTGTGATGCAGGCAGGCTCCTGGATCACTAAGAGCAATAGCATTAGCAATGCCAAGGTCGTGGGTTCAATTCCCAGGGAACAGATTCTGATGAAAATGCACCTGCAATGAGCTGTAAGTTGTTTCAAGTTGCTGACTTGAGCTGAATAATGACACTGTTGTCTTTTTAAGAGATGCCAGCAAAACTTTAATTTGCCTAGTATTCGATGAAGTTTGCATCACTGTTGTAACACTCTAGATCTTCTTAGGATTCATATCTTAATGGTTCTGGCATGAGAGGCATAACAGGGATGCTAAAGACTGCAGTCTCTAGCATCAAGGAGCGCATTAAGGGAGTGAGATTTGCCTGCACAGCTACTAGCTGGCCTTGGTTACACTCTCCTGCATGAACCTCACTCCCACCTGGGTCATGGCACCAAAGTAACCCATTCACTAGTACTTACTGCTGCTCTGAGTGGGATTCAAGCCATTGTTTCAAACATGGGAGGTGGCTAAATCGACAAGGATGTTAAAGACCCCCATTTGGGTAATGCTGCCAATGTAGCCCCTCCAGATCCACACAGTATCGCTCCAAGCAAAATTCAAGCTAGTGGGAGGTGAATTCAAGCTAATAGGAGGTGATGCATAGAACAGTGATGCTAAAGGCTCTCATCTGATACATGGCACCAATGCATCCCCTCCAAGCCTGAACAGGATTCAAGCTAGTTTTATCCAACATGGGTGGCAGGCACACAAACAGGATTGCTAAAGAATCTTATCTGGGTCACCAATGCATTCCTTCTGGTTCTGCAAAGCACCACTTCAAACAGGATTCAAAACATTGTTTCCAGCATGGGAGGTAGACATACAAAAGCGACTCTAAAGACTCTCATCTGGGTCACGGCACCAATGCATCTACTCCATATCTGAACACCACCACTCCAAGCAGGATTCAAGCTATTTTTTCAACATGGGTGGTAGGCACACAAACTAGATTCCTAAAGAACTTCACCTGGGCCACGGCACCAATGCACTACCTCTGGATCTGACACCACCACTGCAAGCAGGATTCAAGCTGGTTTTACCAATATGAGAAGTAGGCACACAAACAGGATTGCTAAAGAACCTCACATGGGTCACGGCACCAATGCTTTCCCTCTAAATCTCCATACCACAGCTTGAAGCAGGATTCAAAACAATGTTTCCAGCATGGGAGGTAGGCACACAAAAGGGATGGCAGAGACTCTCATCTGGGTCATGGCACCAATCCATCTCCTCTGAGTCTGAACACCACCAGTCCAAGCAGGATTCAAGCTAGTTTTTCCAATATGAAAGGTAGGCACACAAACAGGGTCACGGCACCAGTGATGAGCCTATTTTTTTCTAATGAGTGATAATCAATGGTGATGTAAAATGGTCAGAAAACCTGTTTGAAATAACTTTTTGCCAATTTTCATTTGAACAATGAATTCAGGAAACACCAACACATTGAATTATATTGAGAACTTGCAACCTTATATTGAAAATTATGATTTTGGGAAACTTGCCGTCAAATAAAGCTGTAGTTGTGTAATACGACCATGATTATCTCTTTGACTGATTGCTTTGCTCCTGTTTTGAAACTCACTTTGGATAAAAGCAAAAATGTACATTTCACAGTGTAATGCATCAATTTTGGGGATGTTAAAATCTCTCAACTGGGTTATCGCACCAATGTTGGGCCTATTTCTTCTAATGAGTGATGACCAATGGTGATGGAAAATGGTCAGAAAACCTGCTTGAAAGAAATATTTGCAAATTAGCATTGGAACAATGTTGGAAACACCAAATCATTAAATCATACTGGAAATGGTAGAACTTGTGACCTTAAATTGATAATGGTGGTTTTGGGAAAACAAATACTTGTTGTCAAATAAATCTGTAGTTGTGTAATACGGCTATCAATAGGTATTTGATTGATTGCTTTGCTCCTGTTTTGAAACTCACTTTAGATAAAACATTTCACACTGTAAAGCATAAATTTCACATGATACCTTTTATAAAGGTCCAAGACGCCAAGGGTCTTCATTGGTATCCAGGACCTCTATCATGGTGCATCATGTGAACATCTGCGCTGGTGCCGCTTTGCTCCACCCCTTCCCTTCAGCCCAGGGCGATGCATCTGCGAGATCGAGAATCCCCCATCGCCTCGTTATCTGGCACTCAGCATCTCTGTGATTTACTCACCTGCGCTGATGTATAACGCGCACACACACACACACACACACACACACACACACACACACACACACACTACAGCGGGAGGAGATGCTGGAAAATGTAAGAAGCTGACAGCAGAGCTTTCAGATGGAATTGTTTATGGAGATGGAGTATGTGAAAGAGAGAGAGAGAGAGAGAGAGATGATAATGACCAGATGTCAGATTGAAATCTAATACACTTAATGTGTTGAAGCTCCATGCTGAGCTGTGCTTGTAGCTCACACTGTGGAATTAGAGATTTGACACACATTTGCAAGCGATGCGAGACGTCTACATCGCAGTGATATGTAAGATGTGAGAGTATGTAATGGAGTGGGAATACATCAGGATGCACTCTGCAGGCTTATGAGGTATTAAAACCCTGTTCTGTTTGACTGTCCGGTGTCAAAATCAAGTTAGAGTTACATCTGTGTTTTATTTGAGCGAAGCAGTTTAGTAAAATCAATGAAAATCAGCAGTCATGCATGATTTATTAAAAGAAGAAATGTCAGTGCTGTAGAGAAACCTAAATACTGGATCAACAGACCAAGAAACAAACAAAACAGCAAAACAGCATGCACAATAAATCATACAAAAAAAATTAATCACACATTTTTATGGTAGAATCTATAATACTATACTCATAAGTACTGAAAAATATAAAGTCATCAGTACAACAATATAGCATACAGTAGTCTTTAAAAGCTTAATCTTAGTAAGAATGTGTCATGTATTATTATTTATTTAATAAGATAATAATACTTTGATTGGGGCTACACGGTAGCGCAGTGGGTAGCACTATTGCCTCACAGCAAGAAGGTCGCTGGTTCGAGCCTCAGCTGGGTCAGTTGGCATTTCTGTGTTTGCATGTTCTCCCCGTGTTGGCGTGGGTTTCCTCCAGGTGCTCCGGTTTCCCCCACAAGTCCAAAGACATGCGGTACAGGTGAATTGGGAAGGCAAAATTGTCCGTAGTGTATGTGTGTAGATGTTTCCCAGTAATGGGTTGCAGCTGGAAGGGCATATGCTGGATAAGTTGGCGGTTTATTCCGCTGTGGCGACCCCAGATTAATAAAGGGACTAAGCCGAAAAGAAAATGAATGAATGAATAATACTTTTATTAAGAAGGAATGCATTACAGTAACATGGACTAATATAAATGAATTACTGCATAGACCATGGGTTGAATAACTAATGTATGACTCATGAAGAGATTTCCATTAAGAATTACCACATCACCAGCTTAGAGTCTCTCTTAAATGTAGAAAATTTGCCCAAATTAAATTTGCGGTTAATTTACTCACCCTCAGATCAACTACTGCATATTGGTTACTTTTTATTTCTTCAGCACCAAATTAAAGAAGACATTTTAGCTGTCAACAGGTAACAGTGGTAAGTACAGTATTCGTTCATTCATTTTCCTTTTGGCTTAGTCCCTTTATTAATCAGGGGTCGCCACAGCAGAATAAACCACCAACTTATCCAGCATATGTTTTATGTGGCAAATGCCTTTCCAGCTGCAACCCAGTACTGGGAAACACCCATACACTCTTGCATGCACACACACACACACTACGGCCAGTTTAGCTTATTCAATATATCTATAGCACATGTCTTTGGACTGTGGGAGAAACAGGAGCACCCAGAGGAAACCCACACATACACAGTGAAACCATGCAAACTCCACACAGAAGCGCCAACTGACACAGCCGGGTCTCGAACCAGTGACCTTCTTGCTGTGAGGAGACAGTGCTACCCACTGAGCCACAGTGCCACCAAGTACAGTATTATGAATTGCTATTAATTAATTATTAATTCCTAATCTACATATATTAACAGATTTTGTCAATGAATGTGTTAATAACCATACTGCTTTATAAAATAATTAACTAAAGATTTGCAAATAATTATATTTATGTTAAAACATTATTTGATGAAGGATATGATTGTTATAACTCAGAATATGAAAAAGTTTCTGCAGTACTTATAAATAAATGGATTATTTATGTTTGTTAAGAGTCATACATTAACTTCTGATCATCTATGCATTATTCAATCATGCATATATGCTTATTACTGTACCTGTACTGTAAAGTGTAACAGTAACAGTGTAAAGGTAACAAAAGTGACTGATTATACATTTACAATATTACATAGCAATAAAAAAAAAAAAACTGAACTTACAACAAATCCTGAAAAACAATGTAATGATTTCCACATTTTTTTAAGCAGGACTGTTTTCAACACTGAAAATAATAAGAAATGTTCTTATGACACTAATAATTGTTTTCCAGTAGTGGGTTGCAGCTGGAAGGGCATCTGCTGTGTAAAACATATGCTGGATACGTTGCCAGTTCATTCTGCTTTGGTGACCCCTGATGAATAAAGGGACTAAGCCGAAGGAAAATAAATGAATGAATTATATTATATTATATTATATTATATTATATTATATTATATTATATTATATTATATTATATTATATTATAAAAGCAGATTTTAATATAGAAAAATATAGTACAAAGTATATATCTCCGTAAGTGTGTTTATTTTATATCACTCAAATGTACATAAACAACAACTCAAAATAAATTCCTCTCCAAATTATATGAAAGGGTTCATTTCAGCTCCACATTTAGTCTATTATTACAAGTAAACCACGCGAGTTGGCTGGTGTCTCTATTTTGTGAAGGGGAAAAAAGGGGGAGCTGGAATTGAAGTTAAGCCTGGAAGCCTTTCTGAAGTATGACTTTGCCCTCTCTATCAATGATTACACTCACAATAGCCGGAGATCTCCTCCACTGAACCCTTGCTTCGTTCTTAAAGCCACTCCATGTCTCTGTTATCTCTGGGCTTAGCGAACTCATCCGTGTAAGCATGTAGCCCATCAAACGCCACACACCTCCCCTTTTTGACACAGGCACAGAGACACACACCCCCCACCCAAGCGGCGCCGGTCTCGGAGGACACCCGTCTGGCAGGTTTCTCCAAGAGCCACGCTCTGCCAGCCCCACCAGGATGGCATGGAGACGCAGTGAAGTTGAGCCTGCATGCCTCAGCGATTGGCTTTTGCTCCAGGCCAAAAAACCGCAGCGGCTGCCTGACTCTGTCTGGGTGGATGCAGTCCATGCTTCATGGTTTCAGTGACACTGGCCATATTTCAGTGTCGGACCCATACGACCAATTATGCCTCTCAATCTTAAGTGCTAAATGACCCTCGCAATGTCAGCAGAGATAGAGACTGAGTCATCTCTCAATTTCTGCCACTCTCTCTGACTGACAGTGCTAAGATTTTTACTTCGCTACTGTTCTTGAATATGATCTGAAATTAAAGTACAATAAAACCAAACTACATAACCAGTAAGTGTTCAAAAATATATGCACTCAATTCACAATGGTAAGCTTGTAATAATGTTTTATATCATTCCTTGAACTGCCTCACCAAGAAAAACAATAATATCCAGCTGGAGACCCACACACGTTTCAGGACACACAATCCCCGCCACACGATCTAGACTGGGGTGAACCATATTTGGTTAATGATCAGTCACATTATGTTATCGTCCATGAACAAAGTTTTAATTTAGATATTCTTTAAAGTTACTTAATTTGACATTATCATTTTGTAGTAAGGCGACACGGTGGCTCAGTGACTAGCACTGTCGCCTCACCTCTAGAAGGTTGCTGGTTCGAGCCTTCGACTGGGTCAGTTGGCGTTTCTGTGTGGAGTTTGCATGTTCTCCCCGTGTTGGCGTGGGTTTCCTCCGGGTGCTCCGGTTTCCCCCACAGTTCAAAGACATGCGCTATAGGTGAATTTAATAAACTAAATTGGCCATAGTGTGTGTGTGTGAATGAGTGTCTATGAGTGTTTCCCAGTACTGGGTTGCAGCTGGAAGGGCATCCACTGTGTAAAACATATGCTGGATAAGTTGGCTGTTCATTCCGCTGTGGCGACCCCTGATGAATAAAGGGACTAGTAGCGCGCAATCTCATAAAGAAATGTAACTATCTAACAATCTAATGTTAACAAAGATTATGTAATGCTGAAGTCATTGTTCACCATTAATTCATGTTAACTAATGTATTATATATATTATATTTTGTTAGCATTATCAAATTACATTAACATTATCAGATTAAATAATGCTTAACAGGTGTGTTGTTCACTGTTAATTCATGTTAACTAATGCATTAACTAATACAAACTTATTGTAAAGTAAGTATTACATAAAGTACTTCAGTATTTTAACTAATACAATTGAAAATGAGGCCTTATTACTATTACTGAAGTAATGTTTTATTGTGGTATCTATACTTCTTGCAGGTGCTTGGTGTGTTTACTTCGTCCAGCACCGGTGACCAGTAGAGAGGAGCGATACTGCAGCATTCAGGGAGTCTGGATTCGGTTGGAAAACCTGGTGACCTTTCCAGGTTTCTGACAAGAGGACTTTACTGCCCTTTTGTGAAAATGCTAATTCCAAACGTTTGCCTTATAAAAGCAGGTTCCTCTGAGACAGGCCAGGCATGTCATACAGAGGAAGGAGCAAAGCCCCAGTGGAAAGTGTGGTCTGCTGTCTGATTGGTTCTCAGTGTGAAGTGCTGTGCGACCGTACGTGCTTGTCAGCATGTTTGTGTACCTCTGGCCTTATTTACATGTTTATTTCTGGAGTGATATTTACAGTAATGTGCGACTGTGACCTTTTGGTTAGAAATGGTGTGTGAAATTCAAATGCAAAATAGTTTATTTTAGAACAAAAATGCTACAAATATTGATTTCATCTTCAAAACAGGCCAATTAAAAGGTAAAAAAAAAGATGTTTAACAAAGTAACAATCAAAATTAAAAATTGTTTGTTCATTTTGGACCATTACCGCAAGTTATTGTGTTAGATTAGCTCCAGATTCGGCTTCTGGCTAATCTAATGTATATGCACAAATGTAATATTGCAAACTTTCTATAGGAAATGTTAATTTAAATGAAAGATTTGTGAGGGGTGTACGATTTATTTGTGGTTAGACCATTCTAATAGAACAATGTCGCACAAGACAGAAATGAGTAGTAGTCCTTGCTTTGAATGTCTTCAGCACATCCGAACACAGAACTTCGCTAGTCTCTCTCACTGCTCTACTGTGATCTTGATTATCTCTACTTCAGTCTCGTCCACAGTTCTGCGACTGTGGTGCGTTTCTTAACCAGAACTGTGTCGCCGAGGATTTTCCAGAGATTTTCAATCAGGTTTAGATCATTACTTCACTGTGTCCAGACTCAAGGAACAGCTTTACCCATTTTACTGTGTGACGGGCCCCATTGTCCTGCATGGAAAATGTGTGATGAACACCGGAAAGGAACTGTTCAGCTCATGCTACTGAAGAAGCTTTTGATAAACATTTGCATTCACTGTGTCATGTACTGTAGCTATAAAAGAGACCCAACGTGTGCTGCAGAAAACATCCCCCAATCCACACTTCACTGACTTACTTAAACCCTTCTTTATACACTTTGGGTTCAGTCTAACCCCATTTTGATGACAAACATAATTTCTCGCATCAGACAAAAATACATTGACCATGGTTTCATCACTAAAAATGAACTTGAAGAAGTTTTCTGTCCACATGACATGCTCCTTAGCAAGTTTATTTTATTCTCTCTGCCAATGAGAGTGGGTTTTCTTTCCAAATTATATAAAAACACAATGTACACTGTTAAAGTTATCAGTTACAGTATATGTAGATAACATGGTTTGGTCCCACTGTCTTATACAGTCAACTTACCCAGTGCATACATCACATAGCAAAGACAATCTGCCAGGATCTGCATGGAGCACCGGAAGGCAGGGATGGCACTACATGAATGAAACTGTAACAATTAACTTGTAATAAGCCCATGTAGTCAGCCCATTTTTGGATTGCTTTTGAAAACATTGTCGGTTGCGTTTAGGGAAGGTGGTGGGTGGGTCAATCGGTGCTTTTGAAAACACAATAGGTTGGGTTTAGGGATGGGTGTGGGTGGGGTAATCGGTCGGTCAGTCAGTCGACAGCCGCCTCTGGTGGATTTACGCAAGAACAGCAAGCGCAAATGGCACTCACAAGAGAAATTTGAGATCTGAAAAAGCATACACAGCGGCCTCTAGTGGATTTGCGAAAACAAAAACTACAAAAAACATACCTCCTAGGATGTATTTTGCAATCTCCAAAATATAGGGGTACATATCAATAATGAGTCTGGGTAGTGCATTACATGGCAAAACTGCTCTGCCCAGTTCAGCATGCACCACTTCTTAGGCAGAAATGGCACCTCATGCATGAAACTGTTGTTCTTATTTTATACTAAGCCCATGTATATGTACATAAAATGATTTGGTCCCACTGTGTTATACAGTCAACCTACCCTGTGCATGCATTATATGGTAAAGCTGCTCTGCCAGGATTTGCATGCACCATCTTTTTAGGCAGGAATGGCACTACATGCACGAAACTCATTCATTCATTTTCCTTCAGCTTAGTCCCTTATTTAGTTGTCGTCACAGCGGAATAAACCGCAGACTATTTTCAGCATGTGTTTTATGCAGCGGATGCCTTTCCAGCCACAACCCAGTACTGGAAAACACCCTCTCGCATTCTCACACACACACACACACACACACACACACACACACACATACACTACAGTCAATTTTGTTTACCCAATTCACCTATAACGCATGTCTTTGGATTGTGAGGGAAACCGGAGCACCCAGAGGAAACCCATGCGAACACGGGGAGAACATGCAAACTCCACACAGAAATGCCAACTGACCCAGCCGGGTCTCGAACCAGTGACCTTGTTGTTGTGAGACGACAGTGCTAACCACTGAGCCACCGATGCATGAAACTTAACTAGTATTAAGCCCATGTACATGCAGATGACATGATTTAGTCTCACTGTGTTACACATTCAATTTAGCCGGTGCATACATCACAGTCCCTCACTTATAAAAAGTTAGTAAACCCACTGTAACTTGTAATTGTTAATTTGACTTGACTTACTTTTTATAATTGTACACATTTACATTTATGCATTTAGCAGATGCTTTTATCCAAAGCGACTTACACCCGTGAATACACACCCAGAGAGCAGTTGGGGGATCGGTGCCTTCTCAAGGGAATCACCTCAGCCGTGGTAGTTAGGTGGATATTTCCACCAACAATCCAACTCTCTCACCATTAGGCCCCCCACAGTTAAGTCACTGTATAATTTTAAGACAATCAATCAATGATGTTTTTTTTTATTTGCAATCTTTTGACTTTAATTTAGCAGCATACCAACCATAGGCTGCCCAAGGCACAACACCACTGCGTGTCAGAACATTGTCCACAAGGCTATCAGCTGCAACATTGTGGGGGTTTTTAACCTTTTTATGCTGTCATTCTCTGAAAGAAGGTTTAGCACAACATGAGGGCGAGTCGTTTTATTCTAGGTGAGCTATTATTTTTAACAAACTGCGCATAGATATGGACCTCGGTGTTTTGCATTTTTTAAAAGGGTTTCAGATCAAACATTTGCATTTTTATCCTGTAATGAATTCTGTTTATGTTTGCCCCCAGGGCACCATCAGGCCTGCTGGATCCTTTTGCTGTGCGCCATCATCAGCATTAAAAAAGGACAGAAGATGCTTTTTAAACAAAGGAGACACATTAATGTCACTGTTTATTCATCGCCGATGCCAGGGCTGATGTGACAGATGTGATACACAACGCAATTATCATAATGGAGGACTGAGCACTGGCTCTCGTTGCACAAGGACCTCTTCACAGGCCAATCAATAGTATGGTACGACTCGGCTCGCCGGAAAACATCGTCCTCCTTCATGTCATCGAGCGCTCCTTGTAGTAATAAGCAGGCTTTTGATATCGCTGCAGAACCCACTCGGCTAAATTAAACAGATTTTGTTTTCTCTGTGTCTCTCTATGACAACGTCGAGTGTTCAGGTCAAAACCGCTTGAGGTATCTGTTACCGCTTGCGATCCAAAGGGTTGTTATTAACCAAGTGCACAGCCATATGCATCACCTCTCCATAGCCTTTTCTCCATCCCTGTATCTCTTAGATAAAGCCGAGATAAGCAGTCTCAACAGAAGCACTTTCCCGGTGTCACACCACACTCCAAAACTCATTAAACCCAAACAAACAGCGAATCCTCTGAGGGATTGTTCTGGGTTTCTCTGCTGGGCCGGTTTCTCTCACATTACTTCTTTGCTAAGCAGAACTGTTTATTCCTGACTGTTTACGTGATTAAGGTCTGAGCCCTCATGTCTTTACTTTGCGTTTTCATTTGGCTCCTGAGCCGCCGTGGTGGAATCGCTGTGGTGGATTTGGATGACCCTTTTTTTCTGATTAGCCATTGATTTCCCATAAGACTAGAGTGACACTCCTACAGATGAGAGCTCTGCTAATAAGCAGCGTAAGCAATAGAGGAAGTGCAATGAAGGCAGTGATAAAGCCACACAATCTCAGCGAGGGAAGCGTTATAGCTGTGGGTGGCGGGAAGCTCTTAAAACTAACCGGGAGCTGACAGGTTGTGGATTTACGATGGGTGTACGGCGTGGCTTTATAATTACAGAGATAAATCTAACATCTCAAAACAATATGATGAATTTGATTTGATCAATCACAACAGAATTTGGTCTGAATGCTGCTTATGTTCCCAAAATACGGTGTAAAAATAGGTCAAACGTTAAGCTTATTTAGACCTAAATATGCTAATTAATACCTATAAGAACAACATAATAATAATATCTAAAATGTACTAAGTCCTTTTGGCAGTACTTAAAGGTATACTATGCTGAAAAAAAAAATGAAAAAATTTACTCACCCTTGTGTTGTTTGAATACAATATTCACACACACACACACACACACACACACACAC
>CAIGQW010054307.1:5077324-5121080 GCA_903798125.1 Danio choprae
TTACATTCACTTATTAACAAGTATTTTCTGATAAGATAATATGGTTTAAATGAGTAATATAAAGCTATTAATGTTATATTAAATAGTATGCATATTTTTAATAAATTATTAATGCATTTTCACAACAGCATAACCTCAATCTCATGTAAAACAGAACCTGTAATACAGTGAAAACTCATTCTCATGTGAATATACAGTAGATAACTCCATATTTATCATGTACAGTAGCTAAACTACAGTCAATACATTTAAGCACAAATAAATGTACATACATATTAAGTTAAACATTACTTGCCATTGGATTTTATAACAATATTCTAGTATTAAATATTGGATTTTATTTTTAATTTTTTTTGCTGAGATTGTCACAATGTATCATGGGACTCCCTTACAATAAACAATATATATGCAATCCCACCTTTGCCAAAATGAGGTGTCTCAAAAGCATACCTAATGCTCAAAAATGTGTTTAGGTAAGCAGTGTGCTTTAGGTTGTGAAACTGCCTGAAGTCACAATCCTTCTCTAAAATTTGAACAAGACTCCCTTGAGAGATGCGGTTTGGGAAGCTGGACAGTCTCAACAGGTGGACTGTAACTTTTCTGATGCAATAGCTGTGCAGTTTTAAGAATGAAGTCCTGAAATATTACACCATAAAATGTGTGTGGTTACAGAATGGCAGAATTGGATCAGCCACACAGCCCGAAGCTGATGTTCATTTTTATACTGGAATCGTGTTTAAAAAAAATAAATAAAAAAATGCGACTTTGACTTATGCGCAGCATCTCAGCACTCTGACATGCTTCCTTAGGCCTGGATGGTTGGATAGCTCCTGCTGTTTTCTCAAACACGGCTGTCTACCACTCTGAAAGAAAGAGATAAATGGAGGTGGACATCATGGCTCTGCTCCAAAACCACTTTTGGTCAAATTTTAAGGCTGCATCACATACATCCTTCAATAATGGTTGAAATGAGAGAAATGTTGGTAATGAATAGCATGAAATCAGTAGCAAAATGTTTGGTAACACTTTAAAATAATGGTATGTTAGTTACTGTATTTACTAACATGAGCAAACAATCAGTAATACATTTATTACATTATTTATTAATCTCTGTTAACATTAACATTTTAAGTAAAATAATGTTAGTTCATGTTAACTTACTGTGCATTAACTAATGTTAACAAGCACAACCTTGGATTTTAATAATGCATTAGTAAATGATGAACTAATTCATTCATTTATTCAGTTTCCTTCAGCTTAGTCTCTGATTTATCAGAAGTCACCACAGCAGTATGAACTGCTAACTGTTCCAGCATATGTTTCATGCAGCGGGTGCCCTTCCAGCTGCAACCCAGTACTGGGAAACACTGATACACTGATATACGTCCACTCATACACACTCGAACGTTCTTGCGAAAGTGCTAACCACTGAGCCACCGTGCCGTCCCTAAATGATAAATGATTAATAAATGCTTCACAAGATTATTCATACTTAGTCAATGTTAGTAAATACATTAACTAACATTTACTAATGGGCCATTATTATAAAGTGTTACCAAATGTTTTTATACAAAATGGTTTCATCTAATATCAAACTGAATATTTGTGTAGATAAATTTCATTCATTCATTCATTTTCTTTTCGGCTTAGTCTGTTTATTAATCTAGGGTCGCCACAGCGGAATGAACCGCCAACTTATCCAGCATATGTTGTACGCAGCGGATGCCCTTCCACCCGCAACCCATCACTGGGGTAGATAAATTTACTGTATGTTAGCATAGTATGAATTAGCGTGTCAGCGTGAAAACTAAAAAGTGAAAAGTATTCTCATAATGAATATGAACAAGAATAAGTCTAAACAAAAGCCTAAATTAAAAGTCAAAATAAGTCGAGTCCCTTCAGGAGACTTGGATTAAACCACTGATTTCATAGGGATATATTTTTGAACCTCTTTGATTATTATGAAGCACTGATTTACAGTATGGTTGATTTGATTTTCAATGGAGGGACAGAAAACTCAAATTTAATTTAAAATATTACCTCCATATTTATGTCGATAGGTTACTTTTACAATAGAAATAACAGCATAATTAATTTAAAAATCCAAACTAAACTTACAATACATGTAATTACAAGTGGTTATTTGGTTTTATGGTCTTCCTACCTGATGATATAAGAGATAAACACTCTTTAGACATTTAACTAGCCACACACATACACACATATAACTGACCCACCTAGACCTCATGTAGATTTTCAGGCAATTATTCAGACTGTTAATTAGGTCATTTACCTGCTTTAGGCCCCGGCAGTGAGGAGGTATGGGACGCTACAGACTGACCCACTGGCCCTCCTGCCCCAAAACTCAACAACAGAATCCAGGATTGGTCCACTGCTTACTTCAGCACTGGATGTGCCAGCTTCTGAAAACTCCTGAGGTGGTCGCCAGTCTCTGGAGCTCACTATAAATACCGGCCAGCTTATGGAGCCTTGCGGTACTGTGGAGTGAGATCTAATATTCATATAGTGCAGTTAAACATTTGGTTTGGTGTCAAACTTTTGATGTGCTAGAAAAATCAATGATTCAAACAACTTCCTAAAGTCAATATCAAAGTAAAATTTACATTAAATCTTGGTCTTGGTTCTAACAATTTATTAAAATATTCATCCACCTATCAAATGACTTATAGTTTTTAGGACAGCAGTGATGACAGTCTGTCTCAATGTCTCAGGCCAGAGGCACACTTAAAAATAGTTTTATTGAAGTTTATTTTTATTAAAACACTATATTTTTTGTCCATGCCTATTTCTGTTTTAGTTTACTACCGTAGTGAAGTGCTGAACTTGTGCCTGAGTTGAGGACCTGCTAAAAAAGTAGCAAAACTATGATCCTTAGACTGCCAGCATCTAACAACATAGGCTCATTCTGAAAATGTATCCCTACATACATTTCTGGAGCGGCTACGTTTGCCCAGTTGCTTGCTGTGTACGTCGGTGGACTTGAGATGCAGAGTGGAATTGAATGCAACGACAGGGTTCGAGTCTGATGAAGAACAGTTCCAAAAGCAGGTAAGCCAAAAAATAAAATAAACAAGTAAATAACAGGGTGAGAATGTGGTAAAATCTAAAAATGTGTTAAAAATCAGGCTGCCGCAAGGGCTTTTCTTTTTCTGGATTGCTTTTGAAAACACTGTCAGCTGGGTTTAGGGAAGTGGGTGGGGGGGGGGGGGTCAATCGGTACTTTTGAAAACACTATCTGTTGGTTTTAGGGAAGGGGGAAATAAACGTAGCTCCTGGGAGGTATTTGGCGCTCTCCAGAAATGTATATAGGAGTATGTAACCAGAATGAGCCTGGGTTGAACATATGTGTGAAAAGCTGTTATATTTAACTTGCTAGTTTATAACACAATCACACAATGAAAACACATTAATCAAATACTTCATGTCGGATGAACCGAAGAAAATGAGTAACTGAGTAAATTAAATTAAAACAGACTTGTCTAAATAACTTGATTCAGTCAAAAATGGCCCCTATTCATGACTTAACAATGTTTGTTATCTAGTTAGTTGGTTTGTTTGTTTGTTTCTTTATTTATTTTCAGATACGGTTTCTGGTCATTTCCTTCAACACTGTAAACATGATGGAATTAAGTTAACTTGTTAAATTTTGCAAACTTAAGTGGATCGAACATAAAAAATGAAGTTGTCCCCCAAAAAGGTTTTAAGTGTTCATTCATTTATCATTCATTCATTTTCCTTCAGCTTAATCCCTTATTTATCAGGAGTCGCTACTATTCTGGAACTATTCTGGAATATGTTTTACGCAGCGGACTCCAGCCCTTCCAGCCGCAACCTAGTACTGGGAAAAGTTTTAAGTTTTGTTTCAGCTTATTTTATATAAGTAGTTTGAGCAAACAGCAAAAAATATTTTTGAGTAAAACCATAAAACCCAAAACAATGCTATGCATAACTTCAAATTATTGCTAAAACAATTATGAACAAAGCATATTAATATAAAACGGGGCCATATTTGTACTTAAAATGCACTTTTTCATACAACCAAATTATATAGATGGATGAATACATGTTGTTCAAGCCAAGAAATACAAACATTTAGTATGCTAAGTTAAGAAAACCAACAGTAAAAAATGTATTCAGGCATTGTAAAACAATTGCCTAAAAATTACAACAACATCAACAATAGTAACATACTGTGGTAATAGCCTTATGGGCAGTGTGCCAACATGTAGCACAATTGTGCTTCAATCAAAAACAAAAAAAAGAGTGAAAAATGCAACCGTATTATTTATTTACACACAGGTGAAAACAGAGAGAATGTGCAGTGTTAAAGGTTTTACTTGATTTTTTACATTGTAAATTTACTCAGATCTGTGCACATAGAAATCGATATCGGTGGGAACTGAATATAAATGAAAAATAACCCAAAGTAATACTTTGCAGTTTGCGCGTGTACTAACTTATTGACAGAAGTAAAACAGGTCATAAATGCCATTTTCATATTGGCTTCAAACCACAATTGGTCCAAAAGGGTGCACTAGCTTCGATAATAAGGTGTTACACAAGTATATGAAATAAAAGAGGCTGGTGACCCTGCAAAATGCACAGTCACATACAGTGCAAGCACACACTCATACACCCACACTGAGTGAGTCAGTAGGGGAGCAACCCGCTATGCCCACCTCAATCAGCACCTATTGAATTCTCCTTCTCCTTTCACTGAGGGCGGATGAGTTGCCCTCCACACAATGTGTTGGCGTAACTAATTCTTGAAAACACACACAAGATGACCACACATGCTGAATGAATAAATGGGGTTTCTGGTTCGCCCAAACACAGAATCCAATATCATCGCTCAGACTTATAAAATGAAAGAAGAAAGCGCTGTGTCTAAGGGTACACGTCTGCCACATAAAGTGAGCCCTCTCTCTGATAGCCCATGCGACATTTCATCTATTCTCCCTCTGGGTTCTGTTGATCCGTTGTGTTACCTCTACCTCTTACGCAGGAGTCTTTCTCTCCCTCCTTTCTGCCTTCATCCATCCATACCAGGGGGAAAAGGTCAAGCGCACCATTATTTTATCCGGAACCTTTGGCATAACATTTATACTGAAGGCAAAAAATATCCACCAAAGTGAAATATGAAGGGAGGGCAACAATAAGAGAGCATTATTGGTTAAGGCCAACCGAGGCTTTGAAGATGTAGCTAAAGAGTTCAAAGGCCCATTGTGCTGTTTGGTGAATCCTTTGAAACACTGAATATATTTGCAAAGGTGTAAAAAAATTTTTAAACAAAAAAATGTCCTGCTTTTTGTTAAAATCATATACAAAGCAGGGCTTATAAGGCTAAATGCTGTTGACAACACACCACACAATCAGAGTTCAATGATGATGGTCTATTGTCCTAAATTCAGCATGAGAAAATTGAAAACTAAACTCCAGTAATATTCTGAATCATTGTCTAATAAAAATAAGTTCATGAATTTACAACCATGTTACTTTTCGGAAAAAATATGTAAAAAAAATCTCTGTATCCAGATTAAAAAAAAACTAATATTTAAAAAAATTAACCCAGGTTCATTCTGAAAATGTAGCGCTATAAACATTTCTGGAGACTGCCAAATACGTCCCAGGAACAGTTTTTGTTTTCATGAATCCACCAGAGGCCGCTGTGTACGATTTTTTAGATCTCAAATTTCTCTCGCGAGTGCCATTCGCGCCTGCTCTTCTTGCATAAATCCACTAGTGGCTGCTGTCGACTGACTCACTGACTGACTGAATGACTGACTGAATGACCGATCGACTGACCCACCCTCCTTCTTCCCTGTATCCAACCAATAATGTTTTCAAAAGCACCGATTGACCCAAAAAATACCAATACAGTATGTTCTCATCAGCTGTTTTTAGGTCGCTAATGCAACTATCTAATCCATCAATCATATGGCAACTCAATGCATTTAGACATGTTGATGTGGTCAAGACGATCTGCTGAAGTTCAAACTGAATATCAGAATTCGAAAGAAATGTAAATTAAGTGACTTGGAAAATTATATTTTGTGATTTTCACTTCCAGTACAACTATATCTAGGGTTTGGAGAGGGTGAGCAGTGAGCAGCAGCTCTGTGGGCAAAATGCCTTGTTGATGCCAAAGGTCAGAGGAGAATCATTAGACTGGTATGAGCTGATAGAAAGATATCATTAAGCCAAATACATTGTTACAAACAAGGTCTGTGGAAGAGAATCTCTTAACACACAACACATCAAACGTTGAAGCAGGTGAGCTACAACAGCAGAAGAACACTGGCTCACAACAACTGGACAAGAGAAGATTGGAACAATGTGCCTGTTCTGATGAGTCTCAATTTCTGCTGCAGCATTCAGATGGTAGGGTCAAAATTTGGTATAAACAACATGAAAGCATAGAACCTTCCTGCCTTGAATCAAAAGTTTAGACTGGTGTTGATCTAATGGTGTGGAGGATATTTTCTTCACATACTCTGGGCCCCTTGGTGCCAACTGAGCATTGTTTAAATGCCACAGCCTACGTGAGTTTTATTGCTGAGACTGTCCATCCCTTTATGACCACAGTGTACACATCTCATGATGGAAACTTCCAGCAGGATAATGTGCACAAACTTCAAATTAGCTCGGGCCTCCACAGCCACCGGTTTTCAGTCCAACAGAGCACCTCTGGGATATGCTGGATGGCAGATTCACATCATGCATGTGCTGGAGACAAATCAGCAGCAACTCTTTTGCTATGATGTCAAAATCTCTAAGGAATTCTCCCAGCATCCTACTGACTTTATGCCACAAAGAATGAAGAAAAATTGGGTCCAACACAGTAATTGGTTCAAGGACTGCTTCAAATTAAAAACGTCTAAATCACCCAACTAATAAATTACATACATACTATTTTTAGAATCATTCTGTATTAAGTGTATAGAAATAAATTACATTCAAGAACAGCAAGAATGTTGAGGGCCCAAGGACATAAAACAAATATAAAACGATGAGCATTTACAACTTTATTCACCTATTTGTCTGCTCTGAGCTTTAAAATCAGTGAATTTTCTTTTAAAAAATCAAGGAAGATGACTTGAAATTAAGTTATTCTGTCAAGTTGGCAGACCTATTTTCGGTCTGGCATCAGTGGAGGACATTTTCCTTCGAGTTTTCACGTCTTCCTGAGCAGACAAATCAACATTAGTGCATTGTAGTACATTAGTGTGACCTTATCAATCAGCCAGTCATCAAACTCACCTCAGACTAAACGCTGAACCGAGCTCAGCAAAGTCATGGAAGACTCGGAGACAAGGCCAGACTCAAATGTCTTGAAATCCTTTAGGACTACTCTGCTTATCTTATCAGAGCAGGCAAAAGGAGCAAACTCAGTGTAAGAGATAATGAAAGAGGTGGGGAGAAAGACAAAGACATACCAGGAACAACAAAACAAGGGGTGACCACCCATGGATTCATTGGGAGTCTTACTTAATTACTTCCTTAATCGATCGGGCCCATTGCTGCTTGGTCAGTAGAGACGGCCGTTTATTGACCTGCATGTTGATTGTGCATTTGCTTTGCTGTACATAACGAAACCGTATGGCTTAAGAGAGACACAGGGGAACAGACATGGCCCCATGTGAACTCCATAATAAAGCTGATTTGAAGTGTTGCTTACTTGAGGACTGAACCAATAATTAAATGAAATAAAACAAATGTTTTTCCACAATATCAGTGAACACCAATTAGTTCCAGACAGGTCAAGTGTTAGTGTCTACCACTAATACAATATAGGTGATACTTGTCAGAAGACAGGGCAAACTCTGCAACATACAGACTAATTGGATAAACAAGCAACATGTGATAACTATCAATGCAGGGCAGAACAAAAGGAACAAAAAGAAACAAATATATATAATGTATTACTGCAATAGTTACTGCAAGTTTAGATCAAGGCAGCACAGTGGCTCAGTGTTTAGCACTGTCAGCTCACAGCAAGAAGGTCGCTGGCTCAAGTCCTGGCTGGGCCAGTTGGCATTTCTGTTTGCATGTTCTCCCGTGTTCGTGTGGGTTTCCTCCGGGTGATCTTGTTTCCCCCCACCAGTCCAAAGACATGGGGTATAAGTGAACTGAATAAACTAAATTAACCGTAGTGTATGAGTGTGTGAACGTGTGAGTATATGGGCCCTATCATACACCGGCGCAATAAGGTGCAAGACCCATTTGGCGCGTTTAGTTGCTATTTTCAGACCATCGCAACCCTAATTTTCCTGTTTTGCGCCACGTTGTTTAAATAGCAAATCAATTTGCGCCACTTTGTGGGCTCATTGGTGTGCCGTCTATAAGGGAGGTGTGTTAAGGCGCATTGTTGGCACGTTGCTATTCTGAGAAACTGAAATAGACTGCACCGTTGACCAGGAAAAAAACTGGTCTAAAGTCCAGCGCAGAGTACGTTAGTTATGTGCCTATGCAGGTTCAAATGCTTAATACACACAGGATGTACAGCAATACACAAATATCTTTACATATGAAAAAACAATAAAGGATTAAATTGTTACAAAAAATATTATTTACTACATAGATATAAAAAACACTGCTTCCATGTCTTATTTATGTCTGGGGTTTTCAGTTTATTGATGACAATTTGCATTTTTATTATAATATTATTATTAGCAGTATTATTTATTATATGCATATTTATAATTGTTTTAATAGAAACAAGTTTAGATTTGTCGATCTGTCGGGTTTTGGAGACATATGCATCACTTTATGGGGCATACGAATAGGACGTGTGTTGGGATATAACTCAGTTTATTGACCACACTTTGTTTTTATTGCTCATTTATTCGTTTGCTGGAAATTAGAACTGAACTTAGAAATAGTTTTGAAACAAATCTCTGCGCTTAACAAACAAAATTAAATATGTAGGCTAACGGATGTCTTTAGTGTAGTCCCTACAACACCGTTTCCTTACTCCACCAAAGCAAAGGAGTAAAGCAAGGGAGTAAAAAGTAAAAGAAAGTAAAGAAGCTGAATGGAGAAGGCTCATTCTTCATCCTTGCGCAGATGGTCTGTTTAACTGTTTTCTCTCTAGTGAAGCTTTTTCCATTCAGTTTTTCTACTTACAAAGTCTGCCATGTAAATAGCAAATGAGCCATGGCGCAACGCAACTGACTCTTAAAGGAAATGGGAGATGAGACTCTGATTGGTTTAATGCACATTATGCTCAAAACACACCCATGACACATTAAGAGAATAAGCACAACCCTGTTAGACCATGCGCAGTGGTGCAAACTGTATTTTTCCGTCCTTAAAACAGCTAAAGTGGATTCGGATACGCCCTTAACGCTTTTGCACCATGCGATTTAGACTTTGCGCCTAGATCGTTAAAATAGAGCCCTATGGGTGTTTCCCAGTACTGGGCTGATGCTAGAAGGGCATCCGCTGCATAAAACATATGCTGGAATAGTTGGTGGTTCATTCCGCTGTGGTGACCCCTGATATATATGGGGCTAAGCTGAAGGAAAATGAATGCATGAATGAAGTTTAAATCAGTGAGACAGATTAGCAAAGATGCCAACATATTGTGATGAAAGGGATTTAGTCAATTAAGACAAATTAATAAAAGTATTAAAGTGGACTGTGTTCTGCATTTTCTCACCAATTTGGGGCTCTGCTATATATATTTATTTTCTGCTGGCCATGGAATGCTGATTAGACTAATTCGCTGCAGGTTCCCATGAGATTTTTCTAAAATAAGGTCTGTGGTAAACGTAACTTGGCAATACTTGCATTGCTCTATAATGGAAAAAGAGACAGAATCAAATCCTGAATGTTCTTATCAAGTTACAAACACAACATAATAGCTTTAAATTTGATAAGGTATCTACTATGGAAGTTAATGGCTATAGGTTTTCAGTTTTCTTCAGAATATATTCATAACAGAAGAAAGAAACTCATAAAGGGTTGAAAGTAAAGGGTGAGTTAATTATTTTTGGGTGAACCCTCCCTTCAGGTAAGCAAATAATAAAGTACATGTTCAGATCTTTATTGCTGTGATTAATGTTTCTGGTGTGTTATCTGTTATCTGGCAACAATTCTTTGTCTAGTACAGTGTGTAGCTTTTTATATCTTAACCATATCAGGAAAAACATATCCTCATGGTCAGAGATGCATTCATTAATGGCCTAGATCTTGTATTGATAGTGGGAGCACCCCCACTATCTGACCCTGAGGCATCCACCGTCTACTAGAGCACATCTTAAAAACGTTCAATGGAGTTCAGGTCAATTGATGGTCAAATCATGTGAAAAAATTTATCCTGCTTTCAGAATTTGAGACTGATTAATATGTGTATTATCATAATGGAATATGAAGAGGCTATTTCATAATCTGATAAGGTTGTGTAAGAAATGAAATGTGCTTCAATTAGGGTTAAAATAATTATATATATATATATATATATATATATAAAAACATATACAGCAGCATGGCAGAAACATCACTGCAATAAATATCCAATATAGGCTTAAGTATTTGCTTGATTGAATCAAAACAACATTTTTTATTGTATGTTTGTAGCTATGTTTGTAGCTTGAGTTTTTTATTATGTTGTCAAGTTACCTGTATGTTTACCACAGACCTTATTTTACTTAAACTCAAAATTCTCGCAGAAAATCTTTAGGGAACCAGTGGCAAAGTATCCATGTAGGTTTTTGCTCCATGACTGAAGCACTCTATTTTTGGGCAGCAGTTGTAAGATTTACTTGCCCTGTGTGGAAAATGATAAACACCCCCCCAAAAATAATATACATATACAGAGAGAGAGAGATAGAGAGAGACAGAGAGAGAGAGAGAGAGAGAGAGAGAGAGAGAGAGAGAGATTTATTCATCAGGGGTTGCCACAGCAAAATGAACCGCCAACCTATCCAGCATATGTTTTACAAAGCGGATGCCCTTCCAGCTGCAACCCAGTACTGGGAAACATCCATACACACTCATTTACACACATACACTACGGCCAATTTAGTTTATTCAATTCACTTATAGCGCATGTCTTTAGACTGTGGTGGAAACTGGAACACCTGGAGGAAACCCACGCAAACACGGGGAGAACATGCAAACTCTACACAGAAACGCCAATAGGCCCAGCCAGGACTCGAACCAGTGACCTTCTTGCTGTGAGGCGACAGTGCTAACCTTTGAGCCACCGTGAATATATACTTGAATTTGCTGACACATTTATGATTTTCATTAAATTATAGTTCTTAACTACTTTTTGGTAATTGTTAATATATATATATATAAACAGAATATACCAAAAGATACAACAGATACAGCCTGCCTCTCTTTAATAAGCATACACCAAGTTCAGGTTCATCAAGTTCATTTATTCATAAAGCACATTTAAAAACAGCCACAAGACTGACCAAAGTGCTGTACATAAACGCAAACTATACATAAAAGCAAAAATAATAATAAAAAAACCAGAGAAATAACAAACAAACATTCAGTAACAGAGTAAGGTAATAGCAGGATTTATACACCAGTAAGAGAACTTTAAAATCAAATTTAAATTGAATAGGCAGTCAATAGAGGCTCCTCGGGATAGGGGTAATGTAGTCATGTTTGTGACTATTTTGAATAAATCAGCAGCATTTTGGACCAATTTGAAATCAATTTCTGACAGAAATGGCACAATAAAGTGCATTGCAGTAATCTAATCATGAAGTGATAAAAGAGTGGACAGCCAACTCTAATGTAGTAGCATTTAAAAAGGGGTTTGACTTTAGACAGCAAGTGTAGTTGGTAGAAGCCGGAGCTACTTACAGAAGAGATGTGTTTATCCATTTTTAATGACTCATCAAAAAAGACACACGTGAGGATCTGAAGGCAGATAAGCAGCCCAGATCTAGGCAGGTAGCCTATGCATATTTAGTAGCACTGGAAACAATCACATCTGTTTTATCTTCATTTAACGTTAAATAGATTTGAGAGAGACAGATTTTGTCCTCGTCTAAGCACCTTAGTGAGGTACTAAAAGCTAGGAAGGAAATTTCTCTTTATAGGTAAGTAAAATCTAGGTGTTGTCTGCATACAAATGAAATGGCCCCCAGGGGAAGCAAATACAAGGAGAAAAGGGAGGGTGCCAAAACTGAGCCTTGAGGGAGGCCACAGGTGAGATCAGCAACAGAAGACGAGAAGTCACCTAATTTCACGGAAAATTTTCTGTCAGATAGCAATTCAAAAAGTGCGCCCAGCCTTATATGATGCAATAGTTTCATTTTCATAGGTGCAGCTTTTCTGGAAAACACTATGTTTAACTGGGATGTTAAACAGTTTAACTGTGATGCATTTAGTAGACAAAACCATATTTAACAACCTCTTTACAGATGCAGCTCTCAGTAAAAGTGTTCAAGAACTCTTCACCTAACAATCAAGCTGAATTCATGTGTCAACACTGACCTTCAGACTCTCTAGAAAGCTATAAAAACACTCCACACCTTTTTACAGCCTTGCCTGCACCAATTGCACACACCTCTCCCTTAGCTTTTTCCAAAATCGTCAGTATCAAGTCTTTAAAAGTGCATTTATTCTCGGCCCTGTCATCTTGTGCACTGGAACCTCCTGACCGTTGACAAATTATATCTCTTTGCACTGCACCGTCATCCGTTCGGAGTCAGCCTTTTGCAAACCTGCCTCAGTCATCTCATACTGAATAATCTGAGCAACCTGCCAAGGCGGAGATGCATTTCGGTCTCTTTTCTTATCGTATTTGCTTTTACAGATGCTGTCTATTCTCTCACCTCTCCTTTGTCATCCATCTTTGTAATGCAATTTTTAACGTCTCGCTACATCTTTCTTCTTTCTTCATCTTTGGCTCCACGCTCTAAATCAGCCTTTAAGTCGTGACACTGCACAATATTGCTAGCGATTTGCTTTTCAGATGCCTTTATGCGAGGTCTCCGTTTCCATGATCACATTAGCCATTAGTACAGCTGGGGAGGCACTGGAGTGAATCAGGTTAAGTAGCTGCTCAAGGGTACAAACAGTGGAGGCCCACCTGGAGTTCAGGCCTGACTCACTCAAAAGTACACATACTCACACTTGGACTTAGTGTGTGCATTTACACGTTTAGATATGCACACTCATGCGCGTCCATGTTTGCTAATTCATATCAGACTGGTTGAAAATGTGCAGAGAGAGAGAGAAAGGAATGAATGGAGTGTAGCTGGAGAGCTGGGACTGTCGGTTCAGTTTAAAACACTTATGTAACCCTGAACATGATGGAGAGAACGAGGGAGAGAAAATCCTTTTGTTTATAGCATGTCAGCTGCACCGAACAGCTATCTCTGCTTACTGTCCTAAAAAGCATCCTTCAAAGGCTAACATGAAATTCAGCAGCATGGAAAAAGAAATGAAAGTTCAGGACCACGGACAGCTCCCAAACCTCGACAGTGGATGAATCTTTTATGACACTCTTTTTATTATGACACTCTTTATTATGACACTCTTATTATGACACTCTTTTTGCGGTCTGTTGTTCAGGCTGCACACTTTGAGCTCTATGTTTTCAGCAAGTCATAAAACTGAAATTAGCTGCACATCGTGGAATGTCAAAAAACTTTACATACATAAATCAAACGTAGTAATGTAGATCTAATCAAATCATTACGACATGTCTATGTATATTACACATCATAAAAATATGTTCACAAGTTCTACATGTCTGTTGATAGATGTTTTTTTTACTGTACATGCTCAAATGTTTTGATGATTGTGTTGTTTTTAACATCTACTGTCCTTATCTCCTTACACTATGAGGACATCTCCACAGCTACTGTACCCTGACAGACATTTCACCTTAGCATTTTACCATTTTATGTGAGACAAACTATAATATATTATTAACATTTTATTAAATGGAGCCCAGAATTCTGTCTGACAATGTAAAATGACATATGTAATTTGTAATGGGTCATTTATATATGACAATGGACATTAGGACACAATAATTGATCGTTTGATTTCATAGGCTACAGTGTGTTGTAGTGCAGTGGTCCCCGACCCCCAAGCTGCGGACCGATCAACTGGCCACACAAAAAATCATGAATTATTTCCGTTTTATTTATTATCTGAGTCTGAACGATCTTTTATTTTGAAAAATCTTTTATTTTGGAAAATGACCTTATTCTCTTGGTTGCATCTCGGTCACTTAAGCGCCAAAATTTAACCCACAAGTTAGCAAAAAGAGTAAGAAAGACCCACAAACTGCCAAGAAATGGATCAGCAACCCACTTGTCAACAAATCAGGTGAATCCAGCATGTCTGTGAAAGAAAAAGATAAACTGCTATAGATTGCAAATGACGGCGGCACTGTTCACATATCGCGTCTTTTCCACTCACAAGTCCAATCGAGGTGCGCCTCGGTTTGGGACCACTGTCGTAGTGGATGACAAAATCAGTCTGACACAGTGAATATCATGACAGACAAAAATATAGTGTTTAATCTGAACTATAATTGAACTAAGAATTATAGTAACAATCACAAAAGACCAGCAATAATTACTTTGTTTATTTTATTTTTCAACACAATTTCAATTTTACTGTATGATTAACCAAACAATAGATCAATCAGTTATCGTTTTTAATCATCTCAAATAATTTTTATTAGTTATTAATTATAATTTAGGCCTCACGGTGGCGCAGTGGGTAGCACGTTCGCCTTACAGCAAGAAGGTCGCTGGTTCGAGCCTCGGCTGGGTCAGTTGGCGTTTCTGTGTGGAGTTTGCATGTTCTCCCCGTGTTGGCGTGGGTTTCCTCCGGGTGCTCCGGTTTCCCCCACAAGTCCAAAGACATGCGATATAGGTGAATTGGGTAAGCTAAAATTGTCCGTAGTGTATGTGTGTGAATGAGAGTGTGTGGATGTTTCCCAGAGATGGGTTGCAGCTGGAAGGGCATCCGCTGCGTAAAACATATGCTGGATAAGTTGGCGGCTCATTCCGCTGTGGCGACCCCAGATTAATAAAGGGACTAAGCTGAAATGAAAATGAATGAATGAATAAATTATAATTTATTTTCCTATTTTAATAAAATGATTGTATAGCTTATGTTGTCTCTTACCAAATGCAAAGTCATAAATTTTTAGAAGTCATGATTTGTTTTTACACCAGTATTTATGAAACTCTCCAAAACTCAACTTTTGCTAACTTTTCAACCCCCAGCTCGTGTTCCGAAACTTTTAGTGGGCACTGTATAATCCATAACAAGTAACTAATATTCCACATATAGTCAGACATTTCTTTTTGAAGACATTTTGATAGAAACATCAACACACAAGATCAAGGAAAAAATGCTTTTCATGTTTTCGTTAAGCACAATTTCAGCAAAAATCTCTTGCACTGACTGATATGCATTTCTGCTTTTTTAGTCTTTGAGTCTTTTGCATATACAAACTTGTGATTGTAACACTAAATAAATCATTGCAATAATAAGAAGCCACAAATAAAATCTGTGACTGAGATTGAAACATTCAGATAAATGGTGTGACAGAAGACAGAGAAAATATAGGAAGAATGAATTAGTTGACATAGAAAATGAGATGGATGAGGGCCGGGCAACGGAGGGGGAGGAGAAGAGAGAACAGAATGCACCCGTCTCCGTGTGATCTCACATGCCCCGTGAATAAAAACCTTGGGAAAAGCAATTAAACACACAACAAGGATACATGACTGCAGCAAGTCACATTGATGATAATGGATTATCTGGATAATCAATGTGCCCATAGCAGGGCTACTCATGAATTAATCACAACCAACAAGCGAAAGCAAACAGAAACAGCCTAGTTTTACTAATGTCTCCCGCTGCCTAGCAACGCCTCAGCCACAATGTGCACATCAGCACTTCGCCATCACTCAACACCCGAGCCAAATGTATCTGATTATAGAAGACACGTAAAAAGATGCACATAGCAAATGTAATACTTATGATACAGTATATAAAAGGATAGCTTCCCAGTGGGCATCTTGATGTCAAAAATGCTAATCGATTTGATGTCAACATCTGACATCCATTTGACATCTCCACATTGATGTTATTTTGACCACCAAAATAATGACACAAAGAGTATTATAATATAAGAAACGTTTTATTTATCGAAATACTTCAATTCCAAATGATACATTTACACTTTTGTATCCCTACAATGCGTGTAAACTAGCTTGATGTCAAAATAACCAACAATGGTGTCAAAAAACATCAACAATCAATTACAGAACAGTCCTGTAATCGATTTTGATGTGTTTTTTGATGCCAATGTTAGATGTCAATTTGATGTCATTTTGGCATCAGGGTAGTCATTGACATCAAATTGATTAGCATTTTTGACATGTCTTTGGTGTGTTTTTTGGTGTCGTTTTGACATCAAGGTGCCAGCTGGGTTACAATCAATAATGACATTAAATGACATAAAAAACATGTAAAAAATGCTAATCGATTTGATGTCAGATGTTGATGTCTATTTGACATCCACACATTGATGTAATTTTTATCACCAAAATACAACACAAAAAGTATTTTAAGAAAAGTTTTATTTATCTGATCGCTTCAATTCCAAATGAAAAATTGACACAGGATTTTATAACTCTACCTAGATGTCAAAATGACCAACAATGGCGTCAAAAAACGTCAAAAATCCATTACAGAACAGTCCTGTACAGACATGTTTTCAGGGTAGTCAATTGACATCAAATTGATAATCTGATGTGTGTTTGAAGTGTCGATTTGACATCAAGGTGCCAGCTGGGTTACTGTCAATAATGACATAAAAGTACATAAAAAAATCATGTTGATGTCTATTTGACATCCACACATTGATGCCATTTTGACCACCAAAATAATGACACAAAAAGTATTATAATATAAAAAAAATTATTTATCTGAATGCTTCAATTCCAAATTATAAATTTACACGGGACCCTACAATACATGTGAACTAGCTTGATGTCAAAATGACATCAAATTTACATCTAACAATGGTGTCAAAAATAGATTACTTACAGAACAGTCCTGTAATCGATTTTGACATGTTTTTTTACACCAATGTTAGTTGTAGTCAATTGACATCAAACCAATTAGCATTTTGGCATGTTTTTGGTGTGTTTTTTGGTATCTTTTTGACATCAAGGTGCCAGCTAGGTTACTATCAATAATGACATAAAATTACATATAAATATCATGTCAAAAATGCTAATTGATTTGATGTCAAATGCTCACGTCTATTTGACATCCACACATTGATGGCATTTTGACCACCAAAGTAATGACACAAAATAATTATAATATAAGAAAAGTTTTGTTTATCTGAACGCTTCAATTCCAAATAATAAATTTACACCGGATTTTGAATGCCTATAATGCATGTAAACTACCTTGACATCAATATGACCAACAATGGTGTCCAAAAACATCAAAAGTAAATTATAGAACAGTCCTATAAATTTTGACATGTTTGTTGATGCCAATGTTAGATGTCAATTTGATGTAATTTTGACATCAGGGTAGTCAATTGACATCAAATCAGTTAGCCTTTTTGACATGTTTTTGATGTGTTTTTTGCTGTCTTTTTGACATCAAGGTGCCAGCTCGGTTACTATCAATAGATCTAAACTGCTTCAATGGTCAGACCATATGTTTGTTTGTTTTTCCAAATGAGTGAAAGTTTGATTTTAGAACAAGATGATGAGTCTTGAAATGCAAGGATTTGGACTACGGCGAGTGAAACAGTTTATTACTGGATGAGAAATGGACTCTGGAGGGAGAAAAGAAAAAGAATGTGATTGACAACAGAGGCAATTGACATGGCATAGTATGCACAGACAAGTGCAAAGACGGTAGATGGAGCGAGTTAAAGAAGTAATAGTTCTCCCTCTCTCTCTCATCCCCTTTACTGCTGTCACCACAGCAACATGCCTGGAGGGGACACAAGAGAGGCGGCATCCCTGGCAAAAACAACAGAGGAGGGGAGCAGGGACTGAAAGAGGGAGAACACAGGAATGAAAGAAAGTAAGAAAGAAAGAGTGAATGAGTGGTGTAAGGAATGTCAATAGGCCAACACAGAAGAAGAGAGACAGAGGCTAGGCCAATTACATAAGGATATTAGGATAGGTCATTAGGATAGGTCACATAACATTAGTTCATTTTTAAATGTATGAAGTATGAAGTGCACATTCAATTTATGTTTGATGGTAATAATGTTCAGTGAAGTCCAAATGTATAATATATGTATGGTAGGCCCACATATGAGCATCTATTAATGACTTCACTAGTCATTCAAAATCTATACCTGCCTAGTCATTCTAAATATATAATTCTTTTTTTAATGAATGTTAGACATAAACCTTCTTAGTATTCCTCAGTCCTTATTCATTACATTCAAAAAATTACTTTGCTACCTATTCAAACTACTTTGTGCTTTTTTTGTTGGGACAACTTAATTGTTTTATGTTCAATCCACTTACATTTTTAAAAACGATTAAGTTAACCTAATCAATTTGTGTGGGACGACATGAAGAAATTGTGTGGAACCCAGCGTTTTTTACAGTGTAAATAAAGTAACAATGTAAATATTCTAAAACAATATCGGTTTTCTAATTCAGTTTGCTTAGGGTCTCATGACCCGAGAACCATAATAGAACATATTTTAAAGATGCAACATTAGTTACGTATCTGATGAGTTACATGCAGTTTACCTTTCTTTCTCAGTGTGGCAATGTCTGGTACACAATGACATGATGTTTCCCTTATAACAAAAACTAAAGCTATATCCACTATATAGTGAATTATGTCTGTGTCTGCCATTTTAAGTGGCCTTCTGAATTATTTATATACTTTATATCAATCCACTCTAATTTCAATTGACATTTCCCAAAATCTAACGCGAAATGGTGATTGTGTGTAAAAGAAAAAAAAAAAAGCATGACAGCATACGAGGTGGCAACCCATTTTACCTCAGGGGTCAGCTCGAGGACACTAACTGGAAACCCCATGATAATAATGTTTAAATAATGGATGGTGTTCATACATGTGTGTAGATTATAGCTGACAGTTGTTTTTTTAATGCTAATTTTAATCAATTTATATTGTATATTATATCTTTACTGTTATATGGAATGGGCAGCAAGGTGGCTCAGTGGTTAGCACTGTCACCTCACAGCATGAAGGTAGCTGGTTTGAGCCCCGGCTGGGTCAGTTGGCGCTTCTGTGTGGAGTTTTCATGTTCATCCACTGCATGTGCTGGATAAGTTGGTGGTTCATTCCGCTGTGGCAACCCCTGATAAATAAAGGGACTAAGGAAGGAAAATGAATGAATGAATGTTATACAGAGTGAGCGTTATATAGAAATATTTATGAAAAATTACAAACAGTACTGTTTATGTCTTAAACATTCATATATAAAAAGTCAACTAAATAACATGTGTGGTGTTTCAGTTTTCTTTACTATCAAACAAATATAAATGTGACAAAAGAATAGCAATTCATCATGCCAAACAGAATATATTACAGATGGGTTGGCATAATGTTCATGACAAAACTGTGCGCTACATAGTGTTCTCTGACACCTGGCCGCAAGCTATTTACGTCAACATCTAAATGAGTGAGTGGTTTCGGACACAGTGGAATATTGGACACTTCATGTACTGAACACTCACAGCTTTAATTACATGGCAGAGGCGGTTTGTGATTGGCTGCTGTACTACTGTAGCCTGCAGTCAATTGTAAGACAGGGACAGAGATTATGCAGATGAAAACTGGAGAGGTTCAGAAAAGATCGCCAGAGAGAAGTCTGCCATATTACCAGAATACTGATATGTTGATTAAAATTGATAGTCAATCAATCGATCAATCAATCCTGGATAAACTGATCTAAGAGTTCATTAACAAGCAGAATTGTTTTTATCTATAAATCACAAACCACTTATATTCTTCTAACATTAATTATTATGTTACCTTAATACTTAAAACTTAATACCTTACCTCTGTAAAACAGTTAATTCATACGTATGATCTACTATGTTCTTGTTCTCAATTGAACATAATTTTGATTTTAAGCAACTTAAAATAGAGAAAAATGTGTGAAAATAGTTTGAATGACAAAAAAAAATGAAATTAAATGCATTAAATGTATTATAATACAGACACACACTTATATAGTCTAAGTGTGTGCGTGCGTAAGTGCGTAAAAACAAAACTTCTGCCAATTTTACATTTGTAGGAAATGCTAAAAATGTTTTGAAGATACACAGAAGCTAATTCATAAACCGCTTTTTCAAAGATTTCCCCTTTTTATAATTTTAGAAGTAACTATTTTCCACTGACCCACATTTCAAATCCTCGCACTAAAAATGTGCTGTGAAAGAAAAGCACCAAGAGAGCACAAAATAAATCCACAGTATACAAAAATAACTCTAGCAAAACATGCTTAAACATGACAGAACATTTACGTTGACTAAACCATTAGAAATAAGCCTATGCGTGGCTTATTAGGTGAGGATGAGGAGGCGGTGGGGGCGTGGCCATTGCTCCGGCAACCGCATCCTGTCAATCATATACTGTGGCGGGAGCAGAAAACGAGTGTCAGTGAGGACGTGTATGATTGCCTTACTTTTCCCATTACTGTTTGACAGCGTCTGCTTTCGGACAAAATCCAAAGTAAACGAATAAAGGGATCTAACAAAAAGCTCACAGAAGTTCAGTGACCGCAAAATATGGCCGTGTGAGTTGACAGAACAGTGTTTTACACTTATTTGGGTCTCTTTTTTTTTTCTTCGGTCGACGCCAATCACCTAACCAAAGAGACACCTGCCGCTGACGACTTTTTTTTTTTTTTTTGGTAATTTCAACCGTCCTTCGACAGTTTACCTTTCAATTTTCTTCTCTTGCGGCGGATTTTGTCTCACAAAGGAATTATTCAATAACTTGTTTCAGTAAATTCCTACAGACCTGCTCAGGATGCCTTGGATGAGAGTCTTTCTGCCATGGAGTTGCATTCGGGAAAGCGCGAAGCTCTGTGACTGAACAAACTAGCCGTACTGCGGCACGGCTTCGCGAAATAAACGCTTTGCGACTGTCTGTCCGCTTGCTGAGTCGCAGGAATGTTGTAAAAAGCGCTAGTTTTGCGTGGGACTGGGGGACTGAGAGTCGAAGAAGGCGAAGAGACCACAGCAGGTGCACGTGAACGCAGGAATATTATAATGGCTCTCGCGGCGGTTTCTCTCTACCTCCTCGCGCTCGCCTGGACGAACTTGCGCCCGGTCCACGGGAACAACCGTCACGCCGTGTATTGGAACAGCTCAAACATCCAGTAAGTGGGCTCATAAGTTTATAAACCGCGGATTTGGGTAGATTTAGGTCCCGTGCGACGGTTAACGCGTTGAAAACGAGGGAGAAATGACAGGTGCATTTCATGAATAAATGTCCGGGTCACCGGAAAAATCAGAAACAAACTAGATTTTTCAGTTCTAAGGGTGTTTGAGCGCAAATGAGATGTGCATAATGTGCTTTTATTTTTATGTCACATTTTCACAGCGTGATCAAGCTTTTTCATCTTATTTTTCTAAATAAAAAAAGAATGA
Organism: Danio choprae; assembly: GCA_903798125.1. NCBI lineage: Eukaryota > Metazoa > Chordata > Actinopteri > Cypriniformes > Danionidae > Danio > Danio choprae. Next base: position 5,098,978 of record CAIGQW010054307.1, read on the forward strand.
TGTGTTTATATTGATTTCGCGGTGATGCATAACCCGAAAATTTTCTTGACAGGTTTCATGCGATTTACTGGAGAGTTTTGATGTAAGGGACAATTATCTGATCACGTGCTGTACATTTCGACTGGTGCGCTGAGGAAGTTGATGAAGTGGCTCCTGATTGAGACATGTTTGCTTCGGCTCCAGCCTGATTTATTTCTTTTACTATCACAGGACTTGATTGTGTGCGTTGTGTGCTGACAGGTGATAATTCACATTACCTGACAGCCGAGACTACATCGCCAAATAATCTGTGGAAAATCAGTATGGTTCTTTTCTTCACTTTTATTTTATCTTGCCATAGATGTTTCCCTCCCCTCCTGCCCCGATCCCTTGTCTAGAAAAGCCTCTACGCTGTAGCCCTTCTTCAGTTTAATTTCTTTTGTCTGTAATTACAAGAACTGTAGTGGTGATGAATGAGAAGTCTTGTGCCTTTAGTGTTATTATCTTAAGATTAATCACATTTATCTCTCCTCTGATAAAAGGGAGGGCGAGCAGCTCCTCCCTTCCCCCCCCCCCCCATGTCTATTTGTATTCATCTCATCCACTTATCTCCTGGCTGTATTCTGCTCTTCTCTCGTCTTCTGTATCACTTTCAGCGGTCCTTTTAAGCAGTATTTCCCTCTTTCATCTTGCTATTGATATGCATTACTGTATGTGATGGAAATATGAGAAATATTTCAACTGGGGGTCAGTGAATATGTGGCATGAATGTCAGCGAGCATTGCACTCAAAACATGGCTTTAGCATTACTAAAAAAGCCTCTGGAGCAAACCATGGGCCCAACAAGCACCAGCTGCAACAGCAATTAAGTGTGTGAATTTGTGTGTGTATGTGTGGGTGTTTGTGTGTATAGAAAAGATGAGAAGAGAGCCTCATTAATACCCAGGTCCTCATTATCTTAACCGCAGCATCTTCAAAGTGCACAGCAGTCACACGTTTCCCTGGTTGTCACATTCTGTTGATGCTGTTATCTATTACCTTTAATTATCCTTTGTGTTTGAACGCAAGTTTTGGTTAGATGTCTACATATGTATGCTTCTCCATATTCATACAGCAAGAAAAAAAATGTAGGTTGTATAGAATCATTTAAAGAAATTGTTTCGTTAAAGTAGTTTTGTTAATTAGGTTCAGTTCAGTGAAAGGTTGTGGATGGATGTCAGGTAAGAATGAAATGAGATGTCTGAGACTTGGCAGGAGCCAGTCTTTTTGGATTGTTACAGCACTAATAATGAGAACTTGGTGTTTTTGTGGTTATAAATGTTTTTACAGGACACCATTCCATGGTTTATACAACTTTGTTGTCAGCTTAAAATGGAAAATATTTAATGGATTTGGCCTGGTCATTTACACAACAACACTGAAAAAACAAACGTTTGAAAAGCGTATGTTTTTAAAGTGTATGTTTTTGGAAATTTTATCAAAATTGCCTCCATGTAATTTACAAAAACATGATTTTGTGAAAACAGCCACACACTGTATGCTTGTTATGTGTTTATAGGCATATTTGTGCAGTGGTGGTGGCACAAAGTAGGCATTTGAGTAAATTTACATATACCCTATATTACTTCAGCAGTCCTATTTTCAATATTACTTGAGTCATGATTTTAAATTTACTTAAGTAATAAAAGTAAAAGTTTTTTGCAGAAATGTTGAATTACGGAAACATGTCATAGTATAATAACCACACTGACAATTCTTCAATAAAGTTAAAACATGTGAAACCACATTCCCACCCTCAACCCTATTTAGATCAGTTTGTAAAATCTGTCAATCAATTACTTGAGACTCTGAAAGGATCATTTAAATCCGTGAGTCGCTGACTGTGAGTCAATCCAGTTCACAAATTAATTGTTTAGTGCAATTTGTAAACCAATTTAACTGCTAAAATTGAACTGCTTGTTCTTGAAATAAACACCACTATTTAATCTCTGAGGAGGTGAGGATGAATCCCCTTTAGAGTTAACTTTTTACTTAGCATCATTCAGGAAATTTAGTGAAGTAATAAATACAATGTTTTGTTTTGGAGTCAGGTGAATACCTAAAATATGTACTTAAGTACAGCAGTGAAGTAAAATAGTAAAAATACTTCCACCACTGTGTGTGAGTACCTGACAACCAAAGTAGCAGTAGTGGTCTACAGTACTGTATCTACACAATTGTATGTCTTTATAAAGTGACATCGCCAACTACAGGCCTGGCATGCATAATACAACATTTGAACTGATTTTCATAGATCTGTATCGAATATCATTTTGACAGTGTTGTATGTACATAAATCTGTCTAACACACAAAGGAGAAACATTTAGGACTCCGTTGTCATTTAGACGCACTTTAAGAGTTGTGTTTGAATAGAACTCGGTTGTCAGGGCATTTTTACCTGCATGTCTCTGTTAGTAGAAAGTCTATTTCTACTCCCACACTGGGAGAAGATCTGTAAAATAATGCGTAAACTGACCCAGATTGCAGGTAGTGAGGAACTCTCTGAGGCCATACGGCATGAATACTGATCCCAGATCAGTCCTGAGAGGCTTAAAGCTTCAGGCCACACACTACTCAGAAGCGCATGCAGGCTTGGTACAAACTAGAGCAACAATCTCCAAACCAACCGGTTCCCAAGAGTCCCTCAAGGGCATGAGAGTGTTTATGGCCCAGTGGGTTGTCACAGTTTTAGGTGAGACCCTCCTTTTGCTCTACCTGTGAGCCTTACGTTTGGTCCAGCTGAGTTAGCTGTAGAACTGGGAGAGCGCTTCATGTTGGCCAACGCAAGCAATGCTCACTTGAGCTCTGTATCCCACTGCTCATATCGTCGAGACGGATAAAAGCGCAGACTGATAAAAGCTCTTTCATGAATGCGGCGAGAAAACCTTGCTCACGGAGTCTGTTTGAAATTTCACTGTAAAGTCAAGTGAATAGAGGATCATCAATCATGTGAGATGATGTGTCTGGGGAAAATGCCAAATCTGGAAAGTCAGAAAGACGCGACACCCGGTGTAATACGACAGATATTCGCATGGAGTGCTTCAGATGTGTATAAACAACCAAAACGAACATGTAGGGGGTGTTGATTCGGATGGCGAGGATGAGTCAGTAGCACACGGCTGGGCTTTGATTGTATCTGCACGGCCCCATTAGGAGGCAACGCTCTCAGCTTCTGCTGGCACTGGCACTGCAACCCAAGCTCATTACAGCTGTCCCGGCTAATGGAACACACTCACACACAAAGTCATTTAGTTGTGTTCTGTCCAACGCACAAACAAAGTCCCTCGCAAACAAGCATGCATACTAATACACTTTATGCAGATCAAACTGACCTGTAAGGCGAATGAGAAAAGCATTCATGCACGGAAATGTCAGGAAAAATCCAACCTTTTTAGACACACACACATTAAATCATTGCTGCTCTCAGGTTCTCTGCTAATTAGTGAAGTTTGATGCGGGACATGTGTAGCTGAGCGAGGTGGCCGTGGGGTACATTTCCTGTGGCGACGTGGCCTCTTGCACCCAGCACCAGGTTGGTGTCATGGCCCAGAATCAGAGCAGGGCCCTTTAATTGGTCAGCCTCTGTCAACATGATGATAACAAACGAGAGACCTGCTCTCAGAGCTCTAGGCTAGGCAGGCTTATGTAAGGGGAGATTTACCTTAGAAGAAAGACCCAATGAAATGTAATGTGGGCTGGGAAAGAAGGAACATACAGGCTGCAACACAATGTGACTGTAATAATGTTCGCGGCCACCTGGCCGCCGCGAAGAAGGAGGCGGAGAACCGACGAATCTTTATAAAAGATATATTTATTAAAGGGACGGCAGCTCCTCACGGAGACTGCCGTCTAAATCAAAACAAAAGGACGGCAGCTCCTCGCGGAGACTGCCGTCCACAATAAAACATAAATGTCCAGGCCTGGACCTCTCTCGGCTTCCTCTGCCTTCGTTCCTCCTCTTATAGTCCAGAGCTCCTTCCGTGGGATTTGAGGCCGGTGTGCGCTGCACCTGTAAGCACTTTGGGCCTCGGCCTCATTCAGTTCCCACGGCTCTCGGCCCCGCCCCGTCACCACAGTGACCTTTAAAAAGCAGGGTCAAATGAATTCGAAACATGTTGTAGTGAACTTATTCTCGCCTGTGGTGTGTTGCTAAATTAAAATGTTCTTCCAGTAATTGTTTACCCCTGAAGAGCTGTGAGACCTGATTACTTGATTGTTTCAGCTAAACCAGTTGCTTTACTAAAGGTCTGAGCGCATACAAGTGAGCTGGAATTATTTGTGTAATATATCTGTATCCATATTTTAAAACTTTAAAAATCTTTATGGACCAGAAGTTGCTGAGATTGTTTCCCGTATGTTGATGTACTTCCAACTGAAACTAAGGGCTGTAAGGGCTGGACTATCTTTTTGCACATCATTTCCTTATAGCAAACTAATGTTAAGAAGGGCATGGTTAAGAATATAGTGGCTGAAGCTGTCAAACTGATGTCAACAGAGAAGGTCCACAAATCCAAACTCGGAAGCAAATCAGCCGATTCGAATGTTATCACTTGATTGAATGGGCATTATCAGTGGTTATCAGCTGATAGATATGGGCCAGTATGGGCCTTCCGCGCTGCTGGTAGGCTCAAAAGGCTGTTATCATCCATCCACATGGTTAATCGGCTATAGATCACATAAGGGGGCGGCCAGAAGTTAACGAGAATTATGTATATTATTTATTAAATTTCCCATTAATTATATTTTAGTAACTTCTACCCCTACCCCAACCCTAAACCAAACCGTCACAGTAATGTAAAAACAGATCTGGATCTGGAGTCTTCTCTAGTAGCATAGCTGATTAACCATGTGGATGTATGATTACAGCCTTCTGAGCCTACCAGTAGGCGCAGAAGATCCCTACTGGCCCATATCTATCAGCTGACAACCACTGATAATGCCCATTTAATCAAGTGATAACATTTGAAGTGGGTGAGCAAATTGCAATTTGACGATTTGATTGAAGATTACCAAAATTTCAGTGGATTAACTCGCATGGCTTATTTGTTCACCTAAACAATAGCAATGTGCACTTGTAAAATGAACATAATAAATTTATATTTCACAAGGACTACATAGAGTACCTAGAGTTAGAGTACAACTAGAGTACAAAAGAAATTTGACTTAAGCTGGTTTTCTTTTGCTTTTGTACTTCTAATTTGGGACCGTTGTTTGTATTTTGTGCTTCTGAAAATATTCCAGACAATAGTTTCTCATGAACACATTTCATGTAAACTGCTGCTTTCAGGTATTGTCAACTTAACTACAACATTTTTAAGTAGCATTCTCTTTTTTCTATTATATTGAAACTTGCTTTTCCACCAGGGCAAGGTTAATTTTCAAAGTTAACATGTTGTATCAACAGTGTAAATGAAAGGAAAATAAATATATGAAAAGCTTAAAAAAAATAGTTTTTTCCTTATATCAATGTGTCCTACATATTTACAAATAATATAACATGTGAAAAAATATTAACTTAAAGGATGTTTTAATATTATGTTTTTATCTTACTCTAAAACTTGCTGCTCAAACTAAAGTTGTTTATCTTACATCACATAATGCTGCTATTTTTTTGTAACCAGGCAGCTGTGTCTCATGTTTTTAATGGAAAAATGCATCCGGTGCTAATTATCCTTTAGAAATGACAATATGCTCCGTTGTATGTTACAGTCCTTCACAGAGTGTGCTCACACATGAGCAGTTAATCAGGTGTGCTGTCATGCAGAGGGAACTTATTGTTGCTGTTGTTGTTATTGTTATCATTGCTGCACAGTATCTTTAATAAAAAACTGTGACTCCCTATTAAAATATAAAAGCAAGGCAAAACATTTAATGAATAAATCGATTTGAAATAATAAGTAAATATGAAAAATCTAATATAAACATTACAACTATTTAAATACACAAACACACATGCACAAACCTGAAGCAATAATCTTTCAGTTCTGCTCAGGCTCCATATCTAGTCAATATTTATTCCCTAGCATGTTTTTTGTTTCTTGATTATAATTTAAAGGGGTCATAAACTGAGAAATTAAAATTCCCTTAATCTTTTGGCATACTGTAAAAGAGGTCACTATACTATAAAGATATATTACGTTTCAGAACTCAATTTTTTGTTGTTGGTCTCAAAAAAGACCTGCCCCTATAAAAAAAAAGAAAGGTTGCTCACTGAAGCGAAGCATGGCTGAGCCTGGTTTGTACCTGGATGGGAAACCACATGGGAAAACCCCGGTGTACATTTTTGAGAACCGACAAATACGTGCCAAAATACCACTTTCTTCTGTATGGCTGACTTTTCCGGCGAGACTGGATTGCTCAGTAGCTTGTTACGTACGGCGCCAGACTTGGGAGGTGGAAGCGGAGCAGATCGGGGTTTGAGTCCAACGAGTAATGGTTCTAAAAACCCGGTTAAACGAAACAACACGCAATGGCTTTTCTCTTCTAGTTTGCTTTTGAAAACATTATTGGTTGGGTTTAGTTAAGGGGGTGGGTGGGTCACATCAAGCTGATATACTATGCACAAGCCGACGTGCACAAGAAAGACATTATTCGCACAAGACAATATTCGCAGTAATGTCCACAGCGACCTCTGGTGGATTTATGAGAAATGACACGTATGACAAATCGTGCCACGGTAACGTATTTGAGATTGTCAAAAATGCAAATGGCGCACTGTAGTGGATTTGTGAAAAGAAGAACTGCAAGGAACCAAAACTACATATTTGGTTCTCAAAAATGTAGCCATGGGCATGTATTTCCAATGAGCCTGGGTTGGATCAATGAGTCTGGGTCGCATCATCCAGGTGAATGCTACACACTGCTGGTGAGGAGAGACCTTCGGGTGTATAGCCATACACAATACATGTGCTATATAAATGCATATTACATTTTGCATTACATTTAAAATCACAGTACATGCACTTTGCTACATTGAAAAAGTGATATGTACTGTATTCCTATGTGGAAGCTTTCTAAATCAAAGCTCAATTCAGCCGAATTAAATCCTAAGACTCCTTTTTGTCTTTCAGTGCACTGAATTCTTTTAAATACACTGACATAGAGAACTTACTTTAATTTACATTCTAGTCTGATGTTTTATATTCTAACCTGTGCATCTTTTCTCATGGCACTGCCTCCTTAGGATGAATCACTTTTTTTCCTCATTTGTAAGATGCTTTAGATAAAAGTGTCTGCTAAATCAATGGTACTGATTTTGGTCCTGGAGACCCACAGCACTGCACATTTGTATACTTCTCTTATCTGAGTATAAGAATATAAGAAACCAAGCTCAGTTCATGCAGCTCACTGCTAAGGCAGGGCATAAACTGTGCGACTTGTTTGCGATTTCCATGCAATTTGGGCATGGTACCAACTCACACTGTACAGAAAGAACGCATGAGATGTAAAGGCAAAGCTCATGATTCATATGCGCACACTATATAGACCGATGGTTGACTGCTCACATTGAGCATATGAAATCAACAAGGCTGCGTCCGAAATACTCTAGTAGGTACCACATTTGAATTAGAATTTACTACACAACCATTAGAAAAGTACGTTCTATATAGTATGAATGTGAGTAGCATGAATGAAACACAGACTGTATCCGCCATTTGTCATTATCACGTGACCCACCCGCATCAATTGCATCGCTTTACTCCCATTCATGAATTCTCTCGTGTGGCATCATGGGATAGCGTAGCATCCATCGGATGCACACTTCAGAATCTTGTCGGAAGTAATAGGTCGCATACTGTTCGAATTCTATTAATTTGGACATACTACTCGTCTCACATACTGCTTTTAGCATATATAGTATGGAAGTATGCGATTTCAGAAGCAGTGCAAGTCACACTCGCTTCTTCTTCTTTTTTGTTTAATTGTGGTTTGCAAAGCAGCATATGATGTATTTACGCCACCTAATGGGAAGGAGTGTGAAGCTCGTGCGGAAATAAAAATATTAAAAACCTCAACAATATATTTTTTCCTAATTTTCAGATGTCTCACAAATATATGAACAGGATATCATGCACTTTTAAGTCTGTTTCTGTTTTTCAAGTTCAAGTCAAACGGTTTGTAGCTCTGATTCATCTATGTGAGTCCCTTACGAGGGCCGTAATGTCAGAAAATCATCCGACCATCCAATTGCAGATCGGCAGAGTTTAATCACCTCTCCATTCCCCCTGTACACTGCATGAACACAGCACAACAAGTGATGAACGACAAAGCTGAAATCTGGCCCAATTCAATGAAGAGTCACACGAGTGAAAATTCAGCTCAGAATTGGATACACAGTGCATGCCTGGCTTAACAAACACATGGTTTAAATCAGGTGTGTAAATAAGGGAAACATGCAAAACATTCCCAAAACACTGAGCATTATGCTGATTTCATATTTTATTTTGCTTATTCACTTGAAAGTGACTGATCGGTGGACCACGAAAACTTAATGAGGTGGTTAATTTTGAGGTGTTAAAATGCTGCCACTGACAAACATAACTGGCAGTGATCCACAGTGTTATGTTTACTGTAATCCTGGAATTCATTTCCTTTTTTTAAAGCATAAAATCTAATTATAGAGGTGACACCTATTGATACTACCGTTATAGATGGTTATTGTTAGTATACGGGTACCAGACCAAATGTATTCTTCATTTCAACAAGATAAAACAAGACCAGTAGGTGGGGAAAACCAGTAGGAAAGACTAGGAAAGTTTTTTATATTTAGTGCACAATCTCCTTTGCTATAGAGCAAATTATCCTCTTGACAAATGGCTTCTCTAGGAAATGGAGGCGTTGGGTGGAGTGATCAATGACCAGCCGAGCAGGAGGCATCCTCCTGCAGCTCATTACAGTCACATATATCCTATTAATGAGAAAAAAAAAAACAGACACAACTCAGACAGGAAAAAAACAAGGTCACATGCAGAGTACAGTTGCTGATTGGTAACAACAACAAAAATGCCCACTCTTGTAAGCAATGTAAAAAAAAGCATTGTTTTATTCTAAGGCTTTATTGATTAATTTGAAAGCTTTAAAATTCTATTGAGATGGAAATTTGATTTAATGCTTTCCTGTACAATTACCAAGAATAGATTTAGCACGTTTCAGGGAAGTGTTTACAGAATGCTTCAATTCTGAAAAGTTCATTCAGCTACTAGGTTTACATGCACACAAATAAACCAGACAGTATGCAGTCGGATTGATTTTGATCGGATTGGAAGGGCTGGTTTATTCCTTTTCTAATCCGATCCAACAGCAAAAAAAAAAATGACTATGTAAATGCTTAAATCTGACTGCTTTGATGTATCATACATATTTTAATAAATCCGTGGTAAAGCATGTAAAGCTGCTGACTGTATATTTTCATTAGGCTTCTAAATGAGGCATTTTACTTTAGAAATGCACTATAACCTAAATATAAGTTTAAATTAGCCCATATGTGTAATATAATTTAAATAAAACAAACTATTACAGTAGAATGTTAGAAATTAGAATTAAGAAATGAAACACAGAAAATATCAATTTTTTTTATTTCTATTTTCAGACACTGTCAATACCAATATTATAAACTTTTGTTTAATCAATGTTGAATCTAAACTAACCACATTTTTCAGAATGCATATAAAACATAAATGAGTCAGATTGCAATGTTTAGAGTTTCAATTTAGAGACTCAATTTATTTGGATTGACAAAGATTGGTGCATGTAAACAGAGTGAAGAGTAAGTCCTGAATGTACCATTTTTATTATATATTGTTGGTCAGTTTGCGTCAAATGCACTGAATTACACTAGGGGTGTTGCAAATTGAAGAAATTGTGTGTTTAGTCCTCTCTATGCCATTTATTTAATCAGTTGTGCTTCATTAACTATTTAGCTGTTGTCGCATCTCTTTTCAAATTGAGTCTTTAGTGCTGTGACCGTCCTAGACTGAAAGTCACCATCTAGTGTGTTGAAGCACTGTAGCTCTCTTAACACTTACTCGATCGCAAAATTAATTTAAAGTTGAGCAATAGTTGTGGTTTCATCATTACTGGTCATTGATAGATACGTATGTGTATTCATAATTATTTTTATACATGTAAAATAGCTTTTTTGTACAATGAAACGATGTAAAAAGTGGATGTATGTGTATTGTTATGCCCTCAAATGTCTTACTTGGATGTATAAAAAAAAAAAGAAGTAATGAATTCAAACCTTGGCTCTCCAACTCAGTCCTCATGCCAAGGGACTTAATTTGCGCAGGTAGATAAAATCTATTTCGGTCTTTGAGCATATTATTTTTTTGCCCAAGAACAAGAGGAAAGTCAGTTATTGATGGAACGAAACAAGGAACGAGAATATTACTGGAGTAAGGAATTATTCAAAAGGTGTTAAAAGAAACAGAGACTGGCAAATTAATTAACACAGAGAAATTAGGAGCAACAAGAAAGAAGATTAGAAAATTAAACGGGGGCTATAGATTGTGTAGTTTAGAGGTGCGCTTTTCGCCTGAAAAAGAAGGTTAAATCGAGGATAGTTATTGAACCACATGGTTTTAGTCATGTGGAAGGCAAGCGAGCATGTGCTGCGTTTGTCTGTCATCGTTGTGCAGTGGCTTCGCTCTCAAGAAAAGAAAAAGACAAGTGGATTTGCCAGCTGATTACATGCTAGGGTGTCCATCTGGCTTGGCATGATGGCAGAGTCTGCATATCAAATGTACCTCAGTTATTCAGTCATTCATTGCCAATGAATTACTACGGATACAGAGGAAGAAGGAAATGTCTGTTTTTTTAAAATGATTTGTATGTGTGGAAATGATTTGTCGCTCGCTATCGAATCCCTAAAAAGCCCAGTCAATCGCGAGGCTAATCAGTGTGTGATGTATTTCAGTGAAACTTTAATGAGCTGGAAGCTTGATAACCTGTTTTTGGTTGCCCCCAACAAGGCTGGTTCATTCCTGCAGAAATGACACATCTGTGCTTAACATCCCTCTGGTCCTGTGCCTGCTGCATGCATAAAGAGAAAGAAGACTGCCTCTGCTGTCTGAAAGAGTGTACGCAGAGCGCTTAGGTGGATGTATGTGTCCGACCTGTTCCTTCTCTTTATTTTCGGCATGGAGGATGACAGTCCGTAAGGACCTCGGTGAATTCCCTGCCACGCTGTATGACTCATGCCTACAGCCTTTGCCAAGCAAAACCAATGGCTCGCTGCGTAATTTCACGCCGTTCCCTTGGGAAAGTCAGATTGAGGAAAGGGAAGGTGATCGATCCGAGCTGAATGCAGGAAAGGGCCTCTAGCCTCCAAATAAATATATAACCATTAAATACGAGGCCTATGGTGCCTGAAGAACGGTCGATTTCGGGCCTTGTGATAATCAATGCGCAAATTCATTTTCGCTTGAACGTGACAGTGTGTGAGAAATACCAATTAGAATCGAGAGCGGAGTGGGAAGAGAGCGGAGATTGATTTGAATTTGAGAGGAGAGACTGTAAAGCTTGGCTCTCTCAAACGCTCTAGCCTTCGGTCACCCCCTTCAGACACCCTAGGAACAGAAAGTGAGAATGCACAAGAGATGGAAAGCTGAAAATGATTGTCAAATGGAAGTCATCGGTATAGGGTGGAACATTTCTTCATGGGTCAATGGAAGTGTGTGGTTTCGTGAAGGCTTCATTTCCATTTATTATGATGGTTTGCTAAGCACCGTTTGTTTGCTGCTATTTATCATACTTGTATTGCTTAGGGGTGTTAAAATAATGAAAGTCTCTGTGAAATCAAGGTGTTAGTATCAATATGTTAGTCTTAAGGTTATCTTTTAGTTTGTTAGTGCTTCAAAACAAATTGCATTTTGAACATATAAACATTTTTAAAAATTTAGGTTTGTCACTTCTGACCAAAATGGATCAAACAAATTATTAATTCATTCATTTTCCTTCAGCTTAGTCCCTTTATTCATCAGGGGTCGCCACAGTGCAATGAACCACCAACTTGTCCAGCATATGTTTTACACAGCAGATGCCCTTACAGCTACAAACCAGTACTGGGAAACATCCATTCACACTCATTTACACATATACACTATGGACAATTTAGATTATTCAATTCACCTATTCCACATGTCTTTGGACTGGGGGAAACCGAAGCGCCTGGAGGAAACCCATGCCAACACGGGGAGAACATGCAAACTTTACACAGAAATGCCAACTGACCCAGCTGGGATGCGAACCAGCGACCTTCTTGCTGTGAGGCGACAATGCTAACCACTGAGCCACCGTGTCACCTCAAACGAATTACATAAATCGAATGATTTCTTTTTTTTTTTTACCTCACCTCACAAAGCAGATCATATGTGTGAGTCGACATGGACCACAAAACATCAGACCCATTTGAATTCTGCAGAAAGCTGTATTTTAAAGTGAAGACTCAGTATTACTGTTATAGACTGGAGTCTGATGGGCTTGAGCTTAATAAATGCTATAAATGGAACCTTATTGGCTGTTTTTGAAAACTGTAGGATGTACTCTATGCCCTGCCCCATCTTCGTGTTTTAGTTGAGATTACATCAAACATTTAATAATAAAAAACATTTAACATTAAAATGCAATACACTTTACAGGCCTTTAAATGTTAAAGCCAATTCCAAAGCCAAAAGGCTTTTGTTCATTTGTAAAACACAAAGTCTGTTGTACAGTACTGTTGGCATTCAATTTCAAACTTCAAACTCTTACGCTTCAAAACATTTGTAAAGTAAAAGAAAGACGATCGCTTTATATACAAAGTTTGGCTTTTATTCACACTTAAACATCAATGATACCTCAAATCATGTACAGTAGCTTGTACAGTCTACTGTTGCTTTCTGAGTGTTCTGAAGGTTTCTTCTGGCTTGTCTGTTGTTGTTTGTTGCCTAACAAAAAGTTTGAATAGATTAGACTTGTCTATGAAAGTTCTAGAGAAATAAAGTTCACTTACAACTGTCAGTTTGTAGCTTTTTGGATAGTGATTGTGGATTCATATAACACTAACATGCACTGTTTACATTGCCTCTTCAGAACTTCCGTTGAGTAGTTGTTCATGGCCATTTAAATGAATCACTTGCTATTATCCATTTTATGTTGCTCTAAAATCAAAGAGAGCCTAGTGGGGAAAAACTTATGTTAGCTTAAAGCCAGTATTTTGTTGTTTACAACATTTTGTTAAATGTATGCTGACAATCATGTTCTGAATACCTTCTTACCATAGTGTTATGCCTTTGGTCCGGGTAAAAGGCATCTCTAAAATAAAACTAGCATAGAGGTGATACATGCAGACTTGTATCATGTTGGGCTGTTATACATGGATGTCAATCTTTCAGTCAACAAACAATATGGATTGTTTAAAATGTAGATGGTTTATGTGTTTGTTTCACATTCACTTTCATTTTAAGGCAAGAAAACAATACATTTGCGTGGATTTAAAGTCACCAAGATATGCATTTAATCAGTCTGTGGGATAATTAACATATTAAAAATACAGTAATTATTTTCATAATTGCTATAATTAAGTTAGCGCATTCAAGACTGAATTAGATTGTTTTTAACCCATTTTCTATTCTGAATGATATTTCTTTTGGGGCAGGGAAATTCTAGAGAGCATTTATTGGGCAACAATTTGATGAGTCATCAGAAACCCCAGTTTGAAGACTTTTGGAACGGACTCTATACTTTGATCACGCAAAGGCTTATTTTGGTTTGAATCAATTGAAACCTTTGCTCTGTTTTTAGGGATTGTTTTGAGCCTTGTCATTTGTTTCTCTCCAGGTGTGTCATGTGAAGGAGAAAAACATGTTCCAGTGGACTGTTTGTTGTATGTGTATGTGTGTGTGTGTGTGTGTATGTGTGTGTGTGTGACATCACTCCCCTGAGTCTCTCTGATTGCCTCCCTGGAGAGTCACTGTCAGCACTGTGACCTAATCATCACACTTGTCACAAGCTCAGGTGTTCTGTATGCAGTTGCCATGATGACCACAAAATAACAAAAGAACCGTACCTGCCTTTCACTCTGCCACTTTTTTTGTTATCCGATAACTATAAAGGCACTATTTTCCGTTACTCTTACAATAAGTGCACCGGAATGCTTGGAAAAAAGTCTGTCAAGGAAGTGCCATGAGGTGTTAATAGTGGAAAATATAGCAACAGGATATCTGTCTCAAACAAAGGGGAGCGTGAGTGCATGTGAATGTGCATTTGACTTCAATCGCCATCACAAGCCATTAGTATTCCATCAGCTCCAAGGTTATGGAGTGTTCACTTAACCGAAGCTCCAAATCCTGTAGAGATGGGTTTCCCACTCCTGACAGGTAAAGCCAATTCCAGACTCAATGATTTGAATGCAAATGCTGTTGTGAAGAGCCACCCCAACCTCAAGTCCCGTTGCATTGTTGTACAGTATGTCTGTGATGCTGAAGAGGTACCTATTATTTTCACTGGCGTGATAAATTGCTTTTGTTCTCAAGATGCAAATGTTCACATTGTAATGTGATGAAAGTCACCGATCCGTGGAGTCTGATCAGTTAGGTTCACTTGAGGATAACACAAAGTAATAGATATTGCAAAATAAATTCTGTATGTATATTCGTTTTCTTTATGAGTTTGTTTAATGTCTAAGCATACAGTAGATACAGCAGAATCACTGTTACGTTACGTTATTAAATAGGAATTAATCTCTATTGTTATACTGTACATTCCATTAGAGGAAAAAAACACACACAAGGGTCTCTTTAAATTCTCAAGTGGAACACACATGAAATGTTTGGCTATGAATATTTTCATGGAGAAAAAAAATTGATCAAATGATTTCATGTGTATTCCAAATGTGTTGCACATCTTAACGTGTAAAGCTCATATGGTGTTACTCTGAGGATTATCATTTTGTCTACATCAACCTGTAGGATATATAATAATTTAATTTTGCTTTATTATTTATGAACATAAATGTATTTATTAAATAAGATTCAGACAGAAATACAATATAAGGTGGGATTGTTGAAATTTGACTGTATACATGGCAAGTGAAATTCATTCATTCATTTTTCTTCGGCTTAGTCTCTATTTCAGAGGTCGCCACAGCGGAATGAAGCGCCAACTATTCCAGCATTTGTTTTACGCTGCGGATGCCCTTCCAGCCGCAACCCAGTACTGAGAAACACCCATTCCCTCTCGCATTCACACACACTCATACACTACAGCCAATTTAGTTTATTCAATTCACCTATAGCGTATGTCTTTGGACTGTGGGGGAAACCAGAGTACCCGGAAGAAACCCACCCAAACACGGGGCAGACATGCAAACTCGACACAGAAATGCCAACTGGCCCAGCCAGGACTCGAACCATTGACCTTCTTGCTGTGAGGTGATAGTGCTAACCACTGAGCCACCGTGCTGACACCAGCAAGTGAAATTCACATTTAGAATCATATTTCAATGATTTTTTTACTTATATTATCACTAAAATTGCCACAAACATTGTGAAGAATCAATCAGGGGTGCGAGGTGTCAAATTTACGGCACATTTGTAATTTAAGACTTTCATTTTATTGAATCTCCTCTTGCATTGTCAGAGCTTGACTTTAACGGCTACACCGCTGAGCGCCAGGTCTGAGATTTTCTTACTCCTGAAGTCTAAAAGGTTTGATTTTAATAAAGAGACAACCACCTCTGACTCTCCCTTGAGCGCAGTTAAAATGAGGCACTTCAGACAATTCGTCAAGAAAAGGCTATTTTGAATCTGCAAGTAATAATTAGTTATTCTGTTATAATTGAGAATTTGCCTATTGATGCAGTAATTATAAGATCTCAGAGCCTTTGGCTGGCATCAGCACAGTAATGAGAACATCAGAGGGAAATTGAAATCTCTCTCCAGTGTTTTGCACATCCACTCATGCAAAAATGTAATTCGACCTCCCTTCAGTGGCTGTCGGGGGCGACCAGAAGTTAAACGCAACTACTTCAAACGTCCAGGAAAGTTAAAATCAGTGGAAACTTCCAAGCGAAGCCAATCCATTTCATTACAGCACAAGGCACGATGCAGTTCGACTCCAGACGCTCAGATTAAGTGGTGTGGACGGGATGTCATTGCATAGGAAATTGCATACAGTGGTGCTACTCAAGGGCGACCGAGTAGGAAGTCTTAAAGACAAGTTGGTGGAACTAATGCCTACTTCATTTCTTAGGTCTAAGGAGCCTTCATCAGTGCTCACTCTATCGCTCTTATCACCCTACATTTGTTCGGTGATTGAAAAACAAGACTGCAATTATCCTCAATGTGTCATCCTTGAGCGAGCGAAACAGGAAACGAAACCTTCATCTCCATTGATTAAGCTCAAGCTGCCTGGAGTCTCTCAGTGTCGCCCCATTTCATGGCTAAACTTGGACCAGAAAGCACAAACGGGGATCGATACGCCCTCCCCCCTAACATCGACAGCTCAGGATTGTTGCGGCCGATGCTCCCTGCACGTTTCAGCCTCATCATTTACTCTCGTCTCATGTAGGCCTGCATCAGAAATCCATTTGCCTGCCTTGATGTGTAAATTTCTTTATGGTTAATACATGAGCTTAGGCATCATCTGTCTACCCTTTACAAACATTCACCAGGTTTAATCTCTACTACTTCCATTGATGCTGCAAGGGACTTGTCTCTCCATACGCGTGTGACCGATCATTTAGCTTGCATGCGTGGATATGGACGGCAATAAAATCGGTCGTTCATGGATTCATCCAAATATTTTTCTAGGGTAGGGGGAGCGAAACCTGTTTATGTTTACAATACGCCGAGCAATTTGGCAGGGAATAATACGGTGTGCGCTTCAGTAAATTTGTGTACATTGCGAGTGAGTCTGCCTAATGATGATACTGCGGAGGACTGCAGTGTGTGCGCGTGTGTGTGTGTTAACTAGGAAACTCTCTGAGAGTCCAGATCTCAGATCCTAACCACACTGTGTGTGGGTGTTCTGAATATCAATGTCCTGCTGTGCTCTCTTCTCGTCCGCCCCGAAAGCGAGCGAGAGGGAACGTGTCTGTTGGTGTTTGTGTATTCTCACACATAGGTAGCATATGCAGTTTCATTGTTTATTAAGCGGACATGGGCTTTATTGTTTATGTTATCGCTTTTTGTGAATTTTAGAAGCACATAGAGAGACTCACACTATGTAGGTCCCTCGGGCAGGATGTGTGTTGGTGTGCGAGTAGGTGGATGCATCACCAAGTCGAGTGTGTACAGTAGCCTGTGTGGGTGAGCTAGTTTGTACGCGATGTCAGGGAGTCATTTAGCTCTTGGTCTTTGTAGACGTCCGCTGCCCACAGATAAATATTTGTAAGTGTTTCCCGTTAAAATACACACTTGGATCCTGGACACCTAATGAGCAAGTGTGTGTGGGTATATGAGAGACAGGAAGTGGTTTTTGTAGCCCTCTAGAATAGTACTGCTGAAGCTCTGCGTCAATGGACAGTCCCAGAGGAAAGGGCATGCATGTAGGAGGTGTGTTTTTTATGAGTGTTTGTGTTGGGGAATTGGCTTTTATGACCAAATACAAAGCTGTTTAGAAATGGAAAATTAGCATAGAGTACTACTTGCAGCTCATTTGCAAGACGGTTGCATGGGGTTTACTGTTAGCAGTCAACGTTGCTGAGAGCAGCTTTTAGATGGATATATAAATATGCGCTGCGTGTTTGATTCTCAATGATAAACATCAGCATAATACAAAAATGACAGTTGTGAGAAAACAGCTGTTACGAAAGCATTTGATCATGTTTCAACATAGGCTCATTCTGAAAACACAGCCCTATATACATTTTTGAAAATCACAAATTATGTAGCCAGAGGTACGTATGTCTGCGTTTTGTCTATAAAACGAATGCTACAGGGTGGTATGACACCGTTCCTTTTCACGTTTACCAGCTGACCACTTACCTCCTATGGACGGCTTTTCCTGCTGTTACCAGTTTGTCTGTTGTTGCTTTTGAAAGCACTATTGGTTGGGTTTAGGGAAGAAGGAGAGTGGGTTAGTTGATCGGTCAGTCAGTCGAGAGCGGCCTCTGGTGGATTTACGCGAGAACAGCAAGCGTGAGAAATTTGAGATCTCAAAAAGCGCACACAGCAGCCTCGGGTGGACTAAAACTGCAAAAAAAAACATACCTCCCGGGACATATTTGGTGCTCTCCAGAAATGTATATAGGGGTACATTTTCAGAATGAGCCTGGGTTGCAATGTTCTGCATCAGTTCTGCATTCAAGTTGCACCATGTGCATTTCTACAACATTTTATGAAATTTAATGAGATAAATCAGCTTTACACATTTTAACATAAAAACTCTCCAGTGTGGAGCTAGCTAATATTAAATATTTTTTTATTAGTGGAAAAAAGGTTTAAAAAATTAATGTTTTATGATCTACTTGCTTAAAATGTAACCATTTTCTGATCCAAATCCAAATGACTTACTAATGGAAATAGTAGGCAGAATGATGCACAATAATGGATATATAATAAATGCTAATATTTAACTGATTTATATAGATTCGTCATGTACAGTGCCCAGCATAAATGAGTACAGCCATTACAGATCTCTCTTGTAATTTAATACTTTCTATAGGAAGCTATACAAGGAGATATATATTTGTATATACATTAGATTAGTCAGTATTAAAGCTAAAACAGGAACTAATCTAACAAAACAAGATAACGGTCCAAAAACGAGTACGCCATGAATATGTTAGGGAAAAATATGAAATAAAAATTGAATAAAGAGGAAAAATCAAGTGGACCATAAAAAAGTATTACATTTAGTTAAAAAAAATTGTAGTTAATTATAATGTATTATTATAATATATAATGCTGTTCGCTGTGTATCAATTACCTAGAAGTAAACTAATGTTATTCGTTCACATCAAGAATTTGAATGTATTACTTTATTGCCAGATTTATTAGACACTGTGACAATATTGTGTACATTATCCCTACATTAGTCAGTTGGTTACTTTATCTTACAGGTAATTTAATGGTGAGTAACATTGCATTTCTGCCTGTTATCTTTATTTCATTTCATTTCATTTCCTTTAGCTTAGTCCCTTTATTCATCAGGGATCGCCACAGTGCAATGAACTGCCAACTTATCCAGCATATGTTTTACACAGCGGATGATTTCCAGCTGCAACCCAGTACTAGGAAACATCTATACACACTCATTCACACACATACACTATGGCCAATTTATTCATTCATTCATTTTCCTTCGGCTTAGTTATTCATCAGGGGTCACTACAGCGGAGCGAACCGCCAACTTATCCAGCATATGTTTTACACAGCAGATGCCCTTTCAGTACTGGGAAACACCCAAACACACTCATTCACACACATAAACTACGGCTAATTTAGTTTATTTAATTCACCTATACCGCATGTCTTTGGACTGTGGGGGAAACCGGAGCACCCCGAGGAAACCCAACTGAGCCTAGCCGAGACTCGAACCAGCGACCTTCTTGCTGTGAGGCAACAGTGCTAACCACTGAGCCACCGTGTCGCCCACCTGTTATCTTATTTTCCAAAAATATATGGAAAAAGTGCAATGTCCATTAATTTCCTTCGGTGTAGTCACAGCAGGATGAACCGCCAACTACTCTGGCATATATGTTTATGCAGCGGATGCCCTAAAGTGTAATGTTTATTAGGAAGAAATGAAACACTTATTCAAGTCATAAATCTAATTACCAATGGCATTGCATTTTGGAATACAAAATGGAATAAGTCAGGATTTGTCTAGCAAGCATGATGCTGTTGAAAATAAAATAATGTATACTGATATTATGCAATATTAAATATTTCAATAATAAATATATTGAACTAAACATATATTGTGAATGTTTACGTTAAGATGAATGGGAATGCTATATCAGATGGCTCTCTAGAGGTTATGTAGACCCCCTTACACACCTCAGTATGCACTGCAGTCAGCTCAGGTTGAATACTGAACATTTTGGGGAATGCTCTAATTCATCAGGGTATTCCATGCATACAGATCATTTGCATACAGTATGCATATTGCATATTACCTGCTTTCAAAAATAGTAGGCAGACTGCCGTTCCCAACCCAGGGCATTAAAATTTATTTAAAAAGATGCAGGGGTGCAGGGTTGCATTATGATGCATAGATTTGCTTTTACAGCAACTTAGATATTCAAACCAACTTCTGGAGAGAGGGGAAGACAGGTCGAGTCAGAGAGACAGGAGAGCAAATAAACAAAAGAAGAAGAAAGGAGAAAATAAAAGAGGGAATTCGGAAGGGAGCTATAAACACATTTTTTTCAATAATGAGAGGCAGGAGGTGGTAGGATTTCTGATAAGAACGGAGATACAAAGATTGATGGAGAGACAGACAGAGCGGGGAGGAAAAGACACAAAGCAGGCAGTGAGAATATTAATGTTGTGTCAGACAGTTGAGATTCTTCATAGACCACGAGCGTTTCTCCCTCAAGACATCCACAACACACACACACACACACACACACACACGCACACACTGAGAGGTGCTCAAACAACAAGGGCCACCTATCCTCATGCATTCAGAGATAGACCTGCCAGATTTACATTTTCCAAAAAATATTGTGTGTACACACACACCCACTCACACAGGGTTGTTTTTGTGAATTGTGGGGACATTCCGTAGGTCTCCATTGTTCCACTCACTTTCGTTATCCTGAGTTTGAAAACCATATTTGTACACTGTAAAAAATGCAAGGTTCCACACAATTCATTGATGTTGTCCCAACACAAATCGATTAAGTTAACGTATCAAAAAGTGGATTGAACATAAAACAATTAAGTTGTCCCCCAAAAATCTCCAGAATTGTGTTGTTTCAACAAGCAACAAAAATATTTTTTTAAGTGTAGATGATATAAAGTACCCACAGCAAAAATAAAT
Source organism: Danio choprae (assembly GCA_903798125.1). NCBI lineage: Eukaryota > Metazoa > Chordata > Actinopteri > Cypriniformes > Danionidae > Danio > Danio choprae. Next base: position 5,119,967 of record CAIGQW010054307.1, read on the forward strand.
ATAAAAAAAATATACCATGTGCTATTACTTTATTTCATACTTGTCAACCCAATTGTACAGTTCTATCCTGCTATCATCCCGTAAAGGTATTTTTCCGTATTTCTCCCATATTTTTAATCTTTCTATGAAGAGTGGCAATAAACATCAAAGAGCCGATCCTCCCTATACGCAACCCATACCGCCGAACCACCAGGGGACACCCCTTGCTCTTAAATGTGAATCTGTTCTGGGCTTTCATTTTATTTAGACATGACAACACTTTGAAATAAAAATGGTGAGATTCCCTTCCTTTTCATTACAGGTGCCGTTGCCCCTCCTATGCAATCCTTAAAACAGTCAGCTTATGTATTGGTGTGTGGCTGTCAGACGCGCTCCATATTGATAAATAGACGCTTTTTCCCAAACGGATTCTGTACACACGATTTGAAGTGGACACTGTGGGCTGGGGGTATCCCTTATTTTCACATCCCAATGTTGACAGGTATGCTTTAATTAAACAAATGACCACAAAGTAGTTTACATACTTTTTTTGTTTTTTTTGTGTTGTATTGTGATGTTAAGTGTATTTGTGAGGCCATGGAGATGAATTTCCACATGTGTGGACAATAAGGACTTCTAATTCTAATTTTATACTTTACAAACTTACTTTATTGCCCTACCACAACCCTACCCCTTAAAGGAAACTGTGTGGGGTTTTACTTTCTGTAAAAAAAAAGTTTTTGAAAAATGGGGAACATTAGCAGTGTCCTCATAATTCATATGTTTCTTCTTGTAATACATGTGTCATATCATTGTCCCTGTAAACCCTGTAAGGCAGTGCTTTACAGGGACATACAATGTCCCTATAAACATGTGAAGGGGGTTTACAGGGACATATAAAAAGAAAAACATTGTGCATTTATGAAGTGTGTGTCTTACAGGTGAGTGGGCTTGACAAACTACCTGTAGAAAGACTCTTCTCTCACTCTATAAAAACACTCCCTGCTCCTAGCTCTAGCACTTAATTCTATGAGCACAAACAGTTCCTTTGTATAATTAGCAATTCTTGTGGTTATTGGTTCTCTTTGTTGAATTGATGAATGCCTTCTTAATTGTAAGTCGCTTTGGACAAAAG